>LNAC01000081.1:2741466-2761145 GCA_002007465.1 Ailurus styani | reverse complement strand
CCTGGTCCTCCTGCCAATTTAAATTTCGGAGGCAGGACCGGCCTTTAGCAAGCTTTCTCTCTTGCACCGGGTCCTTGGGGGAATGAGAGACACACCAGGAGGTTATCCATCCCCGCCTCCCTGGGACCCGTGACTCCCCATGCGGCTTCTGGGAGGGGTGTGACGTCTTGGTGCCCCTGTCTGTGTCCTGAGCACCATCGGGGATGGGGGGGATTCGCAAAGTCGTGAGTTCCCAGCATCAGCTTCTGGGTCCTTCCAGGCAGGGGAGCCAGTCTGGACAGGCAGGGGGGTCCCGAGGTGTCCACTCTGCGGGAGCCCCGGGTGGTGGGCCTAGTGCCACATGCTCAGCTGGGCCAGGGGCCAGGTTCCCCCGGTGCCTCCCTCCCCCCCGAGCCCCTCCCCTCCCCAGCTGTCTTTTCCTAGCACCTCGCTAGCGCACCCCGCGCTTGCTCCAGCCTGGGGTGGCCTCTCTGCACAGACGTCAGATCTGGGCACCAAGGCGGGCTCCCCCACGGGGGGCGAGCTCCATGCTCCCCCTCCCGCCCCCCGACCGTCCGTCTCACTGGCCCCCTGTATTTTCTTCCTACAAGTTAGCAATATCCGACATGATCGCGTGTGCCTCTGGCTGTCGGCCTCTGGGGCCCGTGTGTGACAGGCTTGGTGTCTGTGGACTTGAAGGGCTGATAGAGCCCAGGAGGGGAGGGCGGGAAGGAGGAGAGGTAGAGAAGGAGGAGTGTGGATCGGAGGGGCCCTGGCTCTCGAGGTCCCTGTTGTTGCCATCATGGACGACCTGCTGGGCTCCCGGCTTGGGAGGAGGGGTGTGGAGGAGCACCGGGGGGGACGTCCATGGCCCAGGAGTGGCCCTGACCACGGGCTTCACCTCGGTGCTCCTTGGGGGCTGTCAGCTCCTGGGGCTTGAGAGGCAAGGAGTGCGAGGCCCAGAGAGGCCGCTGAGACCCCTCCGGGTGGGCGAGGAGGTAGCGTGTCCTCCTCCCGCTCCCTCACGCATGCCTCCCTCGTGCATGCTGTCCCACCGGCGGCCACCCACGAGGTGTCCCTGGGGAAGCGCCCGGAGAGGGCGGGCAGCAGCAGCAGCCGGAGTTCACGTCTGCGGCACATGCACGAGGGGCTCGCGCTCCTCCCTGGCGTGCCTGGCTGGCACGTGTTGGAAACGCGGCTGGGGCCTCGGGGGCGTGGTCACCGCAGCCGTGCCCCCGGTGGTCAGCCCGTAGCTGTGGTCCAGATGATCGTGGAGACCCGACACTGGCTCCCTCTCCCCCGGGCGGGCAGCGCAGGGGCCTGTTCTAACGCCCCCCAGCTCGGGGCTCAGGCCATCCCCCGCCCCCCCATCCTATCTGCACAGCTGCTCCCCGGCCCAGAGAGGCCCGGGGCTGGGGGTGGGGGTGTCTCCCCGGTTACGTGGCCATCGGGAGACAGGCCTGACAGGGACACGCAGGCCCTGTGCGTGCAGAGAAGGCTCCAGAGAGAGGAGCGTGGGGTTCAGGGGGGCTCGGCAGCAGGGACCGGGGACACTGTGGAGAAAGGGCTGGAGGGATAGGTGGGGGCTGCAGAGGGTGAAGCGGTCTCAGCCTGCGGCCTGGGGGCAGAGCGGCCCACCCATGGGTGGGAGAGCCAGGCACAGGCCGGGGTGGGGGCTGACCCAAGACAGGGGTGAGGCTCCACCAGAATGGGCTCAGCCGGCCCCCCTCGCCCGCCTTCCATCTCCTGCCCTGGGTGAAAACACAGCCCCCCTCAGCCTCAGTTTCCCTGTCTGAAAAACAGGAAATAGGAGTAACGTGCGCGTGTCAGGGCTGCCGTGAGCCTCCAGGGGCGCCCTGCAAGGAGAGCTCTCGCGATCGGGGGGTGTCGTCCCGGACACCCTCTGGGGCCCGGAGACACTGGGGGGAAGGGCCCTCTGCCTGCCAGCTTCTCTTTATTGCCCCTCAGATAAGACAAGCCTGCAAAGGCACACGGCCAGCACGGGGGGCTGGAAACCCCGGTTCCACGAGTCGCCCAAGACCGCAGAGGACTCGCCGAGTGTGAGTGCACCCCGGGACCCAGACCTGGATGGTGGGTGAGGAGCAGGACAACCAGGCTCTGTCCCCAGGGGCCCCCAGGCTGGCAGGGAAGGTGGGGGACGCGTGGAAGGTGGGGCTGGGCCGAGGGCCTGGGGTGTGAAGTGGGGGAGATGGAGGGAGGGAAGGGGGCACAGAAGGTCCTGGAGGGCGGAGGCCATGGGGGCCGGGGGCGGGGTAGGGGTTTCCGGCCAGACGCTGGCAGACAGCAGAGGGAAGGCCCACGTTTCCCCGGCAGAGGTTGAGTCCGCAGGGCTGGCCGCCCAGTTAGGCAAGCGTGTCCGCCAGCAGCCCGAGAACCAGCAGCATGGTGGGGAGGAAGAGCCCAGCAGGGCGTGGAGAGGAGTCTTCGAAGGTTAGGTCTGAGCTCCCGATGGTGTTGGTAATCCACCTGGTGTACACGCTGACGTTGATGTACACTCCCGGTTTATTGGGGAGGGCGCAGTCAGACCCCCAGCTCACGATGCCTGCCTGGATCCAGACTCCAGCAACGTCGCAGACCAGGGGGCCCCCAGAGTCACCCTAGGGAGAAAGGAGTCCAGAAGTGTCGGCACTGCGAGGGGGAAACAAGTTGCCAGGGGTCTCCCCAGGCCCACCCACCTCCCTTCCGCACGGCTGGTTAGGTCTAGCCGACAGAGGGTCGGCGGGTTGGATGTTTCTGGAAGGCAACAGAGGTCTGGGAATTCGGGGCGAGGTCTCTGGCAGGTGGGAGAGGCAGTGCTATGGGAAAGCTGTGTTCTCCCAGCGCAACCGTGCGTGGGGAGTCGGGGCTGGGGGTGGGGGGCACGTCTGTGCGGTTTGCTTCGTCTGCGATGAGAAAAGTCTGCGATCAAACAATACTAACGGGGCGGGAGCTAAAGCGTGTTTCGCCTATAAAAGCAGACGAGGAAAGCCAACCCCAACCCAGCCCAGAAGTGACCTGGTCCTCAGCACAATCGGCTCAGAGGCCCTGAAGTTCTTTTTGGGAAAGAAATAAAGACAGTTCTGGCCCCAGAGAAAAGCTATAGCAATAGGGATACGGTCACAGGTTGCCCAAACACTTTTGAAGTGTTTCGCGTTCTGATAACACAGATAGGAAATGTCTAAAGAGAGCCGCCGGGTGCGAGAATGTGCTTTTCTACTGGAATTAACTCCGGTGTTTAAAGCAACGCTGCCCTCCTCCGCCCTGGGGGCCCCTGGGGCGCTGGCTCACCCCGCAGGCGTCTTTCTGGCCATCCTCGAAGCCGGCACAGAGCATGTCCTCCAGGATGATGGGCTCCTGGGGGAAGGCGTCCGTCTTCTCCTGGTAGTAGCCGTCACAGGTCTGGGCGTCAATGAGCGGCAGCTGCAGCTCCTTCAGGGTGAAGGGCGGAGGGAGCGCTGGGGGGCGCGGAGCGGGGTCAGATGGGAAGTGGCCCGTCCCTGCTCTCCCACCCGCAGCCCAGCCGGAGGAGGACAAGAAGCCGCGTCTCGTCACTTCTGCCTGCCACCGCTCTGCCTCTGGAGGGCCTGGGGCCCGCACCGGTGTTCGGGAGCCCGTGTTGAATATTCAGAGCACGAGGAAGAGCTGTTCCCTCCCTCCCTCTGGCCGTGGGGTGTGCGGTGCACCGAGGGGCGGAGGGGCGGCGCTCCCCTCGGGCTTGGCCGCCCTCCCTGTGCCCAGGCCGGGGCGGGCTTGGCTGTGGGGCAGGCTGCACACACACTGGAGGGCGGGACAAGAGCCAAGAGCTGGTATCAGGGCCTGGCCCCAGCCCCAGAGTGCGGTCAAGTCGCTGCCACCAGCTGGCCCTGCTGTTCGTGGCTCTCCGAGGCTCTGGCCAAGAATGGGTTGAAGGGCGCCTCTCAGAACTCCCTGCCCACCCCGAGCCGCGGAATGGGAGCTCTGGTGGAAATTCGGGCTTTGCAGATTAATGCATTAAGATTCGGACAGGACAGAAGAAGATGGGACACGTGGAGACACACAGGGGAGAGGCCGTGTGAAGATGGGGCAGGCGGGGACACAGAGCCACCAGCTGAGGGCCACCAAGCATGGCCAGGAGCCACCAGAAGCCAGAGGGAGCAGGAAGCGTCCTCCGGAGCTTCAGAGGGAAAGCTCTGACGACACCGGCCTGCCAACACCCCGGCTTCAGCCCCCGCCTTCCTGAACCGTGAGCGCCTGTATTTCTGTGGTTCGAAGCCCCCCAGCCTGTGCTCGGTTGTCACGGCAGCCCGGGACACCGATGCCAGGCGATCGTGCTGACGGTGACCACGGGGCCGCCGCACCCTGGACCCGACCTCGCTGCTGCCCGCCTGTGGCACAGGCCTGAGACGCATCATCCCCGCACTCGAGGGCAGCCCTGAGGCTCTGCTTGTCCGAGGGGGAAGCCCCAGCCCAGCGACGCCGCGACGCCGGTGAGCTCACCCAGCCGGGATCGAGGCCTGGCTCCCGTGCCGCGAGTGGGGGGGCGGGGGGCACATTCTCCAACAGATACGGGCGCGTCAGAGGGGTCTGGGCCCCAGTCTGGGCCAGCATTCATCCTTGGGGTGCAGCCTGGGGAGCCCGAGGGAGGGTCTGGGGCTGCCTGTTGGCACTCGGTATTTCGGGGGCTCCCCTCTGCTGCGCCCACACCAGTGTGTGCGGATTCGGCGGCACCCTTCATGGGTGTGGTGGCAGAGAGGGAGGGCCCGGGAGAGGCCCTCGCCGCTCCCCCCCCGCCCCCCCACTCTGGATGTCCTTACGGAGATTCAACTCGATGTTCCCCCAGCCGGTGACCCAGCACCAGGTGCCTTGACTCAGGGGGTCTCCGGGTTTGGGGAGACAGACTGGAAGGATGAGGTCACTGAAAGTGACAGGGGAGGCCAGCTGCAGCAGGGCGATGTCCGCTCTGTTGTTCTCGGGCAAGTAGTCCGGGTGGGTGATGAACTGGGCCAAGGCTCGGAGCTCCTGGGGTTCCTCGGCCTGGGGGTAGGAGGAGATGGAGCCCAGCAGCACCACGTAGGCAGACAGTGGCTGACTCCTGGAGGTGGGCGAGGCCGGGGCGGGGGGTCAGGAAGGCTGAGCCAGGGTCTCACGGGTGGGGGCCAGGGACCATCTTGATTTGAGGGTTCTAACATTACAGACAGCAGGTTTGCGAGCGGAGCACATGCCAGAAATCGAAAGGACCCCGTTCATTCCTCGAGACCCTGTACACGGACCGCACCACGCCCGTCTGTCCGGTGAGTGTGAGTCAGGCGTGAGAGGCGGTCACCTGCCCACGGGCCGCCCAGCTGCCGGGCAGTGGACCAGCAGCCTCAGCTTCCCAAGAGATCCCTACATGGGCGCCTTTGGTTTCTGGGAGATGAATCACTTCTTGGGAGGCGGCCAGTGGGAGGGCCTCCCCCCTCTCCCCAGTGCCCTGCCCCAGGACAGGGGCCATCCTGGTGGACAAGTGACGCCCCAGGAGGACATCCCCCCCCCAGCTCCAGATGCAAGGAAGGCTGTGGTTCAAATGGGGAAGGGAGGGTGTCGGCGAGCGCCACCCCGGCTCACAGCTGCGCCCGGACATACTCACTGGTCGAAGCAGTGGGCTGCGGTGAGCACCCAGGCCTCAGCGATCAGGGAGCCCCCACACACGTGCTGTCCGTTCTCCCTCAGGCTGACCTGCCACGGCCACTCGCCCGCCTCGGCGTCCTGCCCCGACACGATGCGGGCCGACACGCGCGGGCGTCCGCACTCTGCAAGGGGAGCCCGTGGGCCGGCTGGGCGAGGTCCCGTCGGGGCGCCCCTGGCCCCGCAGACCCGCCCTCGCTAATCCCTGCCGCTCAGGGTTTGGCTCCTGGTCCCTTCCCGGCCTCCACGAGGTGGAATTCCTTGTGATGCAGGACCCTCTGCTCAAGGGAAGGGTTTGGTGGCCCGGGGTGGGGGGCGGGCGTAGTGCACAGCTGCTGAGTCGGGGGAAGTGGGAGCTGGGGGCCTGGGTGGTTTTTCCAGGCTCGGAGGGAAGAGGGGAGTTGGGAGCCGCTGGCCGGGGGCTCCTGTGTGCAGCACAGTGCCCTCCACGTCCTGTGTGCCTGGCCAGTGGAGACGGCGAAGGTGCCGAGGTCTGGCGGGGTCTGAAGGAGGCCCCCTCCCAACATCGGGCTTCCTTAGAGGACCTGCCCGAGCAAAGGGTATAAGGGGCAGGGAAGGAATTACACAGTCCTCTTGATCTGCCCCCAAACTCGGGCTCTCTGTCCTGCAGCGGCCGTCTCCCCCACCCCCGGGTCTGTCCTACCTGAATCCAGGCTTCTCGCCCAGGCAGTGGTCAGGGAGCCGTTGGCCGGGAGAGCGGGGGTGCTCCCCTGGAGGGCCCCGGGGAGGAGGGAGAGCAGGGCGGCGGTAAGGGCCAGCTCCATGGTGCGCTCCAGCGACCACTTCCGGGGGCAGAGTCCTCAGACACTGAGGAGCAGAGACGATTGCCGTCTAGCCGAGTGCTGGGCTGGCCCGGGGTGGGGCTGCCAGCTCCTCGCCTCTCCTGGAGACTCAGCCTCCACCCTGCTCCTGGCCACAGGGTCCTCGGCCTCCTGCACGGCTTTGGCCAGACCCGCAGGACCTTCCCTCCCCTCCCCTGCCCTGGCATCAGCACCCACCACCCCCACCACGTGGGGGGCACCCGCGGTGTGCCGGCCTGTGTCGTCAGCCAGGCCTCTGCCCCCTGACGCCCCCGGAGCTGTTAGGCTCCCCACGTTACAGCGGAGGGAGCGGAACTCCCGCGGTGCAGTGACCTGACCAAGGGCCAACAGGCGAAAAGCCAGATATTTCCACTCTGTGCTCTGCGTCACAGTGCAGGGGGCGGGGAGGGGACTGCCGACCCTCGGACACCCTCCACTCTGCTCCCTCAGCTGTTCACGTTCATCCTGCAGCTCTGAAGGGCCTGAGGTGGGGCCGAGATGCCTGGAGAGTGAGAGGGACCCGGTACGAAGGAGGTGTTGCCGCTGGGGGCACAGCCCTGCTCTCTTCACTTGACCACACGGGGCAAGCTCCTGGCTTTACCTCTACCCAGCTGTGCGACCCAGAAAGCAGAGCCGAGCAGCCTGGCCGCTGCGGGGAGAAGGGGTGTAAGACACTTTGCCTGATTCCTAAGTTTCATCCGTTTCTCAAGAAGTACCGGTCCTTTCTGATGCCCCGGTCAACCTAGCCTACAGGCCGCTCTCCCTCCCAAGGGCTCATTGCCTCTGGGGGGCACGGTGGATCTCGGAGCAGCCCCAAATACTTGATTTAGTTCAAAATCATGTTCACTGAATACTCTGCGTGTTATTGATTTTTCCATCTACCAGATCTCTTGATTTCTGAGAAAAATGTGAATTTATTTGTATCTGGAGTATTTAGAACTTTTTTTTTTCTTTATGTATTTCAAAGCTCTGTTGTTGGGGACATCATCTTTTCAGCAGCTTGTAACTTCTGTCAATGTAAAATATCCCTCTATTTCATTCTTAAGACTCCTAGCCCTGGGGCACCTGGGTGGATCAGTCAGCGAGATCCAGCTCTTGGTGTCGGCTCAGGTCATGATCTCAGGGTTGTGGGATCACACCCTAGGTCAGGCTTCACGCTGAGCATGGAGCCTGCTTGAGAGTCTCTCTTTCCCTCTCCCTCTGCCCCTCCCACTTGGCTCACCAGACACCTTGACCTCAGACGCCCAACCCAGGAACCATGAGAAAGAAATGCTTGTTATCTGTGAGCCCGCCAACCATTTTATGGTATTTTGTCATAGCAGCCCAAGTGGATGAGTTCACCCAGCAGAGCCTTTGACTCAGAAGTGATGTCACATTCCTCTTTCTCTGTGCAGGCTCACTCCATCCCTTGTTTCTCCTGACCTCGTGACCTTGTTTCTCCTGACCCCGTACAGAGCCGGGCGGAGGAGAGACCACAGCCTCCCGAGTGAGGCCAGGTCACCCTGCCGGGGACACGGCCTGGCTGACAGCCTGCTGACCTTCAGGGCCATCCAGAGCCCCACCTCGTCTTTGTCTGCCCTCGACCCTTGATTTTATTTTACTTAAAACACTTCTTGCTATGGAAAAACTTTAAATATACACAGATTAGAGGAGAACAGGAAACAGCTATGTCTGTCACCCAGCTGAGACAGCCGTCAGTGTGGAACCGACTTTGTGTGTCCCTCCGTGTCGGCACTGTTTTCTCTCCTGCAATCGTATATTTTTGCTCTTAGTTCGGAACGTTTCTCTACCTTTGCTTCAAATTTGGCAGTTCCTTCTTTAGCTACACCCATTTTCTTATTCAGCCCTTGCCTCAAACGATCGGTTTCAGCAGCACCTTCAAGGTCTGCCCTTTTCCTGTTCTCTGATCGCTCTTTTCCTGGGTCATTCTTGTTTCGTGTGTGCCAACGGCCTTGTTTCATGTACACCCTCGAGGAGCGTCCTGAGGCTAGACTAGGGCCCTCCAAGTCGTCTTCTGTTCCGTGCAATCTCTTGGTTTTCCTTGGAGGCAGTTCGGTTTATTCAAACAGGTGGTTCCGGTGCACGTATGGGCTTTACGTGAACAATGCTTTGTCCTCGGTTGTCTTGCAGGGGTATCAGGCTAGTGACGGGCCTCCAATGGCCAGATCAGGCCCCCGGGTGGTGGGGGGAGGCACCCTGCTGCCCCCGCCCCCTCCCTAAGACACGGGCTGTGCTCAGGGGCCGGGCCTCCTCTGAAGACCCCTGCCGCTCTCTCCTCCCCGCCAGCCACAGCGATCCCTTCGAGTGGTCGGTGCAGTTCGGCGAGCTGTCTGCCGCCCCGTCCATCTGGAACCTGCAGGCCTACTACAACCGCTACAGCGTGGAGGAGATCGTTCTGAGCCCCATGTACCTGGGGTCTTCGTCCTATGACATCGCCCTGCTGAAACTGTCGTCCTCGGTCACCTACACCAAGTACATCCAGCCCATCTGCGTTCTGACCTCCTCCTCCGAGTTCCAGAACCGGACCGACTGCTGGGTGACTGGCTGGGGGGACATCCAAGAAGGTCAAGGTGAGGCTGGGGGACGGGGGGGGCGGGGGGGCCTCACGCTCCACCGTCTCTTCCGTCCGCACCTGAGCCTGGGTGCAGCCGGGTCCCTCCTGGGGCCGCTCAGCTCTGTCCTCCCCGGCCGCCCGCTCCTGCTCCCCCTGAAAGGACAGACTTCCTGTCCTCACACCCGCTTCCCTCTCCCTTCCAGACACGGTGAGCCAGAAGCCGCAGCGAGAGAGAGGCCGGCTGGGCCCGGGCCTGCGCCCCCAGACTGTGGGGGCATACCAGTTTTAGGGCTGAACTTGTCAGAAAGGCCTCAAGTGTTTTTTTTGTTTTAATTCAGATTTAACTCAAAAACAGAGAATTCACCATTTTGAAGTGTCTAACTCTGTGACACTTAATTTAGCGCCTTCGCAGTGTATCACCATCTCTATCCAGTTCCGAAACATTTTCATTGCTTCCCAAGGAAGCCCTGCCGTCACTAAGCAGTCACCCCTCCTTCCCCTTCTCCTTCCAGCCTTTGGCAACCACTAACAAGCTTCTCACCTTTATGGATTTATGTCTTCCGGGTATTTCATGTAAATGGACTCATGCACTATATGACCTTTTGTGTCTGGCTTCTCTCGCTTGGTGTCATGTTTTCAGGATTCATACATGTTACAGAATGTGCTAGAATCTCGTTCCTTTTCATGGCCAAATAATATTCCATTGTAAAGATGTACCCCAGTTGGTTTAACTGTTCCTCCACCGGTGGACACTGTGTTGTTTGTACCTTTTGGCTGTTGGGAATAGAGCGGCTACAAACAGTACCATAAACATGTGTGTTTGAATGCCTCTTTTCAGTTCTTTTGTGTATATATGTAGGAGGGTGATTGCTCTTTCCCTTTTTGAGGAACCAAGAAGCAGTGGTCCATGACGGCTGCACTGTTTTCCGTTCCCATCAGCAGGGAGTGAGGGTTATAATTTCTCCCCAGTCTCCTCGACACTTTTTTTTCTTTCTCCACCCTAGTGCATGTGAAGTGGCATCTCATTGGGGTTTCGATTTGCATTCCCCTCATCTGACCAATGGTACTGAGCATCTTTTCATGGGCTTGTTGGCTGTTTATAGATCTTTCTTGGAGAAATGCCTGTTCAAGGTCTTTACCTATTTTTAAATTGAGTTGTCTTTGTTGTTGAGTTGTCCATTTTTTTTTAATTTTTAAAGATTTTATTTATTTATTTGACAGAGAGAGAGAGAGAGAGAGCGCATGCACAAGCAGAGGGAGCAGCAGATGGAGAGGGAGAAGTGGGCTCCCCGTTGAGCAGGGAGCCTGACATGGGGCTCCATCCCAGGACCCTGTGATCATGACCTGAGCTGAAGGCAGATGTTCAACTCACTGAGCCACCCAGGTGCCCCTGTTGTTGAGTTGTAATAGTTCTTTATATATTCTTGGTACTAAATCCTCATCAGACATAAGATTTACAAATATTTTCTCACATTCTGATTTCTTTGCACTTTCTTGATAGTGTTTTTTTTAAGATGTTATTTATTTATTTGTCAGAGAAGGAGAGAGCACAAGCTGGCAGAGAGGCAGGCAGAGGCAGAGAGAGAAGCAAGATCCCTGCTGAGCAATGATCCCAATGCGGGACTCAATCCCAGGACCCTGGGATCATGACCTGAGCCAAAGGCAACTGCTTAACCCACTGAGCCACCCAGGTGTCCCACTCATAGTGTCTATTGATACATAAAAATTTTAAGGAGCACCTGAGTGGCTCATTAAGCATCTGCCTTCAGTTCAGGTCATGATCTCAGGGTCCTGGGATTGAGCCCTGCATTGGGCTCCCTGCTCAGTGGGGAGTCTGTTTCTCCCTCTCCCACTCCCCCTGCTAGTGTTCCCTCTCTCGCTCTCTGTCAAATAAATAAATAAAATCTTTAAAATAAAATAAAATATTGATGAAGTTTAAATCACTTATTTTTTCCTTTGTCGCTTGTGGTTTTGATGTCATATCTAAGAAACTGTCACAAATTCTAGGTCATGAAGATGTACCTCCATGTTTTCTTGAAGAATTTTATAGTTTTAACGCTTACATTTATGTCTCTGATCCATTTTGAGCTGATTTTTATGTATGATGTGAGTTAGGGGTCCAGTTTCATTCTTTTGCATTTAGATATCCAGTTGTCCCAGCCCCGTTTGGTACAGAGACTCCCGCCCCCTTGAATTGTCTTGGCACCCTTACTGATTGACCGTGCATGTGTGGGTTTACTTCTAGAGTCTCAGTTGTACTTCTTTGGTCTGTATGTTCATCCTTATGCCAGGACTTCATTGTTTGATTCTTAGAGCTTTACAATATGTTTTGAAATCAGAAAGTGTATATCTTCTAAATTTGTGTTACTTGTTCAATATTGTTTTGGTTATTTGGGGGTCTGTTGATATTCCATATGAATTTTAGAGTCATCTTGTCAATTTCTTGGAGATTTGGAGAGGGGTTGCACTGAATTTGTACATTGCTTTGGGGAGTATTGTTCTCTTCATTATGTCTCCAATCCATGAACGTAGACTATACTTCCATCAGTTTAGGTCTTTAATTTCTTTTCCTGGGGCTCCTGGGTGCCTTGGTCAGTTAAGCATCTGCCTTCAGCTCGGATCATGATCCCAGGGCTCTGGAATAGAGCTCCACGTGGGCCTCCTTCCTCAGCTGGGAGCCCACTTCTCCCTCTTTCCCTCCCCACTGTTTGTGGTCTCTCTTGCTATTTCTCTTTCTCTCAAATAAATAAGTAACACCTTTATTAAAAATTTATTTTTTTAAGAGAGAGCGAATGTGCAAACTGGGGGAGGGGCAGAGGGAGAAGGAGAGAATCCCAAGCAGACTCCACGCTGAGCATAAGGCCTGATGTGGGGCTAGATCTCATGACCCTGAGATCATGACCGGAGCTGAAATCAAGAGTCAGATGCTCAACCAGCTGAGCCACCCAGGTGCTCCTAGGTCTTCAACTTCTCTCAGCAATGTTTTGTAGTTTTTTTGTGCACAAATCTTTCATTTCCTCAATTACATTTATTCCTACTTTATTCTTTTTGATGCTTTGTAAATGAAATGTCTTATTAAGTTTCCTTTTAGAATTGTTCATTGCTGGTGTAACAGACTCTATGTTTTGATCTTGGACCCTACAACTTTGCTGACCTCACTTATTAACTGCAGTCCTCCTTTGTGTATTCTTTATGATTTTCTGTATATAAGATCATATTCTCTATGACTAGAGATAGTTTTACCTCTCCCTTTCCAATTTTGATGTGTTTTATTTCTCATTCTTGGCTAATTGCCCTGACTAGAACTTCCAATAAATGCCAAATAGAAATGGCAAAAACTGGCATCACCCATGTCTCGTTCCTGATCTTAGGGGGAAAGCTTTCAGCCTTTGACCATTCAGTATGATGTTAGCTGTGGGTTTTTTTTTTACAGATACTGTCTATCATGTTGAGGAAGTTCCTTCTATTCCTAGTTTATAGAGTGTTTTTGTAATGAAGGAATTTTGGATTTTGCCAAGTGCTTTGCCTACATCAACCATGTGGTTTTTCCCCTTCATTTTATCAATGTATATAGTCCATCCTATTGACTGATTGTCACCTGTAGAACCACCATTTCATGGCTAAATCTCACTCGGTCATGACGTACGGTTCTGAGATGCTGCCGGACTCAGTTTGCTAGCATTTTGATGAGGATTTTTGCATATATATTCATAAACGTTGTTGATCTATCGTTTCTTTTTCTTATGATGTCTTTGTCTGGGACTTGGCATCACCATAATTCTAGTCCCGTGGAATGAGTTAGGAAGTGCTCCTTCATCTTCTGTGTTTTGGAGGAGTTCAAGAAGGATTGGTGTTAATTTCTTCAGATGTTTGGTAGGATTCACCATTGAGGGCATCTGGTCCAGGCTTGTCTTTGTTGGGACGTTCCCATTCAATCTCTTAATTGCTCTGTTCAGATGTCCTATTTCTTCCCGATTCAGTTTTGGTAGTTTTTGTGGGTCTAGGATTTTGTCCCTTTCATCGCTGTCATTTAATTTGTTGGGGTACCACTGGTCATAGTCCCTTACAGTCATCATTATTTCTGGAAGGTCAGTAGTAATGTCCTCACTTTCGTTGTCAATTTTGTTCATCTTTCAAAGAACCAAGTTGTGGTTGTGTTGATTTCCTTCCTTCTTCTGCCATTGAGATCAGTCTGCTCTGCTTTTTCTCGTTCCTTAAGCTGTAAATGTGAGTCTTGGTCTGAGATTTTTCTGCTGTGTTAACGTCGGCATTTCCAGCTGTACGTTCCATTCTGAGGGCTGCCCGTGCCGCGTCCCGTGAGTTTGGGCGTGTCTTATTTTCATCTGCATTCATTTCAAAGTGTTTTCTCATTTTCCTTGTGACTTTTTTTCCTTCGATCCATTGGTAAGGAATATGTTGTTTAATTTCCACACATCCGTGAATTTTCCAGTTTGTCTTGTTACCGGCTTCTAGCCTCAGTCCCCTGTGGTTGGGGAAATGTTTTGTATGATTTCAATCTTTTCTAATTGGTTGCAGCTTATTTTGTGGTCGGACCTCCCGTCTGTCCTGGAGGGAGGCCCATGTGCCTGAGAGGGATGTGTGTGCTGCCCGTTGTCTGGGCAGGGCGTTCTGTAAAAGTCTGTTAGGTCCAGTTAGTGTCTAGAGTTCCTCAGGGCCTCTTCCTGTGGGTTCCTCCCTGCTGCTTCTACTCATTGTTAAAAGTGGTGTATGGGGCCTCCGGCTGTGGTCAGAACTCTCTCTCCCACCTGTTCTGTCAATTTTGCTTCATGTATTTTGGGGCTGGGTAGGTGTGTAGATGTTACTCATTATTTTATTTTTTTTTTAATTTTATTTATTTATTTGACACAGAGAGAGAGATCAGATCACAGGTAGGCTGAGAAGCAGGCAGAGAGAGAGGAGGAAGCAGGCTCCCTGCTGTGTAGAGAGCCCGATGTGGAACTTGATCCCAGGACCCTGAGATCATGACCTGAGCTAAAGGCAGAGGCTTTTAACCAATTGAGCCACCCAGGCGCCCTGTTGCTCATTATTTTATCTTCTTAATGATTTTGACACTGTTACCAATCTAGAATGTTCTCCTTTGATTCTCCTAACAAGTTTTAACTGAAAGTCTGTTTTGTCCGATGTTAAAATAGCAACCTCTGCTCCTCTCTGGTTGTCACTTGCATGGACTCTCTTCCTCCCCACCTTTCACTCTCAGCTCTGTGTGCCTTCGACTCTAAAAGGTTTGTGTTGCACACAGCATGCAGTTGGGCCCTGTGTTTGCAATCCATCCTGCCAATCTCTGCCTGTTCGTATCTCATCCACTGACGTTAACATTAACTACTGATAAGTAAGGATGCACTTCTGCTCTTCGATTTGTTTCTCATATCTTCTTGTGTCTATTTATAGCTATGTCTGTATCCTGGATCTTTTTTTATTTTCTCCTTTTGTGATTCATCGATTTTATTAGTGTCCTGTGTTGATTCCCTTCCCATTTCCTGTTCTGTCTATTTTCGTAGTGGTTGCCCCAGGAATGACAACAACTTAAATTTATTTCATTTTATTTTATTCAAGATTATTTTTAATTTTTAAGTAATCTTTACACCCGACATAGGGCTTGAACTCATAACCGACTGAGTCTGATGAGCGCCCCTATAGCAATTTATTTTGAATTAATACTGACTCAGTGTCAGTAGTATATAGAAATTCTGTTCCTGGGGCACCTGCGTGGCTCAGTCGTTAAGCGTCTGCCTTCGGCTCAGGTCATGATCCCGGGGTCCTGGGATTGAGCCCCACATTGGGCTTCCTGCTCCGCGGGAAAGCCTGCTTCTCCCTCACTCCCCCTGCTGGTGTTCCCTCTCTCGCTGTGTCTCTCTCTGTCAAATAAATAAACCTTAAAAAAAAAAAAAAAAAAGAAATTCTGTTCCTGTACAGCTCTCTTCCTCCCTGTTAAGCTGTTAGTGTCCAGGTTACATATTGTGCAACCATTCACAGAGACATATGGTTGTTTTATTGTGTCTTTAATTATAAAAGGAAAAAAAAGAAGTGGCCAACCCGGACTGTAAGAACAGCGGCTCTCGCGTTCCCCTTTACCAGCGCAGTCTGTCTCCTCCTATGAAAGGACGCAGTGTCCTTTGATTGCAGCCTGAAGAGCTGCCTTCTGCCTTTTTCGTCGGGTGGGTCTACCGGTGATGCCCCCTCTGGGCATCTGGTGATCAGAGAAGCTCTTAAACTCTCCCTCACTTTCTGAAGCGTAGTTTTGCCCAGCACAGAATTGTTGGTTGGCGGTTCTGTTCTCTCGGAGCTTGGAATAGGCCCTCCCTTTGCCTCCCGGCCTCTGTGGCGTCTGAAAGCGTTTGGCTGTTAGCCTTGTTGAAGATCTTAAACCTGTTGTGTGGCTTCTCTCCTGCTGTTGACAAAATTCTCCTTTGTCTTTTGAGTCTGATGAAAACATAGCTCAGTGTGGATCTCCTTGGATTTATCCTACTTGGAGGTTGTTTGGCTTCTTTGGGGGGAGGGGTGTAGATTCATATCTTGTAACAAATCCTGGGCATTTTCAGCCTCAATCCTGCACATGTAGGATGTCCATCCTAAACCATTTCAGTGTGTTAGCGCTCCACCCCGTCCCCGCTGGCAGAGGAAGGGCTAAAGTCATTGTCTCTCTGCCACCGCAACCCCTGGCCGCTCTGCGGCCTCACATTCTCCAGGAAGTGCCCAGCTCCATCATGAGCAACACCAGGTGTGACTACCTGTTCCGACAGTCCGGCTTCTTCAGTTACGACCTGAACGACATGATTTGTGCTGGCTCTGAGGATGGCAGCCGGGACGCCTGCAAAGTGAGTGCCCCTGCCCCAGGAAGGGCCTTGCTGGAACCAGGCACCACCCCCTCCCAACCTCGGACCTGGGAGCAACCCCTAGGATGCCTGTCAACTCACCCTCAGCATTTGTTCGTGAGAAAACAACAGGAGCCCATAGTTATCCGGCCTGGGAGACAAGCAGTGTTTTGCATTCATTGTACCTCCTTTGATCCTCACTTGGAATTTGGGGGGGGCAGTTAGAGACCATGGCCCCACTTTGCAGATGCAGAAACTGAGGCTTGTTCACTTCCGGGGTGGGGGTAGGATTTGCCCCCAACCTGCCCAGCCCCGCAGCCTCCTGCTGCCCCTGTGTCTCCACAGCCCCCCCTCGGGCCCCGCCCCACGCCTGGCTCTCCCACGCTGCCCCCCCAGGGTGACTCAGGTGGACCCCTGGCCTGTGAAAGGAAAGGGCCGTGGATTCAGGTTAGAATCGTGAGCTGGGGATCAGGCTGTGGGAGGCCCAACTGGCCCAGTGTCTATACCAGCATCAGTGTCTATTTCAACTGGATCCAGATGCTGCTGGCCTGCAGTGGGGTTCACAGGCCAGCCTGCAGCTGCTGCTCCCTCTGCTCAGGCTGGCCTCCCTCCTGCAGCTGGCCTGAGCACCTGAGAGTTGGGGCCGTCTGCTATGCCAGGCTCCATCCCCCACTGTCCCTCTGCTAATAAACATGTTGGCCTGATGGAGCCTATGCCTTGCAGAGCCCTCCCTGGCCCTGGGTGGCTCCCTGGACACCCGGTCACCCCAGCAGCACTCCCTCACTCCTAAATCTTGCTCCAGCTGCACTCTGCATGTTTGGGGGGCATACCACAGGACTCCCTCCAGTTAGATCAGTCAGAAAGGTAATTTATGGGAAGACGTGAGAGCCAGCCAGCTCACCCCTTGAGTCCGCTCCATGCCCCCAGAGGTGGCTGTGTGTCCCCGGGGTCCCTCGTCACTCTCCCACCAGGCTCTCCAGCTGCCCCATGGGGACCACCCCTGGCCCCACTGCTGCCCAGCCCTCTGGCTGCTGGACCCCAGGTCTTAAAGGGTCAGGAACCTGGGGAGGACAGCAGGGAGCTGCTTTTATTCTCCTTGTGCTTCTACCGTGTGAGTGAGCCAGGCTCCCTGGCAGGGCCTGGCTGACCCAGCTCTTCGCAACAGCCTCTTACCGAAGAGGAGACTGCCCGCAAGGCCAGGGCCCTGCAGGGAGAGCGGGTCACAGCCCGGTATCAGACACCTCGGGCTGGAGCACAGGCCACAGGGGTCAGTCCTGCGGCTGCCCTCCCTCCATCCACATCTGAGGCAGGCACCAAGTTCCCTCTCCTGTGGCCCCCGCCCTCACCCCCTGCCTGCTGCCGTGCTCACCCCGTTCACTGGCCCACAGTGCGTGCTCCATGCCGGGCTCACTCTGGCCCTCGAGGACCGTTGTGGACTAAATGTCTGTGTCCCCTCCAAAATTCATGTTTTGAAGCCCACCTTCTGACGTGACTGTGTTTACAGATCAGCCCTTTACGGAAGCAGCCAGGATTAAGATGGGTCCTGGGAGCAGGGCTTTGATCCCCTCGGCCCCCGTCTTATAAGAAGAGACGTCAGAGAGCTCTATCTGCGTCCCAACACCTCTCCTTCCAGAGGCAGGGAAGAGGTCGCAGGGGCACTTTGAGCGGCAGCAGCCGCCTAGGCACCAGAAACAAAGGTCTCAGGATGGGACCCACCTTGCCAGCACCTTGTTCTTGGACTCCAGCCTCCAGAACGGTGAGAAGTGTTTGTTTCAGGGGCTCAGTCTGGCTTTCTGTTCTGACAGCCGGAGTCGAGACAGACACCCAGACCCCACCTCCCCGAGAGATGCACAGCCGTGAGTCAAGCCTCTTCCATCCCATGTCAGCACACACAGCGACATGCTGGAGACGGAGTTAGGGCCGGGCAGGAAGGCGGCCCAGGAGGCCGGGGCGGAGCGGACTGCTGCGGGCTGAGGAGGAGGTGAGGCGGCAGAAAAGAGCTGGAGAGCCTGCAGGGCGGTGGACACAGTCCAGGCCCCACCCTCTGACCCGGTTCCCAGCCTCGACCAGCTGCACCGAGGCCAGCAGCCGTGCGGTCCTGGCCACACCAAATTCAAGAGTGGACCGTTCCCCAAGGTCAAGTCTGCTCCTGCTTCAGGCCAAGCGAGGAGTGCTGGCAGCTTGGAACCAGCCATCCCCCAGCCTGAATCAGCGCAGAGTGGGGAGCTGGGTAGAGCTCGGTGTGGGCGGCCAGGCTGGGATCTCTGGACAGAGCAGTAGTGTTCGCCAGCTCCGTGACCGGCACCAACAGGAGCCAGGAGCCAGGATCAGGTTCAGAGATGAACTGCCAGGGATTCACCAGAGCTTCCTGGCCTGACCGCAGCCCTCCGCCCCTGCCCTTGGCCGCCTGAGCCCAGGCCCCAACCCCCAGCTCTGAGCGCCGTGGCCCAAGCCAGGTGTCCTTTGACAAACCCAGGTGTCCCTTTCCTGCCACCTCGAGAGTGCTGCTCAAAGCATCTTTGTTTGAGGCTCCAGTGGTGACGCCACAGCCCCGCCCTGGCTCCTTAATCACCCCCTGGCGAGGCCCCCACCCCCTCTGGCCCTTTAAGGCCCCAGATCCTCCCCCGCCCAGTCAGCAGGGAGGGCACCGGCCCCGCGGGTGAGAGCAGGCTGTGGGGGCTGCCGGGGCAGGAGGGAAGACCAGCAGGCAGTGGAACTAGGTGGTGGCGGGGGGACCTGGGGAGGCCGAGAGGACTCAACTCTCGCAGGGCTGGGGGTGGGGGGATAGGCACAGTCCCTGGGGTGTGGGCAGAGGGCTGTGCATAGAACCTGGGCCCCCCCGGGGATAGGCCCTGGACCAGCCAGGGGCTGAGGGAAGACAGACATGATCTCCGCGGCCTGGGCTGGGACCTTCTCATCTCCTTGCAGGCTCTGACCAGAGTCCCCACCCTGAGCTGTGCCGCCCTTACGGGGCCCAGCCCTGAAGACACGATGAGGGAGGCTTCCTGCCTTGGGGTCTTGCTCCTGCTGCTGCTGGGTGAGTGGGGGCAGGGGCTGAGGGGCTTCCCTGATGTCCCATCACACCCCTCTCTGGCCTGGTTCCCCTAGAGCACTCGGGGACACCCTAATCTTGGCTTCACTGGTTCACGTTCTCCGCATTGCTGATCTTGGGCTCCCCAAGCTCCCATGTGCCCGTGTGTGTACAGGGCGTGAGTCCCCCTCACGCTGCCGGGGGAGAGTTAAGCAGGCAAGCAGGCCAGAGTGTTGATTGCACAAAAGCCTGGCACCTCCTCGGTGTGACAAGCATGTTCCTCCCTCCTGCCTAATCTCTGACATCCCTCCCCTGCACCCCCTTATCTGACACCAAAGTCCTAGTCCAGTCCTTTCCCTTCGCTGTTTCCTCCTGCAGGGGCTGCTGGGACAGCGACGCGGGAGTACGCAGGTGAGGACGCCTCAGAGTCCCTGCCCTCGGCCCGACCCACTTCCCAGGTCCCTGGTCTTCCGCCCTCCCTCACGTCCCCCTTGTCCCCCGCAGCCTGCGGGCAGCCCCAGGTGTCGAGTCGGATCGTGGGGGGCCGGGACGCCCGGGTCGGACAGTGGCCGTGGCAGGCGAGCATCCAGCACCGCGGGGCGCACGTGTGCGGGGGCTCGCTCATCGCCCCGCAGTGGGTGCTGACGGCAGCGCACTGCTTCCGCAGGTCAGCGGCGCGCGGGCCCCGGGACCGGGGGAGGCGGGGCCGGGACTGGGGAGGCGGGGCCCGGGAGGCGGAGGCGGGGCCTGAACCGGGGAGGCGGGGCCTGGACCGGGGGCGGGGCCTGGACCGGGGAGGCGGGGCCAGGACAGGGGGA
>LNAC01000081.1:2705650-2734486 GCA_002007465.1 Ailurus styani | reverse complement strand
CCCGGGGTCGCGCGGGGGGCCCGGGCGCTGCGGGGTCGGCCGGCGGCGCGTCTCGGCCCCGCGGCGGCGGGCTGGGGAAGCTGAGGCTCGGCGAGGAGGCCGCTCAGCCCAAGGTCGGCGGCAGAGCCGCGGTTTGCACCCCGTTGCCCTTAGGGCCCCGCGGGCCGGTCAGCAGCGCAGCCCTTCGGCCCCGGTCCTTACTCCCGACCAGCGCAGGGTGTCGGAGTGACGGGCGGCCCAGCGGGCCTCCGCCCCGCGAGCGCGTTCCTCCCCCAGCTCCTGCCGGTGCCCTGAAGCCCCGCGCAGTGGAGTAGCGAAGATGGCCTGGGGCTTTGGGTTTTTGGGGGGAGTCCGTCCTCTTGGGCCGATTCCGGTGTCCCGCGGCATGGGGCTCCTCACCGCAGTGCATTGGTCTGAGTCTCGCTGGTGACCGGGGAGGGCGAAGCTGGCCTTTCATTGCGAACCGAGCCTTCGTTGGTCTCTGAAAGCCGCTTCTGCCGGGCGTCCAGGGACGCGTCCCTGCTGCCTGTGCTCCCTCCCCGTACTGCATCCCCTGCTTTCTGGCGCTGCTTCACTGAAAGCTCCTGGCTGCCGGACGAGTTGGGAATTCCAGTAACTCTCATCTTCCCGATGGAGAAACTGCACGTGAGAAAGATGAACTGCTTTGTCCAGGGGGGCAGAGCTGGGATTCAAGTCAGGTGTGCCCGTGGACGGGCCGGTCACAGACTCTTAAAATTAGGACCACCTGGGGGCTAGGGAGGGTGAATGAGATTGCAGAGAGATCTACCCTGGGAGGTTCTGGTCGGAAAGGCTCGTGTGTGGCCCTGGAAATCGTGTTTGCTGTGTTCTGGGCCCCACTTGGGGCCATCTAGCTTCCCTCTTCTGACTTTCAGGGTAGATGCCGACCAGGGAAGTCTTTGGGACCCACCCCTTCTGGGGCCTCTCCCAACACCCTGCCTGCCTCTCTCCTCAGGATGACCAGCTTCTGGATGACGGCAAGACACTGGGAGAGTGTGGCTTCACCAGTCAGACCGCACGGCCGCAGGCCCCAGCCACTGTAGGGCTCGCCTTCCGAGCAGGTGAGCGGGGCAGCCAGGCCGGGTGAAAACAGCCGAACAAGGTCACTGGGGAACCCGCTGTTGTTCTTCCTAGTCCACAAAGCGCAGCCAGTATCTTGTGACCGTGTATGTGTTTCCNGGGGGGGGGGGGGGGGGGAGCAGAGGAGATGCTTGTAGGAACTGAAGCCTAGTTCAGGAAGGATTCAAATATTCCTAATTACGGTACCAGGTTCTGTTTAGAGCTGTCTTAGTGAGTACTGGGTCTTGTACTCTGCATTGTTTCCATTCTTCCATTTAATACTCGGTACCGAGAGGGAAGCACTGCTATCCCCACTTTGGAGACGTGGAAACTGAGGCTTGTTGCCAGTCACTTGGGGAGTGTGGTTCAGATGCAGACCGCTGGGACCCTGCTTGAGCTGGGCACTGTGCCAGGCAGTCTTTGGAGGCCGTCACTTGCTCCCCCAGCATCTGTATGCCAGACTTGTGTTGTACCCAGTGTAAGGATGAGCAACGGAGCCTGGGGAAATTAGGTCACTGGTGCCAGATCTGGAATTCGTGTCCAGTCTCTGCTTGCCCCGGGGACTGTGCTCTCACGAACCATATGCCCCTTGCCCAATGTTTAGAAACCCAAGGGGGGGAGTGGCTCCCTGCCCTCCAGTATACCTCCTTACCCCGAGATAGAGGTTTGAATTTTGTTTGTTTCTAGAAACTTGAACAGGCGTTGTGTGTTTTCACAGCTGTGGCCTCAGGCTTGTGTGGATGGCTGGGTAAACTCGGTTAAGTAATGATTTTTCTGGCTTCTTGTAAGAAAACTATGTAGTGAGGGCTGAGGAAGGAGTGCACAACCTTAGCCACACTTTCGGATTGCATGAGGATCACTGTGCCAGGCCTCAGCAGCGGTGTCCTTGGGTGGCTGCTTCGTGCCTCCGGTCCTCCTGGCTGGAGTTCCCAGCTCCACAGAGGGTTGTGACACGTAGGCCAGCCTCACAGGTGGTGTGAGCCCCCACACACCCTGGGCCTTGGCCTGAGGGTGCTCAGCAAATGGCAATCTTAGGGGCCTTTCTGTGGGTCAGGCGCACATTTGTAGAGGGATGCCCTTGTGAGGGGGCAGGTGAGGACTGAGCCCATCTCCCATTCTACTTCCTAAGCCAAAGCTGGGCTACATTGTCCTGGAGGAAGTTGGCCTCCCTCTTAAAGGTCTCCTGTTGGCTTAGAGACTCTTGGAAGATGTCAGTTGGCATATTTTGTTGATGAAAAACTCATCTTTGTTTTTTCTTATGACCCCAGTTAGGGCTTTGCATGTGGGGGTGACCAGATCCTAGGTGGTATCACCACCGGGCAGGTGACTGCTGTCTTGATAGAGGACACAATGTGGTTTGAAAGGGCAAGACAGAACTTACCCACCACAAACTGGCTGCTCAAATCAAGTGTTAAATGGTGTTTTCGAGATTTAGCTAATCAGAAATCAGAATTGTGAATGAAGGCAAGAATGGTCACTGCAGATTTGTGGCTTTGAAGATGGGTTTGTTAAGCTGAACCAGGGTCCAGTTCAGCACTGTTGACATCTGGGAGTCAGGTGTGAGGTGTCTGGTGCAGTGCAGGATGTTCAGCATCTCTGGCCACTATCAGAGATGGCCATCTACCCAGTCTGCCAAGTCAAGACAACCAAAACTGTGGCCGGACATGGCCAGCTCTGCTGTGGGGGCCTAACTGGTCGAGAACCCTGAGCCAGGGGGAACGAAGTCTCCCTGTTGGAAGAAAAGTGCGGGAGAGGTTAGCAAGTGGGGGCTTATCTGCTCTGTGCTGAGGAGCCAGAAACAAGATGGGGCTTTTTGGAGCTGCTGTTCCAGTGGGGGAAGCAGCTTGGTCAGACAGGGCCATTTTGGCTACTGGTAGGTAAATGGTGCTACAGCAATGCACAGGTACTGGGATGCAGTAACTATGTAGAAAGGCTCCTCTGAGGAGTGATGTTTGGTTGACCCCTTAAATCCCCGCAGACAACCAGCCATTCGGGGTGGCAGGCTTGGGACCAGCAAATACAAAGGCCCTAAGGCAGGGAAGAGCTTGATGTGGTGACACAGGGAGCCCAGGTGACAGTTGGACAAAGGAAAATGGACTTGAGAGATTTTATTCAGAGTGTGATGGGAAGCCTTCCTGTGACTGGAAGGCTTTAAAACAGATTTGAACCTAAAAAATCTGTGCTTAGTAGAGAGGAGGTGTGGATGGGACAAGGAGATGGTGGAAATTCTGGGTTGGGGGAGACAAATGGGGAGGGGTCCACGCAGTATCACTGGTAGGTGTAAAGCGTGAGGAAAAGGACTCCAAGGGCGGGGATGGTGGGTGGGCAGTCTGGGGTGGGACTCCTAGTAGGATCAGGGAGGAGACTCACTCTGCAGGGGTGGGGATTTGCTCAGAGGACCCCAGCAGCTAGAGGTGGCTGCTCCCTCCAGCTCTCCCAAACCCCCCGTCCCCCAGATGAAGCTTTCGAGGCCCTGCGCATCGAGCCCTTCTCCAGCCCACCTGAGCTGCCTGATGTGATGAAGCCGCAGGACTCAGGAAGCAGCGCCAATGAACAAGCGGTGCAGTGAGAGGGCCCCGGGCCCACCCCAGTGCCCTCCCCCCAATAAAAGAGATTCGGTGTCTGCCTGGTTGCTGCCTTCTTCTGCGCACCCTCTCCTGATGCAGGCGTCACTTTCCCTGGGATGAGTCTGCTCCCCCTGCAAGACCCATCCTCAGCCCCCCTTGCTGCCCGGCCACCTTGAGAGACCACAAGCTCTGTGGGGCCAGCCTTCTGCTCAGCCTGGAGACCCAAGGTTTGAGGCTTTGTTCCTTTTGTGACTTCCTGCCAATAGGCAGGCTCCCAGGCAGCTTCTGAGCTAATAAGGAGAAGCCAAGAGCAAAAGTAAGCTGGAGCCAGTGGGCTGGCTTTAGACTGGGTTCCACCGAGGACCCACAGCCTAAAGCCACCCACCAGAGGTCCTCGGAGGCCAACACTGGAGGGGGGGGTGCAGTCAATAGGGGAACAGCTCTCTCTCCACCCCTAATAAACTATCTATAGACCCAATTCCTGCATTTCTCATTTTTATTTGACAGAAAAAGTTGCTCTTGCTGTACAGATTTTAAAAAACCAAAATGCCTTTAAGAAACGTGAAAAGTTGGGGGAGGGGCCACAACCTCACGGGGGGGGGGGCAGTAGGGGCCAACTAACTTCCACTCCTGCCCTTCCAGGAACACCTCACACAAGTTCCAAACCACCACCCCCAGGAACTTAGGGGTAAAAGGGGAGGCATCACTGCCTCCCAGGCCCTTTCTGACTCAAGACCAGGGTGTCCCCAACTGTATCCTCCCCTCCCGCAACTCCCATTCTCATTCCCACCCACCCCAAACCCCCCAAAACGTGAACCAGGAAAAACTCACAGAGATTAACATTTCACAGGAACAAAGAAAAAAGGGGGGGGAGGGAAAGAGAGCCCTCCCCCAAGATGCTGCCAGGGTTCAAAGGGGGGCAGACAAGGACCCCTCCCCACGGCTCTGCTGGGGAAAGGGGACACTCCCTGCAGCTCCGGAACTTAGGGTGATGGAATCCCCCCCGAGAGATTCAAGGAGACCTGCAACAGAGAGGAGGACAGTCAGTGCGGAGACCAGCCAGCACTGGGGCACACGAGGGGACCGAGCACCCGAGTGCCAGGACCACGCACCTGGAGGAGCGGTGCCGCACGGGGCGGGGGCTGGGCGTCTCCCTCCTGCGCTTGTGGCCCGGGGAGCGGCTGTCCCCACGCTGGCCTCTGCGGGAACCCCGCTCGCTGCTGCTGCTGCAACAGCACAGAAATGCCATCAGACCACACACAAGGCAACACCAACCTCCGGCACTGTAGGCGTCCAAACTCTTCGCAGGGCTGGGCCGGCGGGACAGGAGGCCCTACCTCTGCTGGTCCCGTGGCGAGGGCTGGGGGGAGGGGTGGCGGCGCTCCGCAGGCGAGTAGCTGAGGGACCGAGAGTCTCGGAGGGAATCTATTGGCTTCCGGGGGCTACGGGACCTGGGGAGCAGAGTTAAGTCCCCATGGCACCACAGTCTTCCAAACCCACCAGCCGGCACTCAGGACCACCCCCCGGGTCCTGACCACCAAACCTCATACCACACAGGGCCAGCCTCAGACCCACCTTTGTCTGCTCACTCACCCATCCGCCCGCACACCATCCACCGAGCGCCCCAGTGGGCAGGGCACGGGGTGCAGCGGGGGACGCAAAGATAAAGACAGTCCCTGCCCTTGGAGGGGCTCAGTCTGGTGGTGAAGGCAGGCCAACGGAGGCCCGCCTGGCCCCGTGTATGGAAGCAGCCCCACAAGGACCGATGTACGTGGGTCTGGGGACCCGGGGGGAGGGGATGTGGGGCAGGGTAGTCTTCTCGAAGGTGCTGTTTGAGCGGAGTCTTGCAGAACGAGGAGTTCACCAGGCGGACAAGGGAATTCCAGGCAGAAGGAACAGCATGTCCAAAGGCATGGGGTTCTCCTTAGACTGCAAGGCGCTGGGTGTGGCTGGAGCACAGGGCATGTGTGGGGGCGGGCAGGAGAGGAGAACACAGGGCAGAGGCAAGGCCAGTTGGTGAAGAGCCTCGCACGCCATTCCCGCAGAGGTGGGGCTTTATCCTGCAGCCACAGGGCGTCCCGGGAGGATTTGTGGAGTGGAGGGAAGTAACCAGATGTGCGTTTTAGAAAGATCCCTCTGGCTACGTGTGGAAGAGAATGGCGTGGAGGCAGGGAGACAGGGAAGAGGCTGTGGACAGAGTCGGGAGAAGATGACGGTGGCCAGACCAGAGCCCTGGCAGTAGCAACGGGGAGACTTAGAAGCTAGTATCCCTGGGACCTCGGAGCAGGGAACAGGCCGCATGGCAGGGGCAGGGGGAGGAAGGCACCAGGACTCCACCGTTCTGACTGGAGCACCCACTTGGATGACACGGCCCTTTGCCGCAGCGGGGCACAACGAAGGTGGCGGGGAGAGGAGAGCCCGACTCCTCCCACAGAACCAGACACCACAGTCCACGGAGACTCCCGGCAGGGGTCTCACACCCAGGGTCTCACCCGCCCCTTCCATCTCGAGCAAGGCGGCACTCACCTCCGCTCGCCAGGGGGTGGCTTCTTGGGGCTGGCAGGTTTGGGCAAGACCTGAGGGCCAGGCTTAGCAGGGGAGGGGGAAGAAGTAGAAGAGGAGGACGAGGAGGAAGAGGAGGAGGAGGACGAAGAGGAGGATGAAGAGGAGGAGGAAGAGGACGAGGAGGACGAAGAGGAGGAGGAGCTGGAGCTGGAGCTACTGGAGCGCCTCTTGCGCTTGGCTGGAGTCGGCTCCTGAGGTCGTCCCTCTCGAACAGCCTCCTTGGGGGCGGGGGTGGGGCTGGGCACCCTGTGGGAGAAGCAGAGAGTCACAAGGAGACAAGCTGCCCCAGCCCCAACCCTACCTTCCTTGGCCTGGAGGAAGGGCAGTGGGGGAGGGGGGCCGCACAAAGGCCCTGCGCGCTTTCCAAGCTGAGAGCCAGTGAGTGCATTCTCTGGAGAGCGGTGGCCCCGAGCTGACCCAACCTCTGCTAACACAAGCAACAGGCTGGGGCCCGCAGCACAAGGGATCAAGGTTAAACCTCAAGAATGTCCCTGATGAAGGAATAAGGCCCCTGGGCTCAGGTGTGGAAGGCGAGCTGGGTGGTCTCCTTCCCTGGAGAGCCACAGTCTGGGGAGGCCCCTGTGTGTGCGCAGGTTGGCTGGGGGAGGGGCCGTCCTGCCTGGAGGCAGGGAGAGGGATGGGATGACCTCTGAAGATCCTTCCAGCCCAGGGAGTTCCTCTTGAGGTCTAACTGCCATCCCTCCTGCTGTAAAATTAAGTCCATTTCCTCTAGTTCTGTCCTCTGTAGAGACGGAAAACTCATCATTATCCTCTAGAGAATGAACCTTTGGAGACTTTTATCTGACCCGTTCCTCCCCCCAACCCATTCCCCCACCCCACCATTCTCTTCTACCCCCAGCTTAAGGGTCAAGGTCCCCATACATCCTTCAAAGAGCAGAGAACCTCTGGATGGGGCTTCTCCCTCCCCCCAACCAACCATCCCCCAAACCTGCCCCGTAGAAACAGTTCTCAAAGTCAAGCCCCTCACCTCTTCAGTGCTACCTCAGGCTGAGCAGGAAGGCTAGAGCCCTCTGAGTCGCTAGAACTGGAACCAGAAGAGGAGGAGGAGGAAGAGGACGAGGATGACGACGACGAAGAGGAGGAGCTGGAGGAGGACGAGGAGGAGGAACTCCGCCGCTCCTTTGCGGGCTGCAGGGCGGCCAATGCAGAAGGCTGCTGGGCCCCCGTGGAGGCAGGTGGTTCCCCACCCTCAGGATGGGACGGGGCAGGGCCAGAGAGCATGCCATTGTGGTCACCAGCAGAGGACGTGGTCTTGGCCACTGTCCCAGAGGAAAGGGACTGAGACCCCGCTACAGGGGTGGTCTGGGCAAGCAAAGCTCGGGACTGGTCAGAGAAAGCAGATGGCACAGGGGACCTAGGTCTATCCTGAGCTGGAGGGAGAACACACTGTGAGGGAGCCTGAACCATTCTAGAGGCAGGAGAGGGAGCCCGCTCAGCGGTCATTCTAGACTGGCTCAGGGCAGATGGTGGGGTTCTGGACCCTGGGCCTCCCGGTGGGGTTCTAGATCTGGCTCTGTCGAGAAGCGGTGGTGAGGTTCTGCCACTAACGCGCTCGTAGGCAGAGAGGGGCACCCTGGGGCTGGTAAGGTTTGCACCAGACAAGGCTGGAGCCATTCTAGCACTGGTGAGGCTCGCAGGTGCCAAGGCAGGAGGGGTTCTTGAGCTGGCAATATTCACAGGAGCTGTGGCATGTGCAGATCTAGGACCCACCAGGTTTGCAGGGGCCGTGGCCTGGGGTGTTCTGGAGCTGGAAGGATAGTTTGCAGCAGCTGAGGGTGTGCCAGAGCCGGTGAGACTCAAAGCTGCCAAGGCAGCTGGGGTTCTGGCTCCTGCTAGGTTCACAGCTGGGGCTGTAGGGGTGCGAGGGTCAGCAAGGTTCACAGCAGAAGGTGCCACTGCTGTTCTGGGGCTGGCCAAGTTCATGGCTGCTGCTGCAGCTGGTGTTCTCGAGTCAGCCAGGTTCACTGCTGTTGGTATGGCAGGTGTCCTGGCGCTGGCCAGGTTCATGGCTGCTGCAGAGGCTGCAGGAATCCTACTGGCAAGGCTAGCAGCTGGGGCCGTTCTGAGACTCATGAGAGGCACTGGAGCTGGAACCTGGGACATTCTTGCAGCAAGGCCAGCAGCAGACATGGATGGAGGCGGCCGAGCAGTGCCAAGACTGATGGCTGTCAGGGCAAGTGCAATTCTCGACTGTGCATGATTTTCTGGCACAGATGTTCTTGGATGCTCAGGAATTCGGGGACCTGGACCATCCATCATAGAACCACCAGCTTGCTGCAGGACGGACATAGGTGTTCTAGAGCTGCCAAGGGGTTCAAGCATTCCAGGTGATCGACAGCGGTCCAGAGGTGTGGGTGACATGCTAGGACGACTGAAACAGCTCATTCTGGAGCTATTGAGTGCTACTGGAGGTGTCCGAGAACCAGAATGATTCCTTGTTGCCGGAGGACTAGCGGAACGTGAACGATCAGAACTACTTCCAGATGCAGAACGCCTTCGGATGGCAGGAGGGGATCTTGTTAAGGACCGTTTGCCCCGAGTTGTTCGCGGAGTACGGGACCTAGAACGGCGGCGGAGAGCAAGTGGAGAGCGACTTCGAGAACGTTTGCGTGGCAATAGTGGGGTCCGAGACCTAGAGCGGCGCCGAATAGCTGGAGGTGTTCGGGACCGAGATCGGCGGCGTGTCACTGGAGAGGTTCGAGAGCGGGACCTCCTTCGATTCACTGGAGACGTGCGAGATCTAGATCTCCTACGGGTGACTGGGGATGTTCTGGATCTCGATCTTCTGCGAGTGATAGGGGACGTTCTGCTTCGAGATCGCCTCCTCGTTACTGGAGGAGTCCTAGATCTAGACCTTCTTCGGGTCACTGGCGGAGTTCTGGAACGGGAGCGCCGGCGCGTCGGTGTCCTGGATCGTGAACGACGGCGGGTTACTGGTGGTGTTCTAGACCTGGATCGCCTTCGACTCACTGGGGATGCTCTGGATCGAGATCTTCGTCGAGTCACCGATGTCCTGGACCTTGATCGTCTCCGACTGACTGGTGAGGTTCGAGACCTGGACCTACGGCGGCTGACCAGAGGTGTTCTGGACCGGGATCGCCGGTGAGTGGCAGGAGAGGCCCGAGACCTTGAACGTTTCCACGGGGCTGGTGAAGTGCGTGAGCGGGACCGCTTCCGACTGGTCGGGGGTGTCCGAGAACGGCCTCTTCGGCGCCGGGAAGAAGTTCGGGAACTCTCCTGTCGGGCGGGAGACCTTGAGTGGTAACCAGAGCCTCCCCTCCGTCGACGAGTGACCCGAGACCTTGACCGGCTCCGCTGTCTTCTCCGAGAGGTTGACTGAGAAGATCCAGACCTATCTCGACGTCGAGTTGTTCTGGTTTTCTCTCTCCTTGAGCGGGAACGGGACCTCTGGAGCCCCCGAGGCTTTGGCGAAGGAGAACGGCCTCTCCTTGAGGTTGTCTTAGCACGTGGAGATGAAGCTGAGCGCCGGCGGCGTGAGGATCTCGACTTTTCAGCTGGCTCTGGGGAAGACACTGAAGGACTTCTTCGGCGTCTTGGGGGAGTTCTAGAACGGGTCTCCGGTGAGGATGACGCAGAGCGGCTTCTACGAGAAAGTCTGGCCTTCCTGGTCAGCTCAGGAGATGATCGAGAGCTGCGACGGCGAGGTGGAGTACGGGACTTGGTCTTCGGCTCTGGTGAGGACCTAGAACTTCTCCTAGCAGGTCTGGATTTGGGTGGGTGTTCTGGAGATGACTCTGAACTACTGCTTCCTTCAGGAGAAGGGCCTCTGCCTTTGCTTGATGAACCTGATCTGCTTCGTCTGGGAAGAGCCCGAAGGGCAGAAGCCTTGGGTTCAGGAGAGGAATCAGAACCACTCTGTGCCCTGGGTGCTGCTCTTGGCTTATCCTTAATTTCAGGAGATGAGCCAGATCTACTGCGCCGAGGAGAAGGTCGCGATTTGCTCTCGACCTCTGGAGATGATCCAGAGCGACTCCTTTCTCTAAGCGGTACTCGTATCTTAGCTTTAGAATCTGGAGAAGAGTCTGAGTCACTTCTTTCTTGAGGGGATGCACTTGGTTTCCCATCAAGTTCTTGAGAAGATGCAGATCGACTTCTCTGACCAAGAGGAGTCCTAGCAACAGTCTTCTGTTCAACCGAGGATTCTGATCCACTTCTCTCTCTCTGGGGGGTAAGACACTTGTTGTTGAGCTCTGGGGATGATGGTGAACGACTTCTTGGTCTAGGAGTCTGCGGCAAAGCTTTTGGTTCTGGAGAAGAATCACATTCACTTCTCCCCCTGGATGGTGTTCTAGGTATATCTTTCATTCCAGGAGAGGACCCAGACAAGCTGTGTCTTGAAGGAGTCCCAGACCCATCTCTAAGTCCTGGAGAAGACCCAGACCTGCTCCTCCTTGAAGGGGTTCTGGGTAAGCCATCTTTCAGTTCAGGAGAGGCAGAACTACTTCTTTCCCTTGACGGTGTTCTGGGTACTGCATCAAGTACTGGTGAAGAAACACTCTGATTTGAAGACATTCCTGCTTTTTCCACAGCATCTGGGGATAACTCAGAACTGCTGCGTCTAGAAGACCTTGTTGATTGTTCTTTCAGGTCTACAAATGGATCTGTCTCCAGTTGATTAGGAAAAGATCCATTCAAATCTTCTTTAACTTCAGGAGAAAACCCAGTATTCATTTCTGCAACAGCACCTGAGTTTCTAAATTCTAAAGGTGACCCAAAACTATTCTCCCTCGGGGGAGAGTCAGACAGTTCTTTATGTTCTGGAGAAAAATGTGGCCCACTCCAAGTAGAGGCCACTGCAGGAACTTCTACTTCCAAAGAAGTCTGTGACTGGCTTTGGTCAAGAGTCAGAGACACAGTGGGTCTTTCTTCTATTTCAGGAGATGATTCAAAGTTACCTCCAGCCACTTCTTTAAGTTCTGGAGACAAATGGGAGAGGACCTGCTTTGAGGATTCTTCAGATTTCTCTACCACCTCCATTAATTCCTCATCTTGGCTTGGCTTAGCTAATGCACTTTGGTCTTTTGTATCTGGAGATGATCCAACACCACTGCCTCTTTCCCTTGATGGGGTCTTAGGCATCTCTCTGAGTAGTGGTGAGGAATCAGGCTTGTCCTGCACTGGAAGAGGACTCAATTTGTCTCTTGGTCTAGGAGATGACACAGTCATCTCCTCCTGAAGGAGTAAGACTGTTTTCTCTTTAGATTCAGAAGGCTCCAATCTACTCTGCCCCAGAAGAGATTTACAGTCCATTGCAGGGTATGGAGAAGAGTCAGACTGAGACTTGCTCTGCTCAGGAGACATTCCAGATCTTAGCTTAGGACTTGACAATTCGCTTCTTTCTTGTCTTATTGGAGATCTGGGTGCCAGCTCAGTGACTGGAGAGGAGGACCGGGATCGGCCACCCTTAAAAAGTGTCTGAGATTTGCTCTGCACATATGGAGACTCAGAGTGACTCTGTTTCATTTCTGGACTTGAAGTATCAGACCTAGGGTCTGGTGAAGTTTGAGATTGTCCTTTCTGTTGCAAAGAGGCGGCGGCAAAATACAGCTCTCCCGGTGGTGTGCTAGACTTTACTCCTGGACACAGAGAGAAGGATCCAGAACTTTGTGCTAAGTCTTTCAACTTCTCTTGGGAACATGGTGACTTTGATCCACAAATATTGTGCCCCAATGGAGTTTGGGGCTTTACTTTAGGGCATGGCGAAGTAGACCCTGAGTGACTTTGTCTTGGTGGTGTTCCAGGTTTCCCTTTGGTATCTGGTGAGGAGGACCCAGAACGGCTGTGTCTTTGCAACAACCTAGATTCCACCTTAGAGCAAGGAGACTCTGATCTGCTTTGCCTTGGAGGTGTTTTAGATGTCACCCTGCTAGGACTTGGAGAAGAGGAGCCAGAATGGCTTTGGACTGGTGACGTGACTGCCTTCACTTTAGGTTGTGGAGATGATGACCCAGATCGGCTCCGTCTCGGAGGTGTGCTAGATTTCACTCTAGGAGGGGAGGAACCTGAGCAGCTATGTCTCGAAGGGGTTGTAGATTTCACCTCAGGGTCAGGTGATGATTCTGAACGGCTCTGTATTTGTGGTGTTACAGACTGTTCATTTGCCTGGGGACTTGTTACAGACCCTTGCCTTGGTGGCGTTCCAGACTTCACTTTAGGTTGAGGAGATGAACTGGAACAACTCTGTCTTGATGGTGTTTTAGATTTCTGATTAGAAGGAGGGGAAGAACCAGACCGACTTCGCCTTGGTGGTGTTCTAGATTCAGCTTTTGGTTGGGATGATCCAGAGCGACTGCGCCTCGGTGGTGTCCGAGACTTCTGTTTAGGACATGGAGAGGACCCTGAAAGGCTTCGCCTCAAAGACAACCGAGATTTTGCTTTGGACCGTGGCGAAGAGAGAGACCTGCTTCGCCTTGAAGAAATGCGAGACTTTTTCATTTCTGGGCTTGAGTTGGACCTACTCCTTCTCTGTGACGTTCTGGATTTGTTCTTCCGCTCTGAAGACGACCCAGACCTGCCTCTTCTTTGTGGTGTTCTAGAGTGAGATCTTCCCCGTCTAACTACACTTCTACTACGAGATCTTCGTCTTGCGGGTGTCCTAGACCGAGATCGTCCTCGTCTTGCGGGTGTCCTAGACCGAGATCGTCCTCGTCTTGCAGGTGTTCTAGACCGAGATCTCCCTCTTCTGGCTGGGGTTCTAGAGCGTGACCGACCACGTCTGGCTGGGGTTCTAGAGCGTGACCTGCCACTTCTCCTGGCTGGTGATCTGCTACGAGACCTTCGTCGTACTGGTGACCGGGTCCTAGATCTGCGCCTAGCAGGTGTTCTAGAGCGGGATCTACCGCGCCGGGCTGGTGTTCTAGAGCGAGACCTACGTCTGGCAGGTGTTCTGGAGCGTGATCTCCGCCTGGCGGGTGTTCTAGAGCGAGACCTGGCCCGTCGGACTGGTGTTCTGGAGCGAGATCTGCCCCTAGTGGCTGGGGATCTAGAGTGTGACCTACCCCGCCTCACTGATCTAGACCTGCCTCTTCTCTGGGTATTTCTGCTTCTAGACCAGCCTGGTCGCTGAGGAGACCTAGAGCGGCCACGTCGCTGGGGGCTTCTGGATCGTCCCCACCTCTGTGCAGACCGGGACCTACGCCACTGAGGGGACCGGGACCGAGAATGACCTCTCTTGGTAGGGGTTCGAGACCGAGAGCGTCCCCTCTTAGTAGTGGTAGGGCTACGGGACCTCCCCACCCTTCGAGAAGGGGTGTGAGAATGTGACTTATCCCGCTTTGCCCGGCCATGTGAGCGACTCTTAGAAGCAGGAGAAGAAGAAATCTCTCGGCGGGACCCAGGAGCTGGTGCAGGTTTAGGACTTTCGGGGGAAGAGCTGGCATGTCGAGAAACTTTGGTAGGTTGAGGGGATGGTGGGCAGCTCTCTGAAGAAGACTGGGGTGGTTTCTCAGGAGACTTAGGTAATGAACGGCCTCTGGGTGGGGAGGCCTCAGATGGGGGATTCACTGGCTCCTGACTTAAGGTGATTGTTGCAAGGGGTTGGGGGGAGCCACCATGTTGCTCAGCAAGGAGCGGAGTGGGAGCAGATGGTTCTGGGCCTGTGCTGCTCCTTTCCGGAGAGGGGCTAGGTCGATTTGCAGATTTCTAAGAGTGGGGAAAAAAAGTACGGATAGGAATGTAAGCACCAAAACTTCCTATCACCTATAAGAACCCAACACCGTTCCCAATGAAATTTTTCTCTATACACCCTATTACACCAACTGGTCCCTTTCCTCACCACAGGCCACCATTCATTAACAAAAACTCATATAAACAGTGGAGAAAACACAAAAATATGGACAGGCTGTCACTTTAAAAGTCTTATCATCTAGGAAAAAAACACAATACAAACAACTAATGCACGACACATTGTAAAAAACATAACAAAATGCCATGACAACATTTAAAAAAAAACAAAAAAAACACTTTTTTTAAGTGGAGAAACAAAGTGGCTTCCCAAAGTGAGAGGCATCTGACTTCACCCTTGAGAAAGAATGCTCAAATAAAAGAATAAAGGCAAAGGTTTGAGGACATAATTTATATGAATGAGAGTATGAACTACAGAAAAGAAAAAGGAGACCAAATTATAAAAGCTTTAAATATAAAAGTAATTTTTGTGGTGATCCAACTTGTTTAGAAAACTAACTCTGGATGACATGGAAAATGGACAATGAACTAAGAATTTAGCAGAGAGCAATTTATGTAATAGCTGAAGCAAGAAAACATCGTGAATAGGACTCAATGAGAATAACCATAAAATGACAGGTGCTGAAAAGACAAATGTAGTCGTGTTTTCAAACTGTGGGTAGCAACCCAGGAGGTTGAAAACTCTTAGCTACAACCAGCATTTAAAAAAATAAGAAACTAAAGATATCTCAAGGAGTAAAACTAAATATAATTAAAAAAAAAACTTCTGCCCAAGCTGTACATAAAATATAAAAAGAACATTGATGTAAAACCTATTAATAAGCGGTCCAATTTGAAAGACATAATTCTAAAGAATTTGCAGATGCAAAGAACTTGATACGAAATGCACAAAAAAGAACGAAATTCACTTTCAAAAACTTCACTTCCCTCCTTCACTTCAAACACCCACCCTAACACTACAACCCAATAAACATCCATTAACTCAGTAACATACCTCCTTGTCTTTATCTTTGTCTTCATGAGGACTGCTAGGCTGCTTTGTAGAGGGCTCTGGGCTGCTAGGCTGCCCTGTGTTGGTGGTACCTGGTTCCTTAGAAGGTGCATCTCCCTCCCCTCGACGCCCTGAAACAGGGGAAGGACTTCGCCCAGTCAAGGCAGTTGTATGGATTTTTGCTGCTGCACTCCGAGACCTGAGGAAGGTAATTGAGGGCAGGGAAGAGGAAGGAAATCAGCTCGGGGAGAACAGAATACCCCCTCCCCAGCTCCCATCCACCTTTCCTGACTATACAAACCCTCTTCCAAAAAGCCTTCTTTTACACACCACTCTAATCACTCATATGGAAAATTCAAGTCCAATTCACTTTGGTCCTTTTCTTCCCAACACAGTCCCCAAAAAACATTCTCCCTCTACCCCTTTATTCACCTCCCCCAACCTCCCCAAACCCTCCACCCTGCCCATTCCCTACCCACTTCATTCACAACTCACCTCTGAGCCCACCTCCTTCAGGAAGCCTTCCCCGATTAAGGAAGCCAGGGTAAGGATTCCTTCCTCCCCCAGACACCACGAACAAACCACCACCCCCCCTATTCTGGCAGTCCATATACATCAGAACAAAACAAAAAATAACAAAATGAACAAAAAAAAAAAAAAAAAAAAAAAAAAAAAAAAAAAAAAAAAAAAAAAAAAAAGAGAAGGGGAAATGTATATGTCTGTCCATCCTGTTGCTTTAGCCTGTCAGCTCCTAGAGGGCAGGGACCGTGTCTTCCGAATGGTCTGTGCAGCGCCTAGCACACCGTGGGCGCTCAATAAATATTAAATTGATTAACCCACAAGTCCCTCTCCCTCCCTTCCTCCTGGACCACCCCTTACCGACTACGGGAAGTATCGGAAGAGGAAGCAGAGTCAGCAGATGTTGAACGGTGGGCCCGGCGGCTCTTGGGCGCTGGTGTTGTACTTCGAGACCTGAAGAAGGTCACCACAACTCAGGGTACTGTCACACTTATACTGGATTCTCCTCATCCATCTCTCAACCCTCCACCATCAGTCAAGGACATAAACTAATTCTCCACTACCCGCCACGAGGTAGCCTTTACCTACTTGGTAAGCAAATTACCCTCCAATCCACACAAATTCACTCACCGCTTCCGCTTCTTGTCCTTAGATTTACGTTTGCTCTTTGGAGTGGGAGATCTGACAAATAAAAGTGAGATTAAAAATAATCATTTTAAAATAAAACCAAAAGCAAAATGGGAACAATCAGGGAAATTATTAACAGCGCAAGATCGAAGAATTGAGCTATAGTCCAAGAAACCCCCTGGAGAACAGCCAAGGCCAACCTGGCTCACCATTCCATGTGCCACTATGCCCCTTATGCCCCAAAAAACTCTTACCTATGCTTTCGTTTTTTGGATTCAGACTCTGACCTGTTAGAGGGGGAGGAGGGAAAGGAAAAAAAACATGAACCAATACCTATACTGGACTCATCAAGCCTCTCCAATCACTCCACATACTCCCACCTCATACCTGTGCTTCTTCTTCTTAGAACTCTTCTTCCTCTCTCGTCGAGGAGAGCTGCTCTCTGACCTGCTAAAGATGGGTTCAAAAAGAAAGTCATTCTGCTCAGCTCCTTCCCTGACCGTCCCACTTACAATTACCCCCCAAAGAGGCCTCTAAAAAAACACAAAAAAACAAAACAAAAAAAGCTAACAGCACCAATGTCTCAGTCTTATTTACTCTCCAAGAAGCATATCTCTAGCATAAAACAAAAAAAACTCAAAGAAAATCCAATTTAAGATATTAAGATATTAAGATATTTAAGATATTGCTGGTTAATTCTTAGTTGGCAAAACTGCAGAATCAACCCTTCCCCACTGAAGAAACATACATATTCATTTTCCAACTGAAATCTGAAGGGTAACTACCTCTTCCCTGATTTATCTGACTGACAACTCTCACCTGCCTCCAAGAACTATTTCCAGAAAGAAAACGACAGAATTGGTTCTCTGGCCGTTAGAGTTTAACTTTCCAACTAACTTACCGTCCTCTATCTTTCTTCTTCTTTTTCTTCTTTTGCTTTGGGGTTGGTGAGCGGGAGCTGCTGGACTCCCGGACAAGGCTTGTGGAAAGATGGAATGAACCAGGGTAAATATTAGGACAAATTTTAGACATTTCAACTTCAAAACAAAATCTCAGCATTTGATAAGAAACAGTCCAAAAAACCCCATAAAAACAAAAACCAGAGTACTGACAATCAAGAAAAGAAGCTGACATGGCTGTCTTGGCCTTGAGTACCTGTAAGGTTTGGGAGGCTCTGGAGCTGGTTGTTTAGCTTCTCTAGCCCGACGCTGAGGATCAAACGAGCTGCCATCCACATAGGAATCACTGATGCCAAAGGCAGCACGGAGTCGCTCATTTTTCTTCTCATTCAGTTCTGCCAACTGGTGAGTCTCAGTTACCCTAGGGATTAAAAAAAAAAAGGCAAAGGTCAAAAGGAGTTAGAAAAGAACAGAGTGATACACAATTGTAGGCAGTCAAATGGGACTGGGAAAAGATGATGAGAGCAGGGAAAAAGTACAAGGTAAGAAAAGAGGATAACAGAAGCAGCTATTTAGGGTCCAGAGAAAGTAAGTAACAGTGAAAATACTCACGCTGGCCTTTGTCCTGGGGTCTCTTCCTTGCCCCCAGGGTTCACATCCTTCTCCAGCAACATGAGTCGAAAAGTAGCCACTTTTTCCTGAATTTGCTGTTCCTCGTACCTAAAGAACAAATCCCTTCAGGGTTAAAGCTAGACTAGGCACTTTCCCCAATCCCAGGTTTAGTTTCCTCATTCCCAGGAGGATCCCTTCCCTTTCCATGCACACATAAAACTTTTCACTCGCTGTCACCCAAAGGGCCTTTCTCTTAAATCTTTCTCATCTTTTCCTGTTATCTTTCTTCTCTCCACTGACTGTAGCCTCTAGAACAGTGGATTTTAAACATGCCACACTCCAGGGGCCAAAAGAGGAAAGTTAAGCAGTTCCAGGTGCTCCTCCCCTACTTCAACAACAGGTATTTCCTGAGATTCTAAAGGTACTTTGTGTAAAAAGGGCGCCACTGCTCAAGTTTGAAAACCACTGCTCTAAAAGGCTTTCTGCCTGATTGCGCCCCCTTTCCAAAATTTCACTTCTGTACCCAACCCATGATCCCCTCTTATCCAAATATCATTCTAATTCCTGTGTTCAGTACTTTCCAAGGCCTCAATCCTTAAATCCTTTACCTTCCTCTTCTCTACCAATGAATGACAACACCTGTCGGCTTATACCTTAGCTCTTCTCTTCCCTGGTACCTGCTTTCCCACCTCTCCCCTTAAAGCACCTACTTCTCTATGGCTCCCCTCTTTCCCCCATGTGCTTCCACCTAAATATGTCACACTCCCTGAGGCTTCCTCTTGTCAGTTTCCTCATCTCCCACCTTGAGCTGTCCCTTAACTCCTTTCCATTTGCTAGCTCCTTTATCTCCTCCCCTCCTACAATTCCTCTCCAGGCCTCTTCAACCAGCCCTAAGCTCCCTACACCCCACCTAACTCCCAAAGCTCTGCACTCACTCAGTGCTTGGCTCTCCCCCAGCCCTCCCCTCACCCCTGCTCTTCCATCATCTCCTCCAGCTCGAGGCATCGCAGCTCCACGCGCCGCTTGCGCTCGTGGTCCAGGATGTCAGGATTAGGCCGCTTCACCAGGGCAGCCTCCAGGCGCCGCAGTTCCTCCTCTCCCTTGTAGTCAGGCCGCTCACCCCGGCGGCCCCGCACCAGGGACAGGTTGCGCTGGACGTAGCCGTTGGTGCCGCTGCCCCGGGGCGTCGGCAGCCCGATCCCGTTGTACATGGCCCCGTGCCCGGGGGGGCACCACCGCTCCTGAGGGGGAGCGGGGAAACACGGGTCAGGCCCCTGACCCCAAACTAACCACTTACCACCACCCAAATCCTTGTTCTTTCTCCTTCATCCCTATGTCGACATGAACCTCCACACTAAGCCACCTTTAACTGCATGATCCTCCTGATCTAACTAATACCCTTCCTTACCCTTCCCATACTTTCCATTAAAATCACAGCCCAGCTCTTACAGCCTTTTCCCCCAGAGTGCAAGAGCTATTTCCATTTCTTTTTGCACCTAGATGTTGTTCTTTTCCACCGTAAGGGAACAAGAAACGTGTTTCTCTCAAATTTCTCCATACTGCCTCTTTACTCTCCTTCAGCCTCAATAAACACGAGATGTCTCCACCAACTAATCTAATCCCTAACATCTGGTAACTGACTGAGGCCTCCAAATAGGGCACAACCACCACCACAGAACTGTGGCAACTAAGGCCCACGGTCCAAGTTCAAAATTTCTTCTAAGAANGGGCTCTCTGCTCAGCAGGGAGCCTGCTTCCTCCTCTCTCCTCTCTCTCTGCCTGCCTCTCTGCCTACTTGTAATCTCTCTCTCTGTGTCAAATGAATAAATAAAATCTTTAAAAAAAAAAAAAAAAAAGAACTGAACTGAGAATTTCAGACTACCCTGTTATGAAAATGAAACGGAATGAACGACCCCCACGTACTTGAACAGGTGGACTGATCGGTGCCTAACATAAGCCAAGTGTCCTGTACAGCCTCACACTCACTGAAGAATAAAGGCCAGTATGCATATCAGAAACACATGAACCTTGGATACATAACCCTCTTGTACTTTACCTCCCAGAGGGAAGGGGCCATTTCCTTGATTCCAAATATTTACAAGTGCCTATCAACTACCCCACTTGTATCTTATTCCTTTAATTTCCTTCCAACGGGATTTCTTACGTGTTTTGCAGCTCACCCAAATCTCATTAGCTCCTATTAAAAATCACCTGTTTTCAACTCAATGGTCTGAATACATCCAATCAGCCTCCTCTACTCCAACTGTCCCCATACCCTCTACATTCCTTGCCTTAAACTTACTCAGAAGCGCCCCCCCTTATACTTTCCCTTCACTAATATCAGTCAGCTTTCTCTGTCTCCTGTATCTCCCATCCTTGAGTTTCTCTTCCAGTCCTGGCTTATCCCTCTAATCTTATCTCCATGCCTTCTACCACGTTCTATCCTATCCCAACCCCAGCATAGCTGGAAGAACCCTCAAGCCCCCATTCTTCTGGTTAGATTTCTTAGCTATGCATACTCTATTCTTTTTTCCTACTATTATACACTTTATTTCTTCCCCCATCTCATCCTGTCGTAGACAGCTTCCCAAAGCATGAGGGAAAACTATCCCAAGGAACAAGTGCAGAGATTAAAAGAGATAAAATTGGATTTAAAAAAAAACAACTATGTTTTGAAAATTCCAGAATAAAAAAACAACATACAAATACCTGGAAGAATGTACTAAAACAGACAACAAAAATTTAAATACGGGGAGACAATGAATGGAAGAAAAATTGCCCAATTCCAGAACTGCTTGTACCTCTATCCCCAAACTCTAAAGGCTGGATCCTTGCCCAATCCCAGTAGCACTCAAGAGAGCTGAAAACAAAACAAAACAAAACCACACTAAGGTAATGCAGTCACAAATAAGGCTTAATCAAGAAAAAGAAAATAGAAATGCACGAAAAAAGAATAATCTCTTCACAGCACAAAAAAAATCAGTTTCTCTACCTTCCAACCTTCACTTTTGTTTTCTCAGCCACCAATCCTCCCCACCCTAAACCTAGGCCCTTCTGTGCGTCTCTAAAAGCCCACCTAATTCCTGCCTCTCTTACAGAATGCTTCTGACATACAATTACTTCTTCACCTTAACCATTCACCCACACTTCCATACCACCTCACACAAATCCTCCCACTCCCTTAGAAGGGAAAACCAGTAACTGCTAAGGGTATTAAAACAACGAATTGTAGAACTTGTAGGGAACAAGTCCCCCCACCCCCCAAAAGCAGCCCACAGCTTCCGATGCAGTCCTCAACACACTAAAAGGAAAGACCAAAAGGGAACACCAACACACAGAGAAATCACCAAAACCAGGTAACTTTATAAAACAGGCATTCTTAACTGGGTTCCACACTGTGAGCACACAAGTTACCCAAGCGAAAGTCAGAATAAAAAATAAGCTGCAAAGCAAGGCAACAGAATTTCTTTTGTTGGGAAATTAATCACGACGCCAAACTAACAAAGAGATAGAAGGCAACCTGGAAATTCAATACTGAAACGCTCAAGAAACGAAACGCACCAAAAACAAGGAGGTGGGTATGCAGGAAAATAGAACAGGTAAGCGCAGTAAGCGGGCATTTCGGTAGCTGGGCGGACACTACGGACCCCCCAAAATTTTCAATAGTAGTTCGAGACGCAGACCTAAAGCCACACACTTAGAAGACAACGAGACGCTCTTTCTGAATTTTTGGTCCAGACATCTTAGATAACCGTGAGTGGAAACGAAGGCTCCGAAGAGTTGGGTGCCGAATAATGCCTGAGTCGGCGCCCAGCGTTTTCTTCCCAAGGAAGAGTCCAACGGCCTCCCCAGCTTTAACACAACTTTTAAGACACTTAAGAAGTGGAAAACTAAAAAAAAAAAAAATTAAGAAAAAGAGAAGCACGTAGTCTGCCTTTACATACCTGAGCTGAACGTCTTTCAAAAAAACAATAAAAAAAAACCAAAACAAAAAAAAAAAGGAAGAAAACGAGGGTTTGGAGCGCTCCTCTCCCTACCGCTCCGAGACAAACAGTAACGAGCCTGAAAGGCCCCGATATGCGAGACACCTAGTCCGAGGCCTCCCGGCAGCCGCGGGGCCGCCAAGGCCTATTTTCGGCCTTGAGGCGTGGGGGAGGGGGCTGCGTGGCGCCCGGGAGTCTGGGAGGCTCCGCGCCGGACCGCAGGCCCGCGGGAGGGACGGGGAAGCCAAAGGCCGGGGAGGCTCGGGGGAAGAGATCCGGGAACAGGCCCCCGCCCCCCCGCCGAGAAAATGTCGGAAGGGGCAGCCGCGGGAGGGCCTCCTCGGCCGCACGCGTGGGGGAGGCGAGAAGCCGAGGCGCGCGCTCCCCCCTCCTCGTCGCGAGCGCGCGCGAACCCGAGAGCAGTCGGCGGCGCGAGCCGTTGCCATGGGGGAGGGGAGGGCAGTAAAAGCCCGCGCGCGACAGGAACCGAAGGAAGGCGAGAGGGGGAGGGGAGGCAGGCGAGCGAGGGCGTCCGCGTGAACTAGGGGCGGCGAGCGCGCGTGCGCGCGGCGGCCTGGACCGTTCTCCGCGCGCTTTGGCCTCGCGCCGGGGGCCGCCGCCCCTCCCCCACCCCGGCTCGCGCGCTCCCTCACCCTCTCACCCGCCGCCGCCGCCGCCTCCGCCCGCCGCCTCCGAGGGGGAGAGGTGCTGCCGCTACCGCTGTCGCTGCTCAAGCTCCCGAGTCCCTCGGGGCCTGGAGCTGCCGCCTCGCCTCGCTGGTCCGCCCGCCTCAGCCGACACCGACGCCTCCTCGCTTCCTCAGGGGCCGCAGCGGGCTCCGACTGCGCCACTCGCACCCCGCCTGGGCCACGCTGCACGTCAGCACGACCAGCTAAGCGCGTCAGCACGCACCCGCGCGCGCCGCAGGGCCCGCCGGGAACCGTAGTACGCCCTGTGGCGTTGTGCGCAGGCGCCGAAGCCACATCGGGAACTGTAGTTTCTTAAGACCCAAGGGAGGGTCAACACCTCTGCCAATAAACTACGAATCCCATCGACCAGTGCGAAGAAGGGCGGGTGAACGGACCGGAGCGGGCCACGTATTCCAGAGGGTTGCCGCTGGGAGGGGGCGGGGCACAAGGCGTCGCGCCCCTTCGAGGGACGCTGGCGCGCTCCCCGCCCTCCCACTTTCGACCCAGAGCACTCTGGGAGTTGTAGGTCCTGGGTGCCGCGGAGCCCGTATGTGGCCTCGGCCCGGGACACGGCCGCCATCTTGTTTCCCCATGTTTGGAGTTGATGGTCCGAGGCCTGCGACAGAGCTACTTCGGTGTGAGCACGGCACCCCGCGGCCGCGTCGCACCCGGCCTTCCGCACCTGGGAGAAGCCCCCGCAAACCCCAAGCAGCGGGCACGCCCCTAGCTTCAGAGCCCGGGTTCAGACCCAGGGCCTGAGGCGAAGGCCACACCAGCTGGCCGAGATGTTGGCAGCCTCCACGGTGCACACGGTGCTGGGCCGAGCTGGCTGCCCTTGGGGACGGTTTTCGTACTAGTAGCTCCGGGTAAGGCGGCGGGGCCGCGACGCCGTGTTCTCCTACAGAACCCGACTCGGGCTCCACGTGGCGGGACAGAAACGTCGCAGACACCCTGAATTTTTCACTCCATGGCAGAATGTCTCCCGTGACCTTTCTAAAGACCGGTGTTTTTTTTAGCCTGCGAACCAGCTGTGCTGTCTCGAAGCAGAGCTGAAAGCAGCCGGGCTCAGACCCCGCCGCCTGTCCGCCGACCTTGGGCTCGCCCTTGGCAGTGCCGGTCATCTCCGGGGGGGTCTGGCACCCTCACCGGGACCCGGTGGGCGGCAGTCCCTCTGAGCTGGGGGCTCTGTATGGGCCGTTACCAAATTTCCTGTGTAACCTGCCCGATCTCGGGAGCTGGAACTGGAAGGCCCGCCGCTTCGGGCGGGCGCGCTGGCCACACCCGGAGCCTTGTTGGAACCCTGCCTCCTGGAGCCCGGGCACCTGCGGATCCCGCTTCCGTGAGCGGAACCCCACCGCGTGACCCAGGGGACCCTGGCGAAGCCTAGTTGTTCTGCACCCGAGCTGGTGGTTTCTCAGAACCCACCTTGTCCAGTGAGATCTCTTCTCAATGGTGATCCTTCCCTGTATTCACCCGTTGCTTGGTGCCGAATCCTGGATGTGAATCAGCACATTTGATTTGCTGCTCGTAACCCCATGGATAAGAGCTCACCCTTTTTTATGGGGAGAACGGTGAATTCCGTAACGTACCCACAGTCCAGGTTTCAGGATCAGGAAAGCAAGGCCGGCACGATACAATAATCTGCAGACCTTATTGAAGGGTTGTGTGTCCGGTTGGGTCTGTCTGAGGTTTTATCCTGTTTGGACTTCACGTTCCACACTTGGGGCGGGAGAGACCACGGAAGTGAGGCTGTGTTCTCTGCGTAACGTGCCAAGGTACATACTTTCCAGAGTTCGTGTGTTTCCGAAGGGTGATCGGTGTGGTTTCTCTGCTCTACAGTTAGAGTTACTGTGGCATCATTACTTCTCGGAGAACAGAGCTGGGAAATGGATGGGATGAGTACATCACGTGTTTATTTATTTATTTTTTAAAGATTTTTTTAAATTTATTTACTTTAAAAAAAAAAATTATTTACTTGACAGAAAGTGAGATCACAAGGAGGCAGAGAAGCAGACAGAGAGAGAGGAGGAAGCAGGCTCCCCGCTGAGCAGGGAACCCGATGTGGGGCTCGATCCCAGGACCCTGAGATCATGACCTGAACTGAAGGCAGAGGCTTTAACCCACTGAGCCACCCAGGCGCCCTACATCACACGTTTAAACTGTTTCTAATTCCAACCCAATCCTGCAGGGTTCATTCTTTCTTCTCCCACTCAGTATTTGTAACTCCGTTTTCCAATCCCAAGGGCCTTGCTTTCTTTTATTTATGTGCTCAGTTTGCTAGAATTCCAAAAAGTAGCTTCAGAGTCTTTCATCTATTTTTGGGGAGGTGGGGGGAAGCCTACCAATTCCAATTAGAACTAAATATTTGCTGAGACTTCTTTTTGTCTTTAGCCTGGGGCATATGCTCTAACTACTGTATTCAAAAGTTGACTTGAGTTACTGGTTTTATTTTTTTCTCACCGTTGTGTGTATTTATGTTATTCCTCTGAAAGAATGCTTTGGTTCATTTGTTTCTGTTTGTATCAGATTGGGATTTTTTTTCCTCCCATCCTTGAAGATTTTATTTTATTTTTACAAACATGTAAAACGATAACAGTTCCAAAAGTCAGGTCTGGACAAAAAGGTCTATTCAGAGAAATGGCTTCTCCCTAATTCTCTCTCTCCATTCAATTCCTGCCAACTACCTTCTGAAATCAATCTCAGTCCTCTTTGGGTTTTCTTTCTTTCTTTTTTTAAAAGATTTTTATTTATTTATTTGACAGGGAGAGATCACAAGTAGGCAGAGAGAGAAGTAGGCTCCCTACTGAGCAGAGAGAGCCCAATGTGGGACTCAATCCGAGGACCCTGAGATCATGACCTGAGCCGAAGGCAGAGGCTTAACCCACTGAGCCACCCAGGTGCCCTGGGTTTTCTTCCCTAGGTTTCTCTATACTCAAGCGAGGAGGCAAATGTTTGTTTTCTTAATTCTCCTCCTTCCTTTGTACACAAAGGTAGCACGTTATAGATATTCCTTCACGCTTCCCTTTTCTCACTTAGCAACAGAGCCTGGAATCATTCCACATCAGTTCACGGAGCTGTGTGGATGGATTTTTCATTCAACCACGCTTCTATGTATGAACATCTAAATTGTTTCCAGTATTTTGTAATCACAAACCATATTGTTGAGGATGTACCTTCAAAGCAAATTCCTGGAATTAGCATTGCTAAAGCTAATGGTAAAGACACATAGGGGACCTCCTTGGCTCATTGATTTTGGCTCAATTACTGATCTCAGGGTCATGCCCCAGGGCAGGCTCCTCCCCACTACCCCCACCAGTGGGGAGTCCGCTTCTCTCCCGGTTCCTCTGTCCACCTCCTGCCCACACACGCAGTCTCTCTCTCACTCACTCACTCACTCACTCAGCCAGTGCAGGAATGGTAGGTGAGTGAACCGGAGTGGTAAAATAAGTAAATCTTAAGGGAAAAAAAAAAGAAAGAAAGAAAAGGTAAAGACACTTCTATTGGTAATGACAGATTCTTCCAAGAAGCAAAATATGACAAGGCCTGCTCTCCCACAGCCTCACCAACAAAATGGATTGCTGTACTTTGCATATTCTGCTAACCTGATGTGAGAAATGGTATTTCAGTATAGTGGAAAACGTAGGTAACATAAAATATACCATTTTAACCATTATTGTCTAGTTCAGTAACTTTATTCACAGTGTTTTGAGGCCATCACCACCGTCTGTTTCCAGAATTTTTTCATCATCCAAACTGAAACAGTCGCCGTTAACAATAACTCCTTTCTTCCTCCTTCCCCCAGCCCCAGTAACCTCTATTCTATTTTCTGTCCTATAAATGTGCCTGTTCTTAGGTACCCCATGCATGAAATCACACAGTATTTCTGCTTTTGTGTCCAGTTTATTGCATTTAGCCTCATGTTTTCAAGGTTTATCCACGTTGTAGCAAGTGTCAGAGTCTCATTCTTTTCCATGGCCCCAGGTATTCCATTGGACAGATAGACCACACTGTGTTCATCCATTCATTCACTGATGGACATTCGGGTTTCCACACTCTGGCTATTGTGAATAATTCTGCTATGAATGTTGGTATACAATTTTTTTGTGTGGACATGTGTTTTTATTTCTTGAGTGTGCACCTAGAATTAGGTGACCGAGCAATACGGAACTCTACGTTGAACTTTTGGAGGAGCTACCACGCTGTGTTCCACCGGGGCTGCATCTCACATCCCAGCAGTGGACGAGGGCTCCAGTCCTGCCCATCCTCACCAGCACTTGTTATCTGACTTCTTGAGTCCAGCCATGCTTGTGGGTGTCAAGGGCTACGTCATTGTAGCTTTGATTTGCATTTCTCTGAGGACTCAGAGCCTCTTTTCATGTGCTTTTTGTTCATTTGACTATCTCCCTTGGAAAAATATCTATTCAGGTCCTTCCCCCATTTTTTAATTTTTTTAATCTTTTTTATTTATTTATTTGACACAGAGAGAGAGAGATTACAAGTAGGCAGAGAGGCAGGCAGAGAGACAGGGAGAGGAGGAAGCAGGCTCCCTGCTGAGCAGAGAGCCCGATGCGGGCCTGGAACCCAGGACGCTGAGATCATGACCTGAGCCGAAAGCAGAGGCTTTAACCCACTGAGCCACCCAGGCGCCCAATTCCCCCATTTTTTAAAATGGGTTTTTTTGTTTTGGGGGGGGTTTTGTTTTTGTTTTTACTATTAAGTTACAAGAGTTCTTTATATATCATGAGTATTAATTCCTAATCACATATCTGATTTGTGACTATTTCCTCGCATTCTGTGGGTTATTTGTCCTGTTCTGATAGTATCCTTTCACGCACGGAAATTTTTAATTTTACTGGAGCCCGACCAAGGAAGTCCTTCCACAGGCCGCAGGGACAGTCCCAGTCTGCAGCATCTGGGGCTTTGCCTCCTTTGCCGCACATAGCAGCCTTTGTGCAGCACGCCCTGGCCCGGGTCAGTACTGTCCCCCCACTGCTCCTTGGAATGGACCCTCTGAAATTTGGGACTCTCTACAGCTTTAAAAGCAATAACTTCAGACACCTGGGTGGCTCCATAGGTTGAGCGTCTGGCTCTTGGTTTTGGTTCACATTGTGATCTCGGGGTCCTGGGGTTGACCCCTGCGTGGGTGTCCACGTTCAACTAGGGAGTCTGCTGGAGGATTATTCTCTCCCTTCCTCTCCTTCTGCCCCTCACCCTGCTCAAGTGTGCCCATCTGCTTCCTTTCTCTCAAATCTTCAAAAAATATTAAAAATACATAATGCAATTACTTTAGGGGTGCCCGGCTGGCTTGGTTGGAAGCATACGTACCTCTTGATTTCCAAGTGGTGAATTTGAGTCCCATGTAGAGACTATTAAAAATAAATAAATAAACTTAAAAAATAAAATGAAATAAAAGCAGTAACTTTATTTTCTTAGGATTGTTTTATGAAAATTCGGGCGAATTATGACTATCAGTCTTGGCATTTTTGTATTTAAAAATACTGGGAGGGGGGCGCCTGGGTGGCTCAGTCCTTAAGCGTCTGCCTTTGGCTCAGGTCATGATCCCAGGGTCCTGGGATCCAGCCCCACATCAGGCTCCCTGCTCAGTGGGGAGCCTGCTTCTCCCTCTCCCACACCCCCTGCTTGTGTTCCCTCTCTCACTGTGTCTCTATCAAATAAATAAATAAAAATTTTTAAAAAGTAATAATAGGGGCGCTGGGTTGGCTCAGTGGGTTAAAGCCTCTGCCTTCCGCTCAGGTCATGATCTCAGGGTCCTGGGATCAAGCCCCAAATCAGGCTCCCTGCTCAGCAGGGAGCCTGCNGCCTGCTTTCTCTCTCCCCGCCTGCCTCTCTGCCTACTTGTGGTCTCTCTGTCAAATAAATAAATAAAATCTTTAAAAAATAATGATAATAATAAAATAAATAAAAATACTGGGAGGGCGCCTGGGTGGCTGTCGTTTAGCTCTGCCTTTGGCTCAGGTCATGATTCCTCTGTCCTGGGATCCAGCCCCATATCAGGCTCAGCAGGGAGCCTGCTTCTCCCTCGCCAGCTTCCCCCTCCATGCTTGTGTTCCCTTTCATAAATAAGTAAAATCTTTTTTTTTTTTTAAAGATTTTATTTANAGAGAGAGATTACAAGTAGGCAGAGAGGCAGGCAGAGAGAGAGGAGAGAGGAGGAAGCAGGCTCCCTGCTGAGCAGAGAGCCCGATGTGGGCCTCGATCCCAGGACCCTGGGATCATGACCTGAGCCGAAGGCAGCGGCTTTAACCCACTGAGCCACCCAGGCGCCCAATAAGTAAAATCTTTAAAAAAATAAATTAAAAATAAAAATACTGGGGGAAAAAACAAAAAACACTGAAAGGTGAAAGATCAGCCAAATCTCATCACTTAAAAATTATAAAATTAGAAAATACAAAGGAGCTTCCCACCACCTGGCAACACCTTAGCCCTGTGCTGCGGAGCCCCCAGAGCCACAAGGGAACCACTTGCTGGAGGGGCCACAGAGTCACCTGCAGGCTGAAGGTCCAGCTGAGACAAGCTTAGAAGTATGCAGTCAGCACAATTTCTTTTTTTTTTTTTTTTTTT
>LNAC01000081.1:2690403-2705642 GCA_002007465.1 Ailurus styani | reverse complement strand
TTTTATTTATTCATTTGACACAGAGAGAGAGATTACAAGTAGGCAGAGAGGCAGGCAGAGAGAGAGGAGAGAGGAGGAAGCAGGCTCCCTGCTGAGCAGAGAGCCCGATGTGGGCCTCGATCCCAGGACCCTGGGATCATGACCTGAGCCGAAGGCAGCGGCTTTAACCCACTGAGCCACCCAGGCGCCCCAGTCAGCACAATTTCTAATACAAAAAGATTGGGAAAACCTAAATGCTTTCGTAGTGTTAGCCCTGACTGGTTTGGTTTGGTTTGGTTTGGTAATGCAGGTGCCTGCCTTAAGCTTTGATTTCAGAGCATCCATGTCAAAGTTGCATCCCTTGGGAAAAAAAAAATCTGGTTATTTCAGGACGCCTGGGTGGCTCAGTGGGTTAAAGCCTCTGCCTTCAGCTCAGGTCATGATCTCAGGGTCCTGGGATCGAGGCCCACATCGGGCTCTCTGCTCAGCGGGGAGCCTGCTTCCTCCTCTCTCTCTGCCTGCCTCTCTGCCTACTTGTGATCTCTCTCTGTGTGTCAAATAAATAAATAAAATCTTAAAAACAAAAACAAAAAAACCCTGGTTATTTCAAACACATTTCCATCCGCACTAATGAGCCAGGCCACCTCCCCAACTGAGGCTCCTTTTAGAGAGTGCGGTTGATCTCAATGACTGACCACTTGGGCCACTTGTCCATAATCCCCTGCCCCCCAGCTTTAAATTCCTGCAGTTATGTTTTAAATTCAGCAGTAAAGAGTGAGCTCATAAAACCCTAGGCCCGCCCCCTTGACCCCAATGAAAGCAGAACCCCAGGCCTGTGAGCCTACCCTTCCACACTTGGGCTCTCCCTCCCTCCCAGAGACCTCGCTGCGTGGTCCCTGTGTGTTATATAATTTCCTGGTCCTGAAGTAATAAACCTTTTTTTTTCCACACAGGTTCCTGATGGTTATTGCTGATGGGTATCTTGCAATCATCATAAGAACCACAAGGGCTGGTCTGGCCACAACACTGGGTATTGATAAGCTATGACCGACACGCAGAACAACCGGCGAAGTTGGCAGGATCGCATGATTGCCCGTGCAATTACCTGAGGGGAATGTCTTCACCTGCAGCTTGCTTCCTAACCGCCTAACTTGCCCAGGTGGGTAGCACCATCTGGAAAACTGGCACCACTTGCAGACAGGCCTTCATGCTATTTCGTGTTTTTGCAAATTGCCTCTGTCATGTGTTGCCTGCGGTATCCAACCCCAAAAGGTCACAGCAGCCATTATTGTCCAGTGATCTCCCTAGGGCAGCGTGATCAAGGCATGTGGTCTACCGAGATGATTAGACCACTAATTATAAAGGCCTTAATTGACTATTAATGTGTGTGATGGTGCTCCACATCTCAAGGAGGAGAGCTAAGGAGGGTGGGTGGAATCACAAAGCTGGTAGCCCTGCTCAAGGGGAGGCTAGGGCTGAAGGGGCGAGGAGAAGATTCCCTTTGGTGAGCAGGACACAAGACAAGTCAGTGGGCCGTGCCCAGACTACGTGTCCTGACCAGAAGAGTCACGTAGCCTTGCAACTGGAAACCAGTGGTGGCACCAAAGGGAAACACACAACAAAGGCTGTGGTCTCTGGGCCACCACCTCCCTCACCGCTGTCGTTCTTCATGCCCTGATATGGGTCCTATTCCTGGTGTGATATTGTGAAAACAGTAACGGACAAGTACAAATGTCCTGAAAAGCTGGTGCCAGCACTTCTTTTTTTTTTTTTTAAGATTTTTTATTTATTCTTTTGACACAGAGAGATTACAAGTAGGCAGAGAGGCAGGCAGAGAGAGAGGAGAGAGGAGGAAGCAGGCTCCCTGCTGAGCAGAGAGCCCGATGTGGGCCTCGATCCCAGGACCCTGGGATCATGACCTGAGCCGAAGGCAGCGGCTTTAACCCACTGAGCCACCCAGGCGCCCTGGTGCCAGCACTTCTAAGAAGGCTGAGGAGGTGTACCTGCTCCTTGAGCAATGCAAACCCCATAGAAGCTTCTAAGCTATTGCTCAGTGCCCTGCATCCCAGCATGCCAAGTCTTGTCTAACACTCCAGAGGCCCAGGGCTTTTCCCAAAAGCCCTGCACGTAGCACACCAGTGGAGGCCTACCCTAACTCCAGGGAGGTCTCTTGGAACACCCTGGAAAGGAAAGCGGCCACCGACAAAGAGGGCTCACAGGAACATCATCCAAATTTTTCTGGCGTCCCTGCCACCAAGGGAAAAGCTGACGGGGTTCACAGTTTCTAGTGAGAGGGCAGAGGGAAAAGGGAGGCCAAGGCCCCCAGAGCCACAGATACTCATACCCTTTCTTCACTTGGATGTTTATTGCCTGGTGCCCTGCCTATACCGTGATCACTGCCAAGGCTCACGGGGAACAGCAAACAATAAGATGAAGCCCATCTCCTGTGCAAATTTGGCATGGTCCGATGGGCTGATCATATCTGTGATCATAATGAGTGACCCAAATGATCCTCTCTTTCCGACCTTCAAGAGGCCCCATTTGACCTTGAGTCCAGAGAATTATTCTTCACAGGGCATTCCCCTTAATTATAGAGTAACACTGGTACGTTTTAATTGGGAAAAATTGCACTATAAGGAAATGTTATGTTCCTAGGAATTAAGAGATGTATTCGTAAATTTGACAATCTAAAAGATACTGTGTACCAGTTCACAATTGCAAACTTCTTAGTTGGCACTAGAAATTAAGTTTTCTAAGGATTTAGAATTTAATTACTATATGCCATTTAAGCTACTAGAAATATTAAGGAGAAGGAAAGTAATTTCATCCTATTTTTAAGCAAGCTATACANAGAGAGAGGAGAGAGGAGGAAGCAGGCTCCCTGCTGAGCAGAGAGCCCGATGTGGGCCTCGATCCCAGGACCCTGGGATCATGACCTGAGCCGAAGGCAGCGGCTTTATCCCACTGAGCCACCCAGGCGCCCAATTTCATCCTATTTTTAAGCAAGCTATACATCCAACGTGGGGCTTGAACTCACAACCCCTAGATCAAGAGTCACCAGCTCCACTGACTGAGCCAGCCAGGTGTCCCAAAAGTAATTTTGTCCTAAAGTAAAGCTGATTATTTCAGAATGAGAAAGTGGAAAATAAAGAACAAACGATACACATAGAAAGTTGAGAAGAGAAAGAAATTGGGCGGGGGCAGGGGAATCTTGTATGGTCAAGTTGGCTAAAAATGGAATGGCTATTAAAAGGCTTTTAAAAATAGGCTTGGGGCGCCTGGCTGACTTAGTTCCTGGAGACTACCACTCTTGGTCTCCAGGTTGTGTGTAGAGATTACTTAAAAAAAAAAAATTAAGATTTTATTTATTTATTTGAGAGAGAGCATGAGCAGAGAGAGGGAGAAGCAGATTCCCTGCTGAGCAGAGAGCCCGATGCAGGGCTTCATCCCAGGACCCTGAGATCATGACCTGAGTTGAAGACAGAGGCTTAACCATCTGAACCACCCAGCACCCCCCCCCAGATTTTTTTTAATATTTAAAAGTAGGCTTTAGGGCGCCTGGGTGGCTCAGTGGGTTAAAGCCTCTGCCTTCGGCTCAGGTCATGATCTCAGGGTCCTGGGATCGAGGCCCGCATCAGGCTTCCTGCTCAGCGAGCCTGCTTCCTCCTCTCTCTCTGCCTGCCTCTCTGCCTACTTGTGATCTCTCTCTGTCAAATAAATAAATACATAAAATATTTAAAAAAATAAAAATAAAAATAGGCTTAGAAGCTCCTGGGTTACTCAGTCATTGAGCGTCTCCCTGCAGCTCAAGTCATGATCCCAGCGTCCTGGGATCAAGCCCCATATTGGTCTCCCTGCTCAGCAGGGAGACTGCTTCTCCCTCTCCAGCTCCCCTGTGCTTGTGTTCCCTCTCTTGCTATTTCTCTGTCATAAATAAGTAAAATCTTTGTTAAAAAAAATAAAATAAAAATAGACTTTAGAACTGACAGTGTACTAATCTAAAATGAAAACTTAGGGGCACCTGGGTGGCTCAATTAATCCTCTGCCTTGGAGTCAGGTCATGATCCCAGGGTCTGGAGATCAAGCCCTACATGGGGCTCCCTGCTCAGTGGGGAGACTGCTTCTGCCCTTCCCCACTATCCCTTTCCCCCCTGCTCATGAGCTCTCTCTTGCGCTCTCTCTCAAATAAGTAAATTAAATCATAAAACTAAAAAATTAAACTAAAACTTAATTGTTTCATATGTTCAAAGGACAAAATCTTCTTGAACTACTTATCTGCTCCTGAAAAGAAATTATCAGGGTTTTCTTTACTTTTTAAGTAATCTGCCTGGAAAACCAAGATCCTGTGTTTTATCCAAATAATTTCCTGTGCTTTCTGTCATCTGTATCATCAAGTCTTTGATTACCTGAGTAAACTGAGTCTTCTCCATATTAAAGGAGCTAAGGTTTGCTCAGATCTATGTCACCTATATTTGCCTTTGAAACCTTTTGTCACTTTGGTTAAACGGTAAGTATTATTTCATAATTATTTGTGATCTCATTTAGTCAAGTGCCCAAAGCCTTTAGATATTTTTTTATTTTATTATAAAATTTTTTTAAAGATTTTATTTATATATTTGACACACAGAGAGAGATCACAAGTAGGCAGAGAGGCAGGCAGAGAGAGAGGAGGAACCAGGCTTCCCGCTGAGCAGGGGGTCTGATGTGGGACTCGGTCCCAGGACCCTGAGATCATGACCTGAGCCGAAGACAGAGGCTTAACGACTGAGCCACCCAGGCACCCCTCAATCTGAGATTTCTTTTTTTTTTTTTTTTAAGATTTTTTATTTATTTATTTATTTATTTGACAGAGAGAGAGAGATCACAAGTAGGCAGAGAGGCAGGCAGAGAGACAGGGAGAGGAGGAAGCAGGCTTCCCGCTGAGCAGGGGGTCTGATGCGGGCCTCGATCCCAGGACCCTGAGATCATGACCTGAGCCGAAAGCAGAGGCTTTAACCCACTGAGCCGCCCAGGCGCCCTCAATCTGAGATTTCTTATGAAAGTTTCCAGCAAAGTCAACTTAAAAAAGCCTTTGTGGTCAGTCACTCTTCTTGCTGCATGTGGGTAAATAATCAAACCAAGTTTACTGAAACTAGACTGAATTTGAAAACAAAACAGTCTTGCTGTGGTTATCTTTGATAAAAATCGGGGTGATCGCAGAGGGAACAATTCTGTTTCAGTAATACGCCTTTATGGGTATATTCTAATGCTGGTAATTATCTTTGGGGTTTTGTCTTCCTCAGTTCTTCCAGTTTCCTCCAATATTTGGCTACAACCCTACAAACTTTCAGCATTTCCAGTTTTTCTCTCACCCTCTGACTTGGAATTCTTGAGAACTAAAACTGCCCTTTTCCCTCAGCCACGCAAGCTGACCCGGGACAGCTTGACCCAGACTTTGGAGAAGCCACCAGAATACCTCCCGTGTGGACGGTCTTCACGCCTGCTGCCTGCAGGCCCTCAGAAGGATCACCAGAGACATTCCAACTGCAAACCAGGAAGATCTGTCAGATTGCTACTGCCTGCCCTCCCTCTTTATGAAGACATCTCGAGCCCTAGTTGTGAAGACCTAGAAATCTTCACTGGCTGCGTGCAGAGCTGAGTTGGCTCCAGACATCCATCTTTACTGTACCATGTCTCATCATCTCAAGAAGTAGGCTGAGTATAGTACGATGAGGCATTCTAAGAGAGAGGGCCCATTCACATAANTTTTTTTTTTAAGATTTTATTTATTTATTTCACAGAGGGAGAGAGATCACAAGGAGGCAGAGAGGCAGGCAGAGAGAGAGGGGGGGGGAAGCAGGCTCCCCGCCGAGCAGGGAGCCCGATGCGGGCCTCGATCCCAGGACCCTGAGATCATGACCTGAGCCGAAAGCAGAGGCATTAACCCACTGAGCCACCCAGGCGCCCCCATTCACATAACTTTTTTTTTTTTTTTTAAAGATTTTATTTATTTATTTGACACAGAGAGATCAGATCACAAGTAGGCTGAGAGGCAGGCAGAGAGAGAGAGGAGGAAGCAGGCTCCCTGCTGAGCAGAGAGCCCGATGTGGGCCTCGATCCCAGGACCCTGAGATCATGACCTGAGCCGAAGGCAGGGGCTTTAACCCACTGAGCCACCCAGGCGCCCTCACATAACTTTTTAAAAATATGTTATTATTTGAGAGAGGGAGAGAGAGAGCGCAAGCATGAGCAGGGGAGGGGCAGAGGGAGAGGGAGAAGCAGTCTCCCCGATGAGCAGGAAGCTGGATTCAGGATCCCAGGGATCTCGACCTGAACCAAAGGCAGACGCTTAACCTCTGAGCCACCCAGGCGCCCCTCACATAACTTTTATTATGGCTTATTATTATTATATAGAATTTATGTATTATATTGTAATACACTATGTTATTACTATTGCTATAATTGTTGTGTTTTATTATTGGTTCTTGCTAATCTCTTTGCCTGATCTATAGCTTAAAACTTATCCGAGGTATACATGTATAGGAAAAGCATATGGAGGGCTTGGTACCCCCTACAGTTTCAGACACCCCCTGGGGGCCTGGGAGGGTATCCCCATGGATAAGTGGGAGTGGGGGGGACTACTGTAGGACTAACTTTGGGAGTCCACCTGCATCACCACCTCCTGAAATGAGACACAACCTTTAATTGAACTGACCTATTCTGAGGACTCAGACAGGTTCGATGAGATATGGAACAATCCAGCAGCTCAGGACAGGTTCAAACCTGCTTACACTAATGTAGGGCTGTTTTCAAGCGACGACCTTGAGCAGTGGAAACCTGAATAAAGTAGAAGGGCCCACAGTGACCCCCAAGCCCCTGGCTGCTTGCAAACACGACCATGAGGCAGCCCACCTCAAAATACCCATAAGCCCTAGCTGACCAATGGGCTGCTTATCCCAGACACAGGTACCCAAAAAGGAAAATTTCATACGTTCCCATACCCCCTCGTCTTCCCCTTAATCTACAGCACACACTCACCCCCCACACGGCCTCTCCCCTGCTCTCCTGCCTGCTACTCCCCTGAGGTGTATTCTGTCAACTTTATCTCCATTGTTCTGCCTCGGGTGAAGCCTTTCACAGTAGAGTGGCCAGGCCCCCACCTGCATCACCCCACACACTAGATGGCCCAAGATGTTAAAATATCTCGTAGTGTTACCCAAATCCCGGAACAGATCCCCTGAGCTGGCCCCCTGCCAGGACAACTGACCTGTTTTCTTAACTGGATCCTTCCAAGTTTGGGACAATGGCTACAGACTACATTCCAGACTACTGCCCGTCTAATCTTTATAGGATTTGCTACCATAATCCTATGTAGAAGTACACTTTCTGCGTTACAACATGCCCGACCCTGCTTGCAGCAAGCTAGCTATCCCCTTAGTGTCCTGGCAAGTTGGGAGCAGATCTGAGTGTGTGGGGATCGGAGCGTGAGCCCTAATGGGCTTTTCCCTCTGTTGTGATGCAAGTGCCCAACTTAAACTAATTGCTGAGGCCTCTCTTTCAAAGAGGCGAGACTTCAAAGGCCATCTCAAACAAATGTGTTGCAGGCCCCCCTAGAAAATGCCCGTGGGGCCCCACTTGGGCTTCTATTTCAGAGTTTGGCTTCAACTGCTGACCATGTGGGCTGCCTGTCCACCCACCAACCTGGCTTTAAATTCTTGCTTTTACATTTTAAATTCAGCAATAGAGTGAGTCTGCAAAATCCCTGGCCCGCACTCCTGATCCCAATAAAAGCAGAACCCCAGGCCTGTCCATGAGCGCCCTCTCTCACACCCTGTCTCCCCACAAACTCTCTCTCTCTCCCCCGTCTGCCTCTGCCTCCTCCCCAGCTTCCTCACTCTGCGGGCCCCAGGTGCGCTATGGAACCTCCAAGTCCACTAAGTAAGGAAACTTTTTCTTCCTTAAAATTTCCTGATGGTCATTGCTAAAGGGCATTTCAGTCACTGCCCTCCCAGGCCCAGTATCACCTCCTCCAGGAAATCTCCCGGGACTGAAGGCTCCAGGCTGCAAACTCCCAGGGGAAGGATCTTTAGTCAAAAACGTTGGTTCCAGGGATTATAATGAGTACTGGGCCAGGGCTGCAGACTGGGAAGCAGAGATTGGACACTGGCCGGACCTGAAGCTGGGGTTATACAATGAGCTCAGAGAACTCTTCAAATGGCCAGTATTACACCGTCTCCACCCCCTGCCCTGCCATCTAGGGCTTCACCTGGGCTTCCTCTCTTGCAGCCACGTTGGTTGGCCTGTACCCCACCTCACCTGCTTGCAGACTGATGTAATTTTGGAATGTAGATGAGGTTGGTGGGGTGAGATCCAGAGCCAAGAGCCAAGAAAGAGTTCCTGGGATGACTGTGGTGCAAAAAGGAGGTTTTACTAAAGCAGAGAAACAGGACTCATGGTCAGAAAGAGCTGCTGTGGCGGGTTTGTGAGGGGTGACTGATTACATACTTGGGAGTTGGGGAACATAAGGAAAACAGAGGTTTCTCTGCAAAGACCTACAAGATACTGGAGGCCTGGCCATTTTCAAAGCTGAGGTGGTTTTTTCCCTCTAGCAAGGCATATTAAGGTTAAAACAGTTGGGAGTTTCTTTCAGGAAGTCGGGTTGCTGATAGGAGAGCTTTTTCCTTGTAAATCACTAAGACGTCTGTAAACTGAGGGAGACTCCTGTCTGGGTTGGACTGTGATCTCTACAAGTTAACCACTGGATTTTCCTTCCCTGAGCTTTAGGGCAGCTTAGGGCAGCTCGGAGCGCCTGAGGAATGTCACAAGTATCCCACCTGGGAGCTGGGGGGCGGGTTTGCAGGGTATCAGCTTGTGTTTGTCCTCAGCTTGCCTCCTGCAGTCTCGTTTTCATGAAGACCATCCCCTTGAGGCTGCCTCCCCCCATTCCCGCTGGTTGCGGTAAACTGGGAGAGGGTGTCAGGGTGACGAGCAGCTAGATGAAACTGCCTAGTGAACAGGGAGAGAGGGGGCAGGGGGCCACTGGCGGGTGTCCCCAGACCCAGGGAGTGGAGGGAACAGGCTGGCAGCCACTGGAATTTCTCAGAGACCAGTTTCCCCAGATAGGTCAGGGACAGGAAGCTGACCCCAGGAGAAGTGGTCACCATCCTTAGGCAGGACAGGCAGACCTCCCTCCTCTCAGGCTCCTGCCTTCTGCCACCACCACCCCCTGCCCCCCACCCCCCGCCACCCCACAACTGGCTTCAGGATGAAACCCATCCCCTCCAGATGTGGATGTCCAGGGGGTCTCTTGCTGAGCTCTCTGCACAGGCCAGGCACGGTGACCTCCAGCCCTAGGTCTGTGGAGCTCTCCACTGCTCTGTCCCCTCTGCCATGTCACTTGTGTCTGATAGAGACTCAAAGTGGGGAAAGAGGCCCCTGATTGGAGGCTGTGGACCTGGAGAAGCTGGAGGCAGCCGATCAGAAGGGGGTGTCCTGTGTGCCTGGATCAGGAAGCATAACAGGATTTTTCTGGTCCAGATTTGGACATGGGGGCAGGGAATAGAGATGCCTCTGTTGCTGGCTGAGTCCTGCCCACCTGGGCGGATGGCTGCGGAGCCTGTGCTTCGGCTTCCTGGGCCCATTGTTGTAGGGACTGTGGGCCACACTGGTCATACGGCCTGGCCACTCTGTTCTGACATTCCTCTGCTCCAAAGCGAGCTGTCCCCTGCTCCCAACAGTCAGAGCAGCCCACACTTCCCTGGTCTGCTGCTGTCCTCCCAGCGCCCAGGACAAGGCCATGCACACAGTGGAGGCTCACGGGACTGGTGAGATACAGGAGGCACCAAAATGCCGGACAGGGTGCTACCAACTCACCTCCAGCCTCTGGCACCAGCAGCCAGGGTGCGTGGTTTTCTAGAACACTTGACTCCCCAGCAGCAATCCCCTGTAAGCCTGAGAAAGAGGAGAATTGCACTCGCTCAAAGTCCAAGGCAAAAACACAAAAATGGCCTCGGCTCGGGCCAGGGTCAGCCCAGGAAAGAGCTGGGCGGTGGAGCGTCTGCAGCCGAAAGTGCACGCAGGTCCCTGTGGGCAGGGGGGACAGGAGGGGGAGGCAGAAGCCGGGCTGAGGGCAAGAGCACACCCAGGCCCTAGAGGTGGAGGCAGGGTGTACCTGGGGAGACAGATGTGGGGCACCCAGGTATCCCTGCGGTATGGGTCTCCATTAACGTGTCTTTCCGTGATTGTTTTGTGGAGATGCGACTTCACAGCCCACAGACCTCTGGGGACCCGAGGAAGCTGAGGGGCCTGTGCTGACTTTGGGGCTGGGTGACATCACTCTGGCCTGCCCAGGTCCACTCCCTCCCGCCATCCCCTCACCCACCCCCCTGCCTCACAGGTTCCCCAGGGGCCCTCTGCACTCCCCAGAGGTGCACCCACACCGAATGATCAGCTGTGGCAACTCTGAAGCTTCCAGGCACCTCAAGGACCACGGAGGAGTCTATGCAAGCAGGCATGGGACCAAAGGGCATGCTCAGGCCTCCACGGGAGCCGAGCGGCAGCACCAGGCTGTCCACCGCCCAATCTAGGTGGAAACAAGTAGTCAGGGTGCCTGGGTGGCTCAGTGGGTTAAAGCCTCTGCTTTCGGCTCAGGTCATGATCTCAGGGTCCTGGGATCGAGGCCCGCATCGGGCTCTTGCTCAGCAGGGAGCCTGCTTCCTCCTCTCCCTGTCTCTCTGCCTGCCTCTCTGCCTACTTGTAATCTCCCTCTCTCTGTGTCGAATAAATAAATAAAATCTTTAAAAAAAAAATTCCACAGAATTAGCAGCTTCACAGAACACACAAATTTACTATCTTGCAGCTCTGTGTCTAGGGGACATGGGGAACGATTTTCTGCTTGGGTGGGGACGTTTTACAAATAGACCGCGGTGATGGTTGAACCACACAGTGAATGTAACTGGCGCCTCTGAATCATACATTCAAATATGGTTAAAATGGCAAAAGGACTCTACTTTGCGTGTAGGTCTTAGCAGTTTAACAAACAGACGAAATCATCATCTAGTAAACATTTCACATAGAAGAGAAGTGTACAAAGCTAACTGTTAAGTAGACTCAGTTTCCTGTCCCATCGCCCCCATTTACAGACCTCCCTTCCCATGGGTTGCCCCTTGTTCTTCCGGTGTTCGGTGTTCCCGGTACAAAGCGAAGTAGGTGTGTTAGTCCCCTGGGGCTGCTTTCACACATTACCACACACTGCGGGGCTTAACATTGTATTCTCTCTCAGTTCTGGAGTTCAAAGTCCAAAATCAAGGCATCCCTCTGAAGGCTCTGGGGGAGGCTCCTTCCTGGCCTCTTCCAGATGATGGCGGCTCCTGGTGTCCCCTCGGGGTGCAGGCAGGCATTACCACACCACCCCGTCTTCATTTCTTTCCTCTCTAAAGACATTATTCGGGGGGTCTGGGTGGCTCGGTGGGTTGAGGCCTCTGCCTTCTGCTCAGGTCGTGATCTCAGGGTCTTGGGATCCAGGCCCGCATCAGGCTCCCTGCTCAGCAGGGAGCCTGCTTCCTCCTCTGTCTCTGCCTGCCTCTCGGCCTACTTGTAATCTCTCTCTCTCTATCAGATGAATAGATAAAATCTTTAAAAAGAAAAAAAAATAAAGACATTACTCATTGGATTTAGGACTGCCATAAATTTGTGATGATTTCATCCTGAAGTCCTTAACTACATATGTAGTACGTAATTACTCTATTTCCAAATACTGTCAAGTTCACAGCTACTGGGGCAGGGGGACCTGAGACTTGAATGTATCTTTTTGGGAGCTATAATTGTACACTTTTTTACACACAAGGGAGATCAAACTATAAGTGTATATATTTCTATGATAAAGTATAGAAAAGAAATATCTTCCTAACCATGAAGTGGAAGTTTTTAAACTTTTTATTTTGAAATAATTTTATTCATTTTTATTTTTTAAAAGATTTTATTTATATATTTGAGAGAGAGAGAGATTACAAGTAGGGAGAGAGGCAGACAGAGAAAGAGGAGGAAGCAGGCTCCCAGTCAAGCAGGGAGCCCTATGTGGGACTCGATCCCAGGACCCTGAGATCATGACCTGAGCCGAAGGCAGAGGCTTTAACCCACTGAGCCACCCAGGTGCCCTTGAAATAATTTTAGACTTACAGAAAAGTGGTAAAAAAGATTTCCCATATATCCTTCACCCAGTTTTTCCTAAGATTTTACAGTATAACATAGCTAATGTAATTAACCATAGGAATGAACAGTGATACAGTCCCTTTAAACTTTTTTTTTAAAGGTTTTATTTATTGAGAGAGAGAGAGGGTGCAAGTGTGCATGTGAACGGGGGAAGGGGAGAGGGAGAAGCAGACTCCCTGCTGAGTGGGGATCCCAACACGGGGCTTGGTCCCAGGACCCCAAGATCATGGCTCAAGCCCAAGTCAGACACTTAACCCACTGAGCCACCCTTTAACTAAATTTCTAAGCTCTCAAACTTAACTGAAATTTTGCCAGGTTTTCCACTAATGTCCTTCTCTGGTCCAGGATCTAACCCACGTTCACAAGGATGTGCATTTATTTGTCCTATCTCCTTAGCCTCCACTAATCAAGCACAATAACTAGAATATGTTTACAAATATTAGTAATTTAAATCATTTGTATATTAAATCACATGACCCCAAATTTTCATCCATCCTACTTGATCTGAAAAATATGAACCAGGAAATTGAATGATGTGTGGCCTCATCTGCTAGCTTGCCCATCAACAATAGCTTGGCTTAAATTTCAAGCTATTAAAAAAAAGATTCAAGCTATATTTATCCCCAGATTGAAACTGAATACTTTAGGAATAAGAACCGTCTCGTGTGGATATGTGAGCCTGAACTTAAGGCACATTGGCAATTTGATTCCATCAGCCCACCAGCTGGAGTCCACAACCCTTCTTTGTCTATGTAAAGAGGATGACTTTTTCCAACACATGTAACATCTGATTGAAAACTGTGCACACGGTGCAGCCATTACCCCGAGTTCAATAAGGTCAGGATCAATACAAGATAAATCAGTGAACTTCGTAAGTATTGTTTAAATAATCAGTGATTTTAGGGTGAAATGGATATTGAAAATATGCAGAAAATGCCCATCTAAAATCAAGGAACAAAAGATATTTAATTTCACTGTTTAGTATTTAAAATTTAATTATGTAAAATAATTGACCGGAGCCTGGCTGACTCAGGCTATAGAGGATTCAACTCTTTTTTTTTTTTTTTAAGATTCTATTTATTTATTTATTTCACAGAGGGAGAGAGATCACAAGGAGGCAGAGAGGCAGGCAGAGAGAGGGGGAAGCAGGTTCCCCGCTGAGCAGGGAGCCCTATGCGGGCCTCGATCCCAGGACCCTGAGATCATGACCTGAGCCGAAGGCAGAGGCTTTAACCCACTGAACCACCCAGGCGCCCTAGAGCATTCAACTCTTAATCTCCAGGTTGTGGGTTCAAGCCCCATGTTGGGTATACAGATAATGGAAAAATAAAATATTTTAAAAATCTTAAAAAATAATATAAAAATGAAATTTTGGATGTGCAAAACATTTTTTTAGCTACATAAACCTAGGGTTTATTTCCTAGGTTTGTTTTCTGACTCTGCCTATCATTAGCTCTCTTACCATGATCAGCTTAATTCAAATTCTCGTAGACTCCATCTGCTCACACATAAAATGGGCTACTAATAACAACCTCATAGGATACTCACAGGATTAAAAGAGACGTCTTCACATAAGGCATATTATTTTTTTTATGTTTTATTTATTTATTTGACAGAGAGATTACAAGTAGGCAGAGCGCAGGCAGAGAGAGGAGGAAGCAGGCTCCCTGCCGAGCAGAGAGCCCGATGCAGGCCTCGATCCCAGGACGCTGAGATCATGACTTGAGCCCAAGGCAGAGGCTTTAACCCACTGAGCCACCCAGGTGCCCTCATAAGGCATATTAGATGTTAACATTTATTGAGCACTGTTTTCTGCCAGACATGTGCTAAACGATTTATACGCATCTTATTGAATACTCACGATTTCCCTACTTAAAGTAAAAAGAATTCCTATTTCTTTTAAAGAAATTAAGGCTCATAAAGATGAGTCGTTGCCCAAGGCCATACGACTCCTAAGTGTTGTGGCTGGCATCCCAAGTCCATTTTATTGATCCTACATCCCGTATTCTTGTCATGTCAGTGGAATCAGGCAATATTTGTCCTTTGGCTGAATGACACTGCATCGTGGGCACAGGTAGATCTGTTTATCCATTCATCACTTGATGAACGTTCCAGTCACTTCACACTTGCTTCACTGTTACTTATAAATAATTCAAAAAAGCGTGGGGGCTAAATCCGTAGGTAAATCGGGGTAGGTCAAGTAGCGACACTGCGATGGAACGAAGTCGGACGCCTAAACAGGAGGTCTCCTAATTATTCAGAAATGCGGTGGGGGACAGAACAGCCCCGCGCCCCTGGCCACGCGACCTCTGACAGCCCAGACCTTGGCCGCCGCCGGCCAGCAGGGGCCCCGAGGGCTCCTCGGTGACCACCCGCAGCGCCCTCCTCCCCGGGTCGCACTTCCCCGTCGCACGCACCACCTGCAGCAGCCCACGCAACAGCCTCCTCGTGTGTTCCCACCGCTTGTCGCCCGCTGTCCCCGACGGCAGCTCCAGCTCCCCGGAGCCGGGCCCCCGAGACGCCCCTGTGGGCCTGGGGCTGGTGCAGAACAGACGGGCGCGCCGAGAGGGGCCGGAGTCGGAGGACCGGCTGGCCCCACGGCACCTGCCCCTGCCGGGAGCCGGGCGGACGGGGGCACTGGCAGCGGCAGCTTTGGGGCGACGGGAGGAGGCGCGGGGGCGGGGGTTCTGGGGAGCCGCGGCGTCTTCGCTCTGCACAGGCTGAGGGCGCGCAGCCGGAAGGCGGGGGGCTCCGGCCCGGCGAAGGGGAGCGGCCGACCGAGGGGTCCTCTCCGGCCTGGGGAGGGTCGCGGTGAGCGGGGGGCCCGGGGCGCCGTGCGGAGTGCGGGCGGGGGCGTCCCCGCACCTGGGGCGGGCGAGGGGCCAGCTGGCGGCGGGTGAGCTGATGCTGGGGCCGCTCAGGCCGCCGCCCGCCAAGTGTCCAGGAGAGCGGCGCCCCCGCCCGCAGCTCCGAGACCTGCAGGTCCCCGCTGTGGTCCGGGTCCCCACCGCACGAGGTGGTCTGAGAACGACAAGCGCCTGTGGGCTGTGGGTGGGGCTGGACCAGTGGGT
>LNAC01000081.1:2673455-2689855 GCA_002007465.1 Ailurus styani | reverse complement strand
ATGCGGGCCTCGATCCCACGACGCTGAGATCATGACCTGAGCCGAAAGCAGAGGCTTTAACCCACTGAGCCACCCAGGCGCCCGGAGCCAGCGGTTTCACTGAGCATGACAGCCTCCACTCGGGTCAGGCAAGCGACAGGCGCGACCGAGGCCTCTAGACGAAAGCGCTGATTTCCTTCGCCGCTAGCAGGCGTCAAACCCCGGGGTAGTCCCAGGGTCTCGGTTAAACCCACCCTCTGATGCTGGGAGAGCCCCGCCCAGAGCTGGATTCCTGACCATCGGTCGCCCCGCCCCCGGGCGCTGCCGTCCAATCCCGAGCCGATCCCGCCCCCTTCGCGAGCTGTGACTCCGCCCCCGCGCGCGGATTGGTCAGGCCGCCCGTTCGGCTCCGCGCGGCGAAGACCGGGAGCGGCGAAATTCGCCCAAGGAATGCCCCCGCTCGGCCCTGCTGCGCATGCTCGCTCCGTGACCCCAGTTTGAGGTGACGGCCCGAACCGAGGCGGGGCCCCAGGCAGGAGGCTGCGGGACCTGCTGCGGCTCGGTCGCGGGTGAGGGAGGGCTCCGTTGCCGCCGCCGCCCGGCCGTGCCCGGTGAGGACGGGCCCCAGCGGGCCGGGGAGGGTCCCGGGTCCCACGGCGTGGCCGGCCCTCCGGGGGGTCCCCAGGGTTGCTGATGCTGGGAGGGGGGGGCCCCGGCTCTACGTCCGGGCGCTCAGGCCGCCTCCTTCCTCCCGGCTGCTCCTTCCCCCATCCCTCCGCACCGCGGACTGAGCCCTGACGCCCCTGGTCCAGGACCCCCGCATGTGTCTGCCTTTCCTTGACCACACCCCGTCCTGCCCCCTCCCCGCGGCCATCCTCAGCCTCGTCCCACCCTGGCAGTGCAGTCGTGAGACACTGGGCGGGGGGGACGCCCCGGAGGCTTGCTGACGAGGTGGTGGTACCAACCGTGCGGGAGGGGCGCCGTTTGGGTGCCGCCCGGACAGGTCTGGTGGCACATTACAGGGTGTGAGGAGTACAGGGACGTAGGGGTGAGGGCGCGGAGGGGAAGGAGGTGCATTCCCTGAAGTTCCCACTGTGGGCAGGTTTTCCCCTGTGTACCACACAGGAGCCGTCCTTGACCTTTTGTGGATCACTGGTGCCTTGAAACTCTCCCCGTGAGGATGTGTACCTGCGCACCTGAGTGGGCCTGTCATCCCACCGGCGGCCCATCACAGTCCTCCGGGAGCCGCGTGGGACAGCGATGATCTGGGGCGCAGCTGCCAGTACCCCCAGGACTTTTGGTAACAGCGTCCCCTTGCCTACCTGCTATTAAGAACCTCTGCCAAATTTGCCACTCTCCCCATCATACAGGTGGAACCAGCCCGGAGAGGGTAAGACATTTGTCCTCATGGCTGAGGACACAGGTGCTGGTGGATGTTGGTGGCATTTTTCTCCCATATGTGTGGAAGTAATTCTCTCGAGTGCTTGTCAGTGGCCGGGCAGGGTTCACGCCTTCCACAGCCTCAGGAACAAGGGATCGGACCTTGTATTAGTTACCTATTGCTGCTGTAACAAATAACCACAAATTTAGTGGCTTTAAAGGCACAGCTTCGTCATCGTCTTACAGTTCTGGAGGTCAGAAGTCCGACACGGGTCTCACGGGGTTAAAACCAGGTGCAGGCAGAGCTGTGTCCCTTCCCTGCAGCTCCAGGGGAGACAATCAGTTTCTTTGTCTTCTTCAGCTCCTGGGGGCCTCAGGCACTGCTTGGCTCCCTGTTCCTCCTTCCTCCTTCAAAGTCAGCACCATCAGTCTCTCCTTCTCTCTTCCGCCTTCCTCGTGTACTTTTTAGGAGCCTTGTGGTTGGACCCACTGGGGTCATACAAGCTGCTCTCCTACTTCAGGAACTTTCACACCATCTGCAGACTTTGACCTGTAGGTTCCAGGGATTAGGGCCATTAGGCCACCGTTCTGGTTCCCAGTGTCTGAGGGGCTCCTGCCAGTTCCTAACATTGTATGATTTGGGGTTCACCCTGAGCCATCTTGACATTTCTGGGTCGGCTTTGTGCAGACCCACGTCATGACATCGGGGTAGGTTAGTGGGTGACTGGAGGTAAGTGGCGATTTCAAACCACCGGATTTCAGAGGTAGAGGGAGGGTGTCAAGTGAGAGAAGTGCACTATCAAGACCTTTGCTCTTTTTTTTCTTTTTTAAAAAATTTATTTATTTATTTATTTGACAGGGAGGGAGAGAGAGAGAGAGAGATCACAAGTAGGCTGAGAGCCAGGCAGAGATAGAGGAGGAAGCAGGCTCTCCGCCGAGCCGGGAGGCGGATGCGGGCCTCGATCCCAGGACCCTGAGATCATGACCTGAGCTGATGGCAGAGGCTTTAACCCACTGAGCCACCCAGGCACCCAAGACCTTTGCTCCTTTTAATTCATTTCTACTTCGCTTTTAAAAATCCTGTTCATTTGGGGCACCTGGCTGGCTCAGTTGGTTAAGTGTCCGGCTCTGGATCTCAGCTCAGGTCATGATCCCAGGGTCTTGAACCCCGTGCTTTATTTTTATTTTATTTTCTTATTAAAAACTAAAATAAAAATTCTGTTCATTCGAGGTGCCTGGGTGGCTCAGTGGGTTAAGCCTCTGCCTTCGGCCCAGGTCATGATCTCAGGGTCCTGGGATCAAGCCCCACGTCGGGCTCTCTGCTTGGCAGAGAGCCTGCTTCCCCCCTCTCTCTGCCTGCCTCTCTGCCTACTTGTGATCTCTCTCTCTCTCTCTCTCTCTGTCAAATAAATAAATAAATAACCTTAAAAAAATTCTATTCATTCAATGAGCTTTCACTGAGTGAAATTTAACTTTCAGAAAATATATATTAGGCTTAAAATCGCTGCCTTTCAAGTCTTCCCTCCACACCTAGAAAATTGCTGGAAGGATGACTCCAGAAAAGAGGCTGATCCAGCCGGAAGGACATGCCCACTCCTGTTGATGGGAGAGATGGACAAAAGTTGTACCCATGAACTAGCAATTACAGACTTCCCGCGTGAAAGGCCCATGGCTCTCAAAGTATCAGAATCAAATGGGGTACTGGTAAAAAATGTAGGTTCTCGAGCCCCTCTCCAGACTCCTTGAGTGGGGCTGGAGGTGGAGTCATTCAGGACCGCGCATCTGTCACAAGAACCCCGATGATTCTTAGGTATGGTGAAGTTGGGGGACCACCGGTTGTAGACTTTGTTTCCCTTTTTCCTAATATCTAACAGGTTTTTTTAAAGATTTTATTTATTTATTTGACACAGAGATAGAGATCACAAGTAGGCAGGGAGGTAGGCAGAGAGAGAGAGGGGAAAGCAGGCTTTCCGCTGAGCAGGGAGCCCGATGCGGGCCTCGATCCCAGGACCCTGAGATCATGACCTGAGCCGAAAGCAGAGGCTTTAACCCACTGAGCCACCCAGGCGCCCCTAATATCTAACAGTTTTATGGCACTAATTCACATACTGTGCAACTCCCTCTCTCACCAGGTACAATTCAGCAGCCTTTGATGTGTTCATAAAGTCGCGCAGCCATTGCCACGGTCAGTTTTAGAAGAAGCTGTCCCCACTAGCAGCCGCTCCTCATTCTCCTGCTCCCCGCTCCACCCCTAGCCCACCACGCATCCACTGTCTCCAAAGACGGATAGTTCCACTCTGTGGATTGTCTGGTCTCTAGGTCATTTTATATCAATGGAGTCATGGGAAACGTAGTCTTTCATGACTAGCCTCTTCCACTCAGCATAATCTTTTAAGGGTTCATCCGCGTTGTAGCACAATTTTTTTTAAATGCCAAACAAGATTCAATTGTATGAATATGCCATCTTTTATCTACTCCTGTATTGATGGGTATTTGAATTGTTTCTATTTTTTGGTGACAGTGAATCATACTGCTGTGAACATTCATGTACAAATTTTTTTGAAGATTATTTATTAGAGAGAGAGAGAGAGCGAGAGAGCACACAAGCAGAGGGAGTGGGAGAGGGAGAAGGGCTCTCTGATGAGCTTGGAACCCCATGTGGGACTGGATCCCACCACCCTGGGATCATGATCTGAGCTGAAGGCAGATGCTTAACTGACTGAGCCACCCAGGTGCCACTACAAATTTGTTTTTAAGATTTTATTTCAGAGAGAGAGAGAGAGAGCGGGGATGGGGGGCAGAAGGAGCGGAAGAGAGAATCCCAAGCAGACTCTGCTCTGAGCACAGAGCCCGATGTGGGGCCGAGATCCTGAGATCGTGACCCCAGCCAAAACCAGGAGTCGGACGCTTGATTGACTGCACCACCCAGGCGCCCCTCACGTGCAAATGTTTATGTGGACACTTGTTTCCAGCTCGCTGGCACATATACTTGCAGTGGAATTGCTGGGTCCTGTGGTAACTTTGTGCTCAGTGTTTTGAGGAACTGCTGACCTCCCCACCAGCAATGTAAGAAGCTTCTGGTCTCCTCATCCAAACCAACGCTTGTTTTGTCTGGGTTTTGTGTGTGTTCCCTTTATTATGTCCATCCTGGTGGCACGACGTAATATCTCATGGTGGCTTTGCCCTGTGTTTCTCTCAGGACTAATGACGTTGAGCATTGCATGTGCTTACGGCCACTTGTATTTCTTCTTTGGAGAAAGGCTTATTCAGAGCCTTTGCCCATCTTTAAATTGGGTTATTGGTCTTTTTGTTACTGAGTTGTAAGAGTTCTTTATAAATTCCACATATAATTCCCTCATCAGAAATATGACTTGCAAAAATTCTTTCCCACTCTGCGGGCTGTCTTTTGATTTTCTGGATGGTGTCCCCTGATGCACAAAAGTGTTAAATTTTGATGAAGTCTGGTTTATCTCTTTGGTCGTCTGTACTTTCCATGTCATATTGAAGAAAGCTTCGCCTGATTTAAAGTCATAAAGATTTACTCCTCTCTCTCTTTTTTTTAAGAGTATTTTTTTTTTATTTCACAGAGAGAGATCACAAGTAGGCAGAGAGACAGGCAGAGAGAGAGAGGAGGAGGCAGGCTCCCCGCTGAGCAGGGAGCCCTATGTGGGCCTCGATCCCAGGACCCTGAGATCATGACCTGAGCGGAAGGCAGAGGCTTTAACCCACTGAGCCACCCAGGCGCCCAAGAGTATTTTTCTTTTAAAGATTTTGTTTATTTGACAGAGAGAGATACAGAGAAAGAGGGAACACCAGCAGGGGGCGTGGGAGAGGGCTGAAGGCAGATGCGTAACGACTGAGCCACCCAGGCGCCCCTTTAAGAGTATTTTTTTTTTTTTTAAAGATTTTATTTATTTATTTGACACAGAGAGAGAGATTACAAGTAGGCAGAGAGGCAGGCAGAGAGACAGGGAGAGGAGGAAGCAGGCTCCCTGCTGAGCAGGGAGCCCGACGCGGGCCTAGATCCCAGGACGCTGAGATCATGACCTGAGCCGAAAGCAGAGGCTTTAACCCACTGAGCCACCCAGGCGCCCTTTAAGAGTATTTTTAAGTTAATATTCGGATGTGGTGCGAGCAAGGGGGCCGGCACTACGGGCGTGCACCCCAGACCAGGGGGCGCCTGCAGGCCAGAAGAGCTCCTGAAGATGTGCCCTGGAGCCGAGCGTGTGTGGGCCACGCAGCACAGCCTGTGCCCCGGCTTCCGCCGTAACTTTTTCTGCCCAGAGTGGCTCTAGTAGGGGAGGCTTTGGCGGTGTCCTTTCTGAAGCAGCTGGTCCCCATGTCCCTCCAGGACTACTCTGTCATCCCGTGGGACAGGATGGGCAGGGAAGGGAAGGACTGTGCTGGGGGAACAGAGGTTGGCTTGTCCCAGGGCTGAACCGGGGGACAGGGGCAAGAGGGGTCCGGAGACACTGAGCCCAGGGGTGCCTTGGTCAGGTGACCCGTTACCGGGCAGATTTCCTTGAGGGCTCACCCCCTGGAGGTGGGGGCTCCATGTCTGTCACAGACCAAGAGGTCTCTGCTTTTATGTCTAGTGGCCAAGGGACTGGGGATGAGGGCTTGCAGGGGGCAAAGGCACCCTATCCCTCTTTGGCATTGCACCCCTGACTCCTCTCATGGATGGGGTCTTGGAAAAGTGGAAATCGAGGCATGGCCCCCTCAGGCCTTAGGTATTGGGAGGAGCCCCAGGAGACAGTAAGAACTGCAAACTGGGTTAGATGAACTGGATCGGGGGGCGGGTGGGTATCTGTGAGCCTTGCCGCTGCCTAAGGATGAGGTCTTGTTTCTGGGCTCACACTGTATGCTGAGAAGGACCCTGCCATCTGGCCACCACTCGGTTGTCCCCAACAGACAAAAAGACCATTCCACACTGCCCTGCGGCGGGCCCCCGTAATACGTCCTTTCTGCTTCTCCAGGCCAGAAGCCAGGGAGCCAGGAGTGACTGTGGGTTCTCCGGACACCTCTACCGCCCCGTCCCCTCCCAGCTGAGGCCGCGCCAGCCCCGGCTCAGGCTCAAGGTCACTGCCCTCCCGGTGCCCCGGCATTTCCCTTCTCCCGAGTGGTGCGTGGTCTAGAGCCTCCGGCTCGGGCTGGGGGACAGATCAGGTTGTGAGTCCACGGAGTCCCGCCTCTCGGAGCCAGGTGACTCCTCTGGGGTCTGCAGAGCGCCCGCGGGTGCCCCGCTCGGTCTCCCTGTGACCCAGTGTCAGGAGGAAGGCCACTGGGCATCCTGGGAGGGTCCGCGACCTGAGCCCGTGTCCCACGTGCTGGTCTCTGAGGCTTGGTGCTCAGGAAAGCCAGTCACCGTCATCCCGGACGAGGCACACCAGGTCCTGTGCGGGGACAGGCTCCGGAACCCCCTCCCGAGCCCCAGCTCTGCACTTCATGGCCGTGTTGGCCGTCCTGGCGTGCCTCAGTGTCCTCATCTGTGCGCTGGGTCAATAAGGATGATCGACTTTCCTAACATGGGGCCAAGTTAAATGGGAAACCCCGCGAGGACGCGCCCCACTGTGCTCAGCACCTCCGGGCCTCTCTTTGTAGAAGCTCACGGTTCTCAGTGCCTCAGTCACCCCGAGAGCCCCTGGAGAGCCCCGCCTGTGGCACATTTTGCAGATGGGAAAGTGGCACTGGAGGAGGGGAGGTGACCCAGACCCCAGCTGCCTGCGAGGCCGCAGGGGAGCAGAAGCACCGACCCGGGGTGCCCCAGCTCCACGCAGGACCCTCCCCAGCCTTTCAGCCTCCTCTGCCTCCACCTCCAGCCCGCGTCCATCTTCCTGAGCCCCAGGCCCAGGGGGGCCCCCACTGATGGATTTTGCCTCCTTCCTTAGGCCGGAGCCCCTGGACTGCCAGGTTCCTGAGCAGGGAGGAGGAGGAGGAGGAAGAGAACCCCATCTGCTGGGTCCTGAGCGTGGCCGGGGGGACGGGCCATCGTCCCAGAATGCCCCTGCCGGAGCCCAGCGAGCAGAAGGGCAAGAGTGTGAGGGCTGGCCAGGAGCCGTCCCCGGAGTCCCCTGAACCAGGCACAGATGTCGTCCCCGCAGCGCCCAAGAAGCCCAGAAAGTTCTCCAAACTGGTCCTGCTGACGGCCTCTAAGGACAGTGCCAAGGTGGCAGGGGCCAAGCGCAAAGGAGTGCACTGCATCATGTCCCTGGGGGTGCCCGGCCCCGCCACCCTCGCCAAAGCCCTCCTCAAGATCCACCCGGAGGCTCAGAGGGCCATTGAGGCGCCCCCCCAGGAGCCTGAGCAGAAACGCAGCAAGCCTGACGTAGGTGAGGCCCGGGCGGTCATAGGGAGCACGGTGTGAGGCAGACCTTCCTGGGGCCGGAGGTCCCCTGACGGCCGGGAGCTTGGGGGCCGGAGGCCGGGCCAGCTGAGGACAGTGTGCACCTGCCGCCCTCATTACACCTCAGTGTAGGGCCTGCGTGTCCGTCGGCCTCTGTGCGTGTGTCCGTGTGCGGACTGGCCTGGGAGGCTGAGTTTGTCCCCGCAGCCATATTTGTGTGGGTCCTGGGCCTATTTCTGTCCACATCTGCTCTTACGTGTCTATGTGTTTCTGTGTCTGGGGGTCTAGGGGTGTATGTGTGAGGCCCCGAGCAGGCCCCCCGCGCCCCACCTGGCTTGCTGCAGGTGACACTGGGACACGGATGCACTCTTTGAGCCTGGAATCCTAAGGGGCGCCTAAGGGAAGGATGGCCAGTGGCGGGGAGGACATGAGCTGGGTTTCTTCCTAACTGGCAGTGGGTCTGCTGGGCTCCGTGGAGATGGGGACAATAAGAGCCACAACGCTTGGCCTCCGTTTGCTGCGTGTGAACAGGTGGCCCCCTTGGAGCCAGCCAGGGCACTCGGCCTGGGCAGTGGGGGGGACCCCACTCACTGATGGAAGTGGAGGGGTGACTGGTCTGAAGTCCTAGGGGAGGGGACCCAAGGGAGCCCGCAGCTTCCCTCAACTGTGAGGCGGGAGCTGCGCTCGAGGAGTCGGGGGACCCCATCCCCCCAGAGCTGGGAGGCCCCGCCGCGGCACGTCCAGCTCACCCCCAGCGTTCCTACCGCCAGTCCTGTTCAAGTGCGCCCTCGTGTCTGCCTGCTGCCTCCACCCAGTCCCAGGGCTGGAGGGAGTGGTCCCCGTGCCCTGTGAGGAGGCAGGGCTCACGGAGCTAAGTCACCACTCTGAAGCCGCCAGCTGGTCACTGCAGAGGGGGGAGCAGGGGGGAGCAGGGTCAGAGCCTGTTCTCGCGGAGCTGGGGGCGATGGGCCATCTCCTGGCCCCTTCCACCCCGTCGGAGGCTCCTGCGCACTTCTCACATCTGCCTGGGCTCTTGGACCGTGTGGCCCGCACCCACCCCACACGGCCCCTTGGTCGGAATTCAAACGAAGTCGCCTGTCCTCTGATAGAGGCTGGAGGGCAGAGCAAGGACTCCGTTTCAGCCTCACAGGCTCCCCTAGGCAGGTGCTCGTGGGCAGCGAACAAGCCCCTCAGCATGTCGCCCTGTGTCTACCTCTATCCCTGGTCCCCAGACTTCCCCGGCTCTGATCCCCTCCCAGGCCAGGTGGTGGGGGTAGCAATGGCTTTCTGGTGCTCAGGCCCGGATTTGGCCCAAAGTTCCCTGGAAATGACTTTAACAGCCTCTTTGTCCCTGGGCTGGTGGCCTTGGGGAGCACGTCTCTGAAGTCAGCAGTGATTTCCCTAAGTCAGCCAGCAGCATCTCAGAACGTTCCCCGGCTTGGCCGTGAGCTTCAGGCCTTGGGTTGCCCAGCCCCCTGCCTTTCCTTTGACACCCGCCTGACCCACTCCCTTCTCTTCCAGACGGGAAAGAAGACGGAAGTTCGGCAGCGCGGTCTGCCCCCAGTACCGAGGTGGTGGGGGAGGAGCCCACCGCAGATGCCATCCCGCCCAGCACGCTGCTGTGACATGACAAGCACGGGTCTGCCCGTACTGGGTTGGTGAACTTGGCGGCGACTCCCGCTAGGGACCCAGTTGCAATCGATTTTCATTCTCAAACATTGTGTAATGTTTTCCAAATCAAGCATAAATTACTTTTGTAAACAGAAAAAAAAAAAAAAAACCTCAAAAAGAATAAAAGAAGCTGTATGCTAGGTCCCTTTATGGACAGGTTTTAAACCCTTCTGTGGTCCCTCGAGACCCTGCTGCAACCCCACCAGCCGTCCCGGGCCCTTTCCCAGGATCCCTGGCCCCTCAGCCTGGAGAGCCGTCACTGGCCCAGAGACTAGGTGGGGTCTCTGAGCTTTCTCCTTCCTCCTGCTCCTGGCCTGAAAGGGGGACAGTGGGACCCCCAAGGCCTGAGCGCCTGGGAAGGCTATCCGGCCCCTCCCTGACTGTCCCTCCCAGGAGGCTTCAGCCTGCTCATGCTGGACCATCAGGAGGCTCGCCTCCTCCGGGAAGCCCACCACCTGACAGCTTCCCCCCACGTCTCATGGGGCCCTGTGTTCACGGCTGCCCAGGGTTCTGCTGGGGAGGGCGGCCTGCGGTACGGCAGGCAGATCCCGACAGAAGAGTATGATGCCCCTGTCGTGTTCCTTCTGGCTGTTTTGGGGGCTGAGATTCCTGGGCACCTGAGCCCCTCCCCTCCATTCACCTTGGGCGTCACCCCTGCTGGAGGAGGAAGTGAAGAGAACACAGATCCCCCCCTGCAAACGGAAGTCAGGGTTCCCTGGAGGCCCCCCAACAGGAAAGGCTTCGTTTGGCCGCCTTCACCTTGTGTGGTCCTCGTTTTGTAAAAACTGCCATCAGGCAAAGGAAACAGACGGATTATTTCTAAAAAGTTGAGATTAGGGGCCTTCTGTTTTTGAACATCATTTTCCCGAACTCAGCCTGTACCTATGGATCCCTCTTAGCCGTGAGACCCTCATCCCTGGCCCAGCTCCAGCCTCCTTCGGCGCGCTTGTTAACCCTTATATTCTGTAACCATCATTTGAAACGTCCCTTTGTCTTAATTTGCTATTTAAATAGATTCCCGCTCCTCACCACGTTGCTCCTTTCCTGTGCTCTGCGTCCTCCCCTTGGTGGGCTGGTGTGGTCCGATGGCAAGAACGCTCGAGGAGGTGGTGGTGGGCGGCCCCGGGAAGCAGAGTGAAGACGGGCTACGGTCCCCGTGCTCCCGGCCCCTGGCTGGACGTGGTGGGCAGTGGCTCTGCGTCTGGAGGCCTGGAGCACACAGGGAGGATTCCAGGTTCATGATCGGGGAGTGGGCAGCCAGGAAAGGATTTACGCAGACGAGGGACACGGTCAGCATCACTTTTACAAAGCACCATGAGGGGAACCGACTGGAAACTTCCACAGTGGGCCTGAAAGGCTGGCGAGGAGGCCACCACAGCCTTGGGGGAGAGCGGACAGAGGGGAGGTGGGCAGTGCTGGCAAGACCTGGCACTGGCTCAGTGACCGTTGGTCCCATCTGAGAGGGACAGTGCCAGCGACCGGGAGAATCAATGTGTTCCTGTGAAAAGAGTGGATGTTAGAGCAGAAGATCCTCAGAGGTCACAGATTGATGTCAGCGCTGGGTCTCCACACTCTGGACGGGGCGGTGGGAGGGGTCTTCATTATAGAATGAAGGGGGCGCTTCGTCAAGAGTCAGAGTACCTGCGAGGCTCTGTGGGTTCAGCTCAAGTCATGATCTCAGGGTCATGACACGGAGCCCCATGTACCTTTGGGCGCTGGGCATGAAGTCTGCTTAAGATTCTCTCTCTCCCGGGACGCCTGGGTGGCTCAGTGGGTTAAGCATCTGCCGTTGGCTCAGGTCATGATTACAGGGTCTTGGGATCGAGTCCTGCATCGGGCTCCTTGCTCGGCAGAGAGCTTGCTTCTCCCTCTGCCTGCCTCTCTGCCTGCTTGTGCTCTCTCTCTCTCTCTGACAAATAAAAAAATAATAATAATAAAAAGTTCTCTCTCCCTCTGCTCCCCCTGCCCCTTAAAAAAAAAAAAGTAAATAGGATGACTATACACCTCCTTCAAAACATAATTTATTGGTTTTCAAGCTAAAAAAAAAATTCATGGGTATTGAAATAAATACACACTGATTATGAAAAATATATTACAAATATCTTCAGTAACTTATCTAGATATGTCTATAATATTTTTCATATTCAGAAAACTGGGATGATCCAGGTCATATTCTCTTAATCCGTTACGAATGTGTTTCCGACGCGGTTTTACGGACTGCAGGACGCCGCCACCGGGCCGGGAGCCCATGCATCCCGCACACCTGCCCCCGCTGCACCCCGGTCCTCTCCAGCTGGTCAGCAAAGTTTCCCTGGCTTTTCCTGGGACGAAGCTCTAGAAGGGAGACCGCGGCTCACGGGGAGGACCAGCAACTCCCATGCTCCCCGTGGCCGTGGGGGCCCGGGGCCCGTCCCCAGCATCCTTGCCTCCGTCACCCGCGCTGCCACGGAGAAGATGGTGATCTTAATAGCGACAGCGGCAGCGCGCTTGGCTCCGCGTCTCCGGTGAGCGCCGAGGAGGCCGGCAGCCAGCAGGGGGCGCGCGCGGCCCGCAGGCCGAGATCCCGGAGCCTCCCCCGCAGATCGAGCGCGCCCCGGCTCCCACCTGCCGTCCGCAGCGCCCGTAGGCGCTCGGGCCCCGAGGGCTCCTCGGTGACCACCCGCAGCGCCCTCCTCCCCGGGTCGCACTTCCCCGTCGCACGCACCACCTGCAGCAGCCCACGCAACAGCCTCCTCGTGTGTTCCCACCGCTTGTCGCCCGCTGTCCCCGACGGCAGCTCCAGCTCCCCGGAGCCGGGCCCCCGAGACGCCCCTGTGGGTCTGGGGCTGGTGCAGAACAGACGGGCGCGCCGAGAGGGGCCGGAGTCGGAGGACCGGCTGGCCCCACGGCACCTGCCCCTGCCGGGAGCCGGGCGGACGGGGGCACTGGCAGCGGCAGCTTTGGGGCGACGGGAGGAGGCGCGGGGGCGGGGGTTCTGGGGAGCCGCGGCGTCTTCGCTCTGCACAGGCTGAGGGCGCGCAGCCGGAAGGCGGGGGGCTCCGGCCCGGCGAAGGGGAGCGGCCGACCGAGGGGTCCTCTCCGGCCTGGGGAGGGTCGCGGTGAGCGGGGGGCCCGGGGCGCCGTGCGGAGTGCGGGCGGGGGCGTCCCCGCACCTGGGGCGGGCGAGGGGCCAGCTGGCGGCGGGTGAGCTGATGCTGGGGCCGCTCAGGCCGCCGCCCGCCAAGTGTCCAGGAGAGCGGCGCCCACGCCCGCAGCTCCGAGACCCGCAGGTCCCCGCTGTGGTCCGGGTCCCCACCGCACGAGGTGGTCTGAGAACGACAAGCGCCTGTGGGCTGTGGGTGGGGCTGGACCAGTGGGTGAGGGCGGGGCCGGAGGGCCGGGGAGGAGGGGCCGGAGGGGCGGGGAGGAGGGGCCGGAGGGCCGGGGAGGAGGGACTAGGTTTCATGGGATCCCGAGATCACCATCTGAGCTGAAATCCAGAGTTAGCCCCTAACCGATTGAGTTACCCAGGAGCCCCTGTCTACTGTTTTATGTTTCCATAATTTCACACCTATGGGAAAGTTGCAAGACGTGTAAAAACATCCCTATATGCTCTTCACCGAGATTTCCCAAATGTTAGGCAGAAAGACAGCCACGCGGGAATATTTATAATAGCGGGATTGAGAAGTGCAATGTCCACCAAGAGAAGAACTAAATTGTGTAGCTAATGGTATAGAAAATAAGCCTGTAACATAGGGTATGTTTAGATGTAGAGTTCAGTGAAAAGGTGGAGACCCACGAAAATCATGGCCGTGCAGTGTTTTCTCAATGATGTAAAATTTAAAGAATTTATTTATTTGACACAGAGAGAGAGAGATCACAAGTAGGCAGAGAGGCAGACAGAGAGGAGGAAGCAGGCTCCGCGCTGAGCAGAGAGCACGATGTGGGCCTTGATCCCAGGACCCTGCGATCATGACCTGAGCTGAAAGCAGAGGCTTTAACCCACTGAGCCACCCAGGCGCCCTCAATGATGTAAAATTTAAAATAGGGATTTGTTTTCGAAACGATTGAAAAGAGAGGCACCTGGGTGGCTCAGTCTGTTAAGCTCCAGCCCCTTGATTTCCGCTCAGGTCATGATCTTGGGGGTCATGAAATCCAGCCCATGTCCTACACTGCACTAAGTGCAGACTCAGCTTGAGATTCTTTCCTTCTCCCTCTGGCCCTCCTCCCACTCTCACTCTCTAAATGAATCAATAAATAAAATCTAAAGAAAAAAAAAAGACTGAAAATAAAATGACACCTACAAATGGAGGGGACCCAGAACAGCCAAAACCATCCTGAAAAAACAAAGCTGGAGAACTCACACTCTCTGATTTCAAAACTTGCTACAAAGGAGTAGAAATCAAGACAGTGTGGTACGTAGGGCCATAAATCAATGAAATAAAACGGAGAGTCCAGAAATAACCCCTCTGATTGACAGCCAGCCAATTTTCATTGAGGGGGCACAACAGCTAAATGGGGGAAACAGTAGTTTCATTCTCAACAAATGGTACTGAGACCACTAAGATATCCACGTGCAAAAGAAAGAAGTTGGAGCCCTACCTCATCCCAGATACAAAAAAATAACTGAAAATGGGTCTCAGACTTAAATGTAAGAGTTAAAGTATAAAAATATTAAAATACATACAGAGTGGGGCGCCTGGGCGGCTCAGTGGGTTAAAGCCTCTGCCTTCAGCTCAGGTCATGATCTCAGGGTCCTGGGATCGAGGCCCACATCAGGCTCAGCAGGGAGCTGCTCAGCAGGGAGCCTGCTTCCTGCTCTCTCTCAGCCTGCCTCTCTGCCTGCTTGTGATCTCTCTCTCTTTCAAATAAATAAAAATAAAATCTTTTTTAAAAATACAAAAAATACATACAGAGAAAATCCTTGTGAACTGGGATTAGGCAGTGATTTCTTTTTTTAAGTTTTATTCACTTATTTGAGAGAGAGAGCACAAGCAAGGGGAAGGGCAGAGGGAGAGGCAGGCTCCCCGTCGAGCAGGAAGCCCCCGCAGGGCTCACCCCAGGACCCCAGGGCAGGACCTGAACCAAAGGCAGACGCTTAACTGACTGAGCCACCCAGGAGCCCTAGGCACTGATTTCCTAGAAATGACACCAAAAACACAAGCAACAACAAAAAATGAAGTTCCATTGTTTTTGCTGTTCAGTTTGGGTGCTGGGGGAGTAAAAATGCAGTGCTTTTAGAATGGGTTGGCTAAATCACAGGCATGAAAAGGGCAGCCTGGGGAATACAGTGATACTGTAATAACCTTGTGTGGTGACAGGTCTGACCACGCTCATTGTGGTGCACTGTTGCCTAGTATATAAAATCATCCAGTCACCATGTTGTACACTGGACACTGACATAACATCGTTTGTCAACTAGACTTCAGTAAGAAGAGCAAGTTGTAAAACAATTAACGGTAAATATGCAAAAGCTGGGCACCTGGGGGGTTCAGTCAGTTGAGCATCTGCCTTCGGCTCAGGTCGTGATCCCGGGGTCCTGGGACCGAGTCCCGCGTCCAGCTCCTTGCTTGGCAGGAGGTCTGCTTCTCCCTCTCCCTCTGCCTCTCCCTCTTTCACTCCCCCTGCTTGTGCTTTCTCTGACAAATAAATAAAATTTTAAAAATAAAATAAAATAAAAATAAAAAGCCGAATAGTTGCCTGGGGTTGGGGGGTGAGGGATTTCACAACTGTGGCTACAAGTTCTTTCTGGAGTAAAGAAAATGTTCTAAAACTGATTGTAATGTTTGCACAACTTTATGAATATACTAAAAAACACTGAATTGTACACTTTATTTCTTTTTATTTTTGCAAATCTCCTTAATGTGGACCTAAAGAAATACTAGACGTTCTCATATGTGCCTTGGCAGTCAACCTGGTTCAACATCCTGTCATGTGGCCTTTGCAATATTCCACAGAGACCTCTAAGAGCCCCCGACTACATTTTGAGAACTATTCCTCTACTGTAAAATTTGTATTCCCCCCCCTTGTAATCAATAAGTATCTTTGGTATTATGTAAATACCATTTCCTTGTTAAGCTCTCACCCTCCAGCTTTAGTGGCCATGAATGATTTTTGCCAAAATCAATTATTAATTAGGATGGTTGACAAATGGTGATTTTCTGCATCATCCCTTCTGCATTTCTTAGTTGGCCTCTCACTGTAAGAACTGGGGACGAGGGGGTGGGGTCCGGGGAAGGGCAGAGGGAGAGGGAGAATCTCAAGCAGACTCCACAACCCAGCGGAGAGCCGCATTAGGGCTTCGATCTCATGACCCTGAGATCATGACCCTAGCCAAAACCGAGACTCAAGACACTTAGCCAACTGATTCACCCAGGTTCTCCTACTTATTTATATCAGTATCAGGTCGTGGGTTCTTATTTTATTCAAAGTTATAATCCGTTATTACCCGTATTCGCTGTGCTTTGCATCTCCAATGGCCCAGCTTTGGGTGGGGTCGTTTCAAGGTTTTAAAAAAATGTATAAGAAATTTCCTTCTGCTGGCCAAAGAAAGCGACAGGTCTAATACGATATTTCAACAAATGCGCCCGCTGAGTGAGCGAGGAGTGAAGTTCTGGTAGAGGCCTGGGGGTGGTCTCAGGGAAGCCCCCAGCTCACCTGTCTCAGAGCCCCCGCCCAGAACCCCCAATCCTAGCCGCCTGTGCGGCCGACGCTCCGCCCGCGGGCGCCACCGCCCAATCCCGAGCTTTCCCCGCCCCTTTCGCCAACCCTTGCCCTATATCCCCGCGCCGATTGGTCAGGCCTCCAGCCGGCGCCGCTCACACAAGAGCCGGAGAAGTGGAGTTTGCCGGAGGAATGGGGCCCCGCGGCCTTGCTGCGCATGCTCGCTGGGAGTCCGCCTGGGCGTTCCAAGAGGTCGGCTGCCCCGCCGGGTGGCGCGCGCTCCCGGCCAGCGGGGCGGCGCGCGGGCACGGGGCTCGCTCCCGACCGGGCAGGTGGGGGCGGGGAGCGGGCGCTGGGGTTGCGGTGGCCCGAGGGCCCTGGCCCG
>LNAC01000081.1:2646536-2673050 GCA_002007465.1 Ailurus styani | reverse complement strand
CCCCGGGCTGAGCCCTGACCCCCCAGGACGGAGCCCCACGTTCGCCCCCGCCCACCCCGGCTCGATCGTGTCCGCGCGGCGGTGCCCACCCGCGCTCGCACCCACCCCAGCCCCGTCCCAGCGGCGCGGTTCCCTAGGTCCCAGTGACCTTGCACTTTTTGCTGCTCTTACACCCCCTCCTTCCCCTTCTGATTACGCAGATGGCCTGGTGTGACTTTCAAACTTTTTTGACTCAAGAAATATGTTGTCCATGCCTAACTTGTGCCTGTAGATGTAGATTACTGGAAGATAAGTTCAAATAACCTCTCATGATACAGCCAGGTCTGCCCCACCTTTGTTCTGATTCCATTCTGTCCTGTTCTGTTCTTTCCATTCCAAATGACTCTTGCTAACCCGTGAAATTGATGGCAGGACCTAATGGTTCTGACCACAGTTTAAAAACCCTTGTTTGAACAAACATCCGCCTCTCTCCACGTTTGCTTCTTGCCTTGGGGGGATGCTGAGTTTCAATAATCAGATAATCATGGGCAACCTTCAATTAAAAAAAAAAAGTGTACTTTTTAAAAGATTTAATTTATTCATTTGACACAGAGAGAGATCACAAGTAGGCAGAGAGGCAGGCAGAGAGAGAGAGGAGGAAGCAGGCTCCCTGCCGAGAGCCCGATGCGGGGCTCGATTCCAGGACCCTGAGATCATGACCTGAGCCGAAGGCAGAGGCTTTAACCCACTGAGCCACCCAGGCGCCCAAAAAAGTGTATTTTTAATACTTTGACATTTCTACTTCTCAGGGCCAAAATCATTCCGAGGACTGGATTTGAATTTCCTAGTTTGATGCCATCAGGTTTATCTTGTTCCTCTTACGAAAGTTCCTAGTTGGACTTGGCGAAGATATTATGTGTGAGGTTGGGGCTGGAGTGTGGAGTATTTATAACGGACAGAGAGACGATTTTTACTGGAGAGAGACCTAACTGAAGTTCAGCTTTAGGAAGATTAACCGGTTGGCACTGCATAGGAAGAGTTGGCCAGGCTGGATGCTGGATGGGAAGACCACTGAGGAGTGGGTGAGGATGAAAGCCCTGGAGTGATGTTCAGTGGAAGGCCATGGGAAGGTGGTGTGACCAGGTGAACAGAGAATGAGATTTGAGGACACATGAGGCATGGTAAGGAAGGAGTAAAAAAAATAGCTAAAATTCTGGGGCGCTGGCTGCCTCAGTGGGTAAAGCCTGGAACTATTTANTATTTATTTATTTCACAGAGGGAGAGAGATCACAAGGAGGCAGAGAGGCAGGCAGAGAGAGAGAGGGGGAAGCAGGCTCCCCGCTGAGCAGGGAGCCCGATTCGGGCCTCGATCCCAGGACCCTGAGATCCTGACTTGAGCCGAAGGCAGAGGCTTTTAACCCACTGAGCCACCCAGGCGCCCAAGCCTGGAACTCTTGATCTCCAGGTTGTGAGTTTGAGTCCCACATTAGGTATAAAGATTACATTAAAACAAAAAACACTAAGATTCTGGTCTGGTGACTGAAGGACTTGGGGCTGGAAGGACGCGGAGCCAGAATCTTTCTTTCTGTGCCCTGTGCGCCTCTCAGGTACTCAGGAGCGGGGTTCCCAGGAGACATACAACAGTGTTGATGGTTGGGCTGGGGTGTGCTGCATCCAGCAGGCAGAGGCCAGGTATGCTGCTGAACATCCCTCATTGCACAGGACCGCCCCCCTCCCCCAAAATGCCAGTGGTGCTGAGGTTGAGAAGCCCTGCATCAGAGCAGTGAGTCTATTTTTTTTTTTTAAAGATTTTATTTATTTATTTCACAGAGGGAGAGAGATCACAAGGAGGCAGAGAGGCAGGCAGAGAGAGAGAGGGGGAAGCAGGCTCCCCGCTGAGCAGGGAGCCCGATGCGGGCCTCGATCCCAGGACCCTGAGATCATGACCTGAGCCGAAAGCAGAGGCATTAACCCACTGAGCCACCCAGGCGCCCAGAGCAGTGAGTCTTAATTGCTGGGCGGAGGGGCAGTCACTGCCACCCTCAACACCTCCCAGGATTGATACCCGTGTGTATGCACACAGAGAGCATGCGCATTTCATAGGAAGGGTCATGAATCAGTCAGTGCACACCTCTACCTCTCATAGCTCATTAGCGTGTGTGGGAGGGGACAGCAGTCGGAGGCCCCCAGGAGCTTTTTCAAACATCAGGACCCCTGGGCCCGACCAAGAACTCTTTGTCCTTGTGTGATTATTTACAGTTTATGGAAACATTTCACATACAGTATCTCATTTGCCACTTTTCCTGTTTCACAGGTAAAATCAGTCCAGAGAATTGGTGGGATTTGCCCCAGGTGTCGCGCCGAGCAAGCCGGCAAGAAGGACCTGAGTACTGGCGGATGGGGATGTTGGCTGTCTGTGCCTGAAGGTAATTCTGTTGCTCCACCGTCAGCTGCCCAGTGAGGCTCAGACTTTCAGGACCTTACTGATGAGCTCCTGCCTGAGAGGCTCCCCGCAGTCGATAATACTGTGTATCTCTTAGGTGTTAGGTTGACACTGAGCCCTTTGTGACCACCAACCCGAAAGCAGTATTGGAGCAGGCAGCTAAGTGTTGGCTCAAAATTACTGTGTCTCAATCCTGGGGGAGGGGGGAGGAGAAGAGAGTGACGAAGCATAAACCGTGAGGCTTTCGAACTTTCCATGTACATCTGCCCGACTTAAAAATGCTCGTCACTCAATAAATCTTGAGTGAGTAAAAATTGAATATTACAAAACAAACTGAAGGGCCCAAGTACTGACCTCAAAGCAATGATCACTCAAAGTAAAAAAAATACATTTAAGTCTACCTACAACAAATAGACATGTGTATAGCAAGTGAAAGTTTCATAAAATAATACCCACTTTTATTCCACGCAATGCAGATCGATATTTTCATATGTAATTGTAAAGATTGCTGACTGGAACCAGAAATTACAGGGCCAGTGACCTAGGCAATTAGAAAAGCAGAACGGGGCACCTGGGTGGCTCATCAGGTTAAAGCCTCTGCCTTCGGCTCAGGTCATGACCTCAGGGTCCTGGGATCAAGCCCCGAATCATCAGGCTCCCTGCTCAGCGGGGAGCCTGCTTCCTCCTCCTCTCTCTGCCTGCCTCTCTGCCTACTTGTGATCTCTCTCTGTGTGTCAAATAAATAAATAAAATCTTAAAAAAAAAAAAGAAAAAGAAAAACAGAACCTTAGACCAAAACGAGGGAAATAAAGCTGTTTCATGCAGACATAGAATGAACATGTATGGAAGCTTTTACTTAATTCATTAACCAAGGAACCAGAAAGATCTAACAAGGGTTTCTAGAATCCAAAGAACATTCTAGAAGACGACAGATACTGAAATGTGCACCTGGAAGTGAAACTGGCTTTTTCTTCAGGGGGAAGAATTATTTACATGTACTTATTTACATGGGGAGAGAGTTTATTGCCTTCAGACTAGAATAATTTTGCATTGCTCTCGGTTACCTACACTGTGCAGAATTGTCCAATTAGCTCAAAGGCTAGAATCCCGTAACCTGGAAGGATGTGTTCTAGACTGCAGTTTCCACTGAGGCACACAGGTCCTTTACAGTCTCTTAACCTCAATGAAAGATACTTCTGATCAGGAAGTAAGGCTGGTCTCATTAGATTTGGTCTGATTGTTTGCATAGGTATGAGCGTGTTAATTCACCATAAAGGTCTTCTTGAGTTTGCTTTGCTGGAAGGAATCTCAGATGGGATTTTTAGAAGTCTGGTACTTGCTGTCCCACGGTATGGAAGCCATGCTCCATGAGCTCTCTCCCCCACACTTTACACTACTTAAGTGAAGACCTCTGTATTCTTGAGGTCCTCTGAGTAGCCCAAGGTATGTGAAATGCACATTAAATTGTTATAGGATTGTCTCAGAAAAGATGAAATCATGACTCTCCTACTGATATAAAATAAACAATGTTAATGATTTTATTTAACACATTAATGAGGGAACATGTACAATGGGACAGATTAAATGAGGTCATGTATATAAAATACTTAATGTGAGGCCTGGCACAAAAAAAAAAAAAGAAAAGCCCCCGGTTGTCAGCCTCTTACCCGATGCTGCGTGGAGATCGAAGCCAGGAAATCAGCATGGCTACAAGTTCTCTTAGCCTGCACGGTTAACCTGACTCCGATCACTCCAACTTGTCTCCAGCATGCCTCTCCCGCCCCGCCACCCCGCGTGGCGTTTGGCTGTTGTGTCCCTTCAGCCCCGTCCAGTCGGTGACAGGTCCTCAGCCTGCCCTCGTCCTCGATGACCTCAGCAGTTTTGAAGTGTCCTGGTCACTTGTTTTGTAGACTGTTTCTCGGTGTGCCTTGTCTGGTTAAGTGGGGCTGTGCGCCTGGGGCAGGAGCATCCCAGAGGACGATGTCCACGGCGCATCTCATCAAGGACGCCATGATGTTGACATGTCTTGTGACCGGCAAAGTCGTCCTCGGTGACGTAGGGGGGCCGTCCCCAGGATTTCCCCACCATCGTGACTGTCTTTCCCTTTGTAGTTAATACATACCTTGGAGGCAATGGCTTTGAGGCCCTGCAGGTCCCACAACAGGGATTTTTAATATCCCCGATTTTTGTTCTTTTCTCTGTTCTGTCATTGGTATTACCCTTTAATTTCTCGTGGGACTTGTCACAGGAGAGTTACAGAGTTAAAGGACAAGTGACCCAGCGGGGAGACGCAGCTTGTCTTACAGCGTCTCCAGTTTCCCCACGGTGCAGAGTTCAGTGCATTGTTCACAATTTCAAGAAAAAGAAATAGAAGATAAATCACTGCTCTTAGGACTTTTAACATTTTGAGATATTTCTTCCTAGCTCTTTAAGGTTTTCTTTTTTTTTTTTTTTTAAGATTCTATTTATTTATTTCCCAGAGACAGAGACAGCAAGAGAGGGAACACAAGCAGGGGGAGTGGGAGAGGGAGAAGCAGGCTTCCCGCCGAGCAGGGGCTGGATTGTAGGACCCCAGGATCATGACCTAAGCCCCCCGGGAGCCCCGTTTTTGCTTTTGTTTTTGAGGCCATGAATATATAAAGTAAAATCAGTCCGTGACCGACAACTCTGAGAATAACCTTCTGGAGGCAGAGGCAGAGGCTGGAGGGCTGAGGGCCAGAGGCCCCTCGGGGTGCAAGCCATAGTTGGTTTTTTTTTTTAATATATGTTTTTAAGATTTTATTTATTTATTTGACACAGAGGGAGAGAGATCACAAGTAGGCAGAGAGGCAGACATAGAGAGAGGAGGAAGCAGGCTCCCTGCTGAGCAGAGAGCCCGATGCTGGCCTCCATCCCAGGACCCTGAGATCATGACCTGAGCCGAAGGCAGAGGCTTCAACCCACTGAGCCACCCAGGCGCCGAAGTGGGTTTGTTTTTAGGGAAAACCTTAGCTTAGAAAAGATAGTATTTGCAGATTTTGTTCACTNGCATGACCTGAGCCGAAGGCAGAGGCTTCAACCCACTGAGCCACCCAGGCGCCGAACTGGGTTTGTTTTTAGGGAAAACCTTAGCTTAGAAAAGATAGTATTTGCAGATTTTGTTCACTGCATCTGCTTTCTAACTGTTTTGTAAATACAAACCTTTTGGCACATCTTTGGTTATTTTTGCTATGAGGAAGAACTCCCACGTTCTGTGGAACGTTTGTGACCAGCAGTCTTCTTGCCCAAGGACGCAGTGCGCTCGCCCCGAGGAGCGACAGCGCCGTCTTGTGGCCTCGGGGAACATTGCTGCCGAGCCTTCCGATGGGTGTTGACGCCTGTTCCAGGCCTGCCTTCCTTAACGGTTTGACCCTGGGCAGCGGCTCCATCTGGTCTGCAGGTGGGGGCCTCCCACCGTAAAGTGGGGCGAAATCGCAAACAACACGTTGAATGCGACGTGTGTGTCACAGTACACAAAGTGTGCATGCAGAGCTCTGACCCAAGAATGGACAGAGCTGTGTGTCTGCGGGACAGGATTATGGGTGGTCGGCTAGGAATTAGGTTCTTAATAGTTTAAACATGGTTTTATATCGTTTTTACGATATAATCTTAGCAACTCACACAGTATCCTAATATGCAATCCATGCCACCCCTCTTCTTTGATGAGGAATCCAAGCCCAGTAGTGAAAGGCCTGCTTAGGGCAAAGGTGTCTGGTTTTCGGGGCGCTTGGTGGACTCAGTCAGTAGAGCGTGTGACGCTTGATCTCAGGGTTGTGAGTTTGAGCCTCACATTGGGTGTGGAGTTGACTTAAAAAAATAAAAAATCTTAAAAAAAATGAAAGAAAGAAAAAATTATTTTTCATCCAAGTGACTCTGGGACCTGAGTCCCTATTAAGGGTATTTTTAAAGCAGTTTTATTGAGATATGATTTGTGTACGTACAGCTCCCCTATCAAAAGTGTATAACTCACTGTATTCCATGTATTCACGGAGTCAAACAACCATCACCACAATCAATTCCACATTTTCATTACCCCCAAAAGAAGGCCCACACCCCTTAGCATCACTTCCGAACCTCCCGTCCCCCGGACCTATGCAGTCACTCATCTGCCTTCCATCCCGGTGGGTTTGCCTGTTCTGAACATATCATGTAAACGGAGTCACACAGTAAGCTATTTTTTGTGTTTGGCTTTTTTTTTTTTTTAAGATTTTATTTTTTCATTTGTGAGAGAGAGAGAGCACAAGCTGGGAAAGGCAGAGAGGGAGAGGGGGAAGCAGACTCCTCGCTCGATCCCAGGACCTGGAGTTCACAACCTGAGCCAAAGGCAGACGCTTCCCCGACGGAGCCCCCAGGCGCCCCTGTGCCGGGCTTCTTTCACTAAGCCTGATGTTCTCAACATTCATCCAGCATGTGCTGGAACTTGATTCCTGGTTATGGCCGAATAACATTCCATTGTATGGACGGACCACACACGGGCCCGCGGAGGTGGTTCTGAGGGAGAACATGGCGTACGGACGGATCCAGCCGGCGCCAACCACGCACAGGGGCTGAACGAGAGAGGGGTTGGTGTCCGCAGAGCTGGTAGGCGGCCTGCGGACAGCCGGGCTGAGAAGGAAGGAGTGTGGGCTGTTCTTGCAAAGTCCAGCTGTTGAGGGAAGGAGGGGCTTTGGTTAGGTCTCGTTTTTGGACATAGGAGACCAAAGAACCTTGGTGGTCCCAGTGCAAAGAACTGCGGAGGCAGAGAGCTTTGGTGACCACAGAGAGCAGGACATGAAGGCTGGAGAAGGGGCCCCAAGGGGGAGAGGAGCTGTACTAAGGGAACTGGGTGAAGACAGTTTATTTCCAGGTCAGGATAAAATAGGTATGCCCCCTTCATCCAGATAGTGAAGTGGTAAGAGCTTATGGAGAGATCCATCCTCAGTGGGTAAACTGTGAAACAGATAAAGTGGTTCAAGTCCGCATCATGGAGAGAGAACTTCAGCTAGTTTGAAATCTGCCTTTTCTGCAGAACCTCATTCCCCAATGATGTTAGGTAAATGGAACATTACTACGTAGTGGGTTATAGATTTGTATGTGGTAAAACATATACCACAAAAATTTACAACTTGAATCATTCTAGCCCTCAGGCTGGCATGCCACCATCACCACCCTCCACCACCAGAACGTGGTCGTCATCATCCCAAATTGAAGCCACACCCACTGAACAAGAGCTACCCGCCCCCCTCCCGGGCAGCTGCCACCTGACTCTGCAGCTATGAATCTGACAAGTGTAGGGACATTACATAAGTGGAATCAAACGCTTTAGTTTTTTTGTGACTGCTTATTTTGCGTTGTAGACTTTTTACTTTTTTTTTTATTTTAAGATTTTGTGTATCTGAGAGAGAGCACAAGCAGGGGGAGCAGCAGATAGAGAGACAGGGAGAAGCAGGCTCCTGGCTGAGCAGGGAGCCCGACACGGGGCTCGATCTCAGGACCCTGAGATCATGACCTGAGCTGAAGGCAGAGGCTTGAACCCACGGAGCCACCCAGGTGTCCAAGATCAGTTTATTATTGATCGGTGTTCCATGAGGTGGGTCGCCCTGGGGGCCCCTTCCTGTAGCTGCACACAGGTGGGGGGTCAGCTGGACCACCCAGGCAAGATGCTGTTCCTCCCTGCCTGCCAGTGCTTCCTGCCCGCATGTGGCCACTCACACGGCTTCCTAACCTGGCAGGCTCAGGGCCGTGTCTCCTGAGGGTGAGGACTTCCAGCCCCAGAGCATGCTTCCGCCACACTCAGTGAGTCACACAGGGAGGGACCCATCCAGATTCAAGACCACATCGCAAGGGCGCCTGCATACTTGATGGGAGGATTTGTGGTCATTAGACAATCTACATTCCGAGGCCACTTAGTGGGTGAGAATGGTAACCATCAAGCCAATCCAAATTCAAGGTCATTGCCAGACCTATGCTTTTCAACCGATGGTGGGTGTGTGGGTGGGGCGGGTTGGGGGCGGCCAGAGTTCGCCTTTTGTTGTGCTGAAATATCTTCCGTATCCTTTGAGGGGCGTGCATCTTAGAAGCCTTTTACGCAGAACTTGTAGTTGAGGGGACCTCACGGTCTCCTGACCCTGGGTACCCATGACCCCGGGGCCGGTTCCCGCAGGATGTGGGGGGCTCTTAGTCATGCCAGCGCCCTCTGGTTCGGAGGGGGCCAGCTTCGGCATCTGATGGTATGAGGCCGATGGCATGTCGGGGTCCCCACAGCATCGCCGCTTGTCCCGCGCGTGGCGGGGACCCAGGCGCGGGCCTGTAGGAGCGTGTGTGCTGTGCGGACAGCCACCGCAGCTCTGAGGCCTCCTGCACAAGGGGGGGCGGGACCGGGAGCGCGGGGGCGGACTGCCGGCTGACGGACGGCCGTCGGGGCCAATCCGTGAGGAGGGCGTGGCGTCCCGGGGGCGTGGCTTCCCGCGGTCCCCCTTTTCTCCCCAGAGCAGCCCGCAGCCTAGGCGCGCACGCTGGGTCTCCCTGCGGCTGGTCTCCTGGGGCCCACGCGTCCCGGCCACGTCGCGGGGTGGGGCGGGATGGGCAGGGCAGAGAAGGGTCTCACGAGAGGAGCGAGCGTGGGCTAGTCCAGGGACGTGATGGGGGAGGGCAGGCCTGCCAGGACTCTGCACCAGGTGGCCCGGTACCCGGAAGATTTCCTTGAGTCTCGCCCCTCCCCGCCCCCCAAATCCGCGGGACGGGCTTCCCTCTGCCCTGGGATGGGTAGAGGTGTATGGGGGGGGGAGGCGCCCCTCTGAGTCTTCAGCCTTGGTTCTGCCTTAGTGAGGACACTGGGCCCCTGCCCTTCGGCTGACCAGGCTTCGGGGAGCCGAATCTGGGCCCCAAACCAGGGAACTTCAGAGCAGGAATGGGGACATTGGGAACGGCGGTGCCAGCTCACAGATGGGGAGCCGAAACGTGCAGGGAGACTGTGGTCTTGCTTCTGGGCTCTTAAGGAGAGGTGGGGGAGACCCAGCCATTCACCCACCACCCAGTCCCTCAATACATCCCTGTAATACATCCTTTCTGTTTCTCCAGCCAGAACCCAGGGAGCCAGAAGTGACTGTGGATTCTCCGGACACCTCTACCGCCCCATCCCCTCCCAGCTGAGGCCACGCCAGCCCCAGCTCAGGCTCAAGGTCACTGCCCTCCCGGTGCCCCGGCATCTCCCATCTCCCGAGTGGTGCGTGGTCTAGAGCCTCCGGCTCGGGCTGGGGGACAGATCAGGTTGTGAGTCCACGGAGTCCCGCCTCTCGGAGCCAGGTGACTCCTCTGGGGTCTGCAGAGCGCCCGCGGGTGCCCCGCTCGGTCTCCCTGTGACCCAGTGTCAGGAGGAAGGCCACTGGGCATCCTGGGAGGGTCCGCGACCTGAGCCCGTGTCCCACGTGCTGGTCTCTGAGGCTTGGTGCTCAGGAAAGCCAGTCACCGTCATCCCGGATGAGGCACACCAGGTCCTGTGCGGGGACAGGCTCCGGAACCCCCTCCCGAGCCCCAGCTCTGCACTTCATGGCCGTGTTGGCCGTCCTGGCGTGCCTCAGTGTCCTCATCTGTGCGCTGGGTCAATAAGGATGATCGACTTTCCTAACATGGGGCCAAGTTAAATGGGAAACCCCGCGAGGACGCGCCCCACTGTGCTCAGCACCTCCGGGCCTCTCTTTGTAGAAGCTCACGGTTCTCAGTGCCTCAGTCACCCCGAGAGCCCCTGGAGAGCCCCGCCTGTGGCACATTTTGCAGATGGGAAAGTGGCACTGGAGGAGGGGAGGTGACCCAGACCCCAGCTGCCTGCGAGGCCGCAGGGGAGCAGAAGCACCGACCCGGGGTGCCCCAGCTCCACGCAGGACCCTCCCCAGCCTTTCAGCCTCCTCTGCCTCCACCTCCAGCCCGCGTCCATCTTCCTGAGCCCCAGGCCCAGGGGGGCCCCCACTGATGGATTTTGCCTCCTTCCTTAGGCCGGAGCCCCTGGACTGCCAGGTTCCTGAGCAGGGAGGAGGAGGAGGAGGAAGAGAACCCCATCTGCTGGGTCCCGAGCGTGGCCGGGGGGACGGGCCATCGTCCCAGAATGCCCCTGCCGGAGCCCAGCGAGCAGGAGGGCGAGAGTGTGAGGGCTGGCCAGGAGCCGTCCCCGGAGTCCCCTGAACCAGGCATAGATGTCGTCCCTGCAGCGTCTACGAAGCCCACAGAGTTCTCCAAACTGGTCCTGCTGATGACCTCCACGGAGAACGTGGATGGGCTGGACTCCCAGTCCGAAGGAGGGCACTGTGTCATGTCCCTGGAGATGTCCAGTCCTGATGCACCGGCCAGCACCCTCCAGATCCTGCCAGTGGAGGAGCAAGTGGGGGCAGTCGAGCCAACCCCCCAGGCCCTTGAGCAGAAACACAACAAGCCAGACACAGGTGAGTTCTGGGCCTACTGCTCCTGGCCCAGCTGCCTTTGTGGGCCTGCATGCTCAGGCATAGGCCCTGTGCACCCCCTTTCTGGGGGGTGGCCTTGGGGTCCCATCTCTGCTTGGAGCTGAACATCCTTGTCTGTAATCAGGACTCTGTTTCCGGCTGGTGTGATGATCTCAGGGCGTCTTCCCCGTGCACCCCCCAGCGTTCCCATCCACGCCCTTGGCCTCAAGCCTTGCTCCATTCCAGCTAACGCAGCCCTCTCTTTTCCTCGGCAGCCCCCAAGCCCCTGGAGTTCCTGAGGACCCCTTTTGGGGGCCGCCTCCTGGTGCTCGAGTGCTTCCTGTACAAGCAGGAGAAAGCAGTGGGGGACAAGGTGTACTGGAAGTGCCGTGAGCACTGTGAGCTGGGCTGCCGGGGCCGGGCCATCACCCGAGGCCCGCGGGCCACGGTGATGCGGGGCCACTGCCACCCGCCCGACCAGGAGGGCCTGGAGGCCCGGCGCCGGAGACAGAAGCTGCCCAGCCCAGCCCTGCCTGAAGGCTTGGGGGGTCCGGCGGGCCCTGGGGGCCGAGCGGAGGAGCCACTGGAAGGCGTGGGCCCGTGGCTGTGCCCTGAGGAGCCAGAGCCCACCCCCGGGTTGGTGCTGAGCAAACCGGCTGCAGAGGAGGAGGAGGGGCCGCGAGGCCTGTCGCTGCTGAGCTTGCCCCCCAAGAAACGCCCGACACTGGGGATCGGTGAGTGCCCCACACCCGGCCTCCACTTGAGGGCAAGTGGGAACCCGCGGGTCCTTACCTGTGCCCAGGTGGAAACGTGGGGTCCCACATGGTTTGTGATGCGCTCTAAGTCAGCATGGCTGAAAGATAGAAACATGTCCCAGAAATCATTAAGCCCGGGGGATAGAACTAGTGTTCCAGAACCAGGGGGCCCAAGTCCTTCTGGAACTTTCCGATGCAACAGAGTCTGGTGCGAGGCCCAGAAACCTGAGTTTTAACAGAGCCAGGTGGTCCCGGTGGGCTGTGAGGTTAGGGGAGGTCAGCCTGGGGGAGAGCTTTGGACCAGGTTCAGATCACAGCCCCACCAGGGTTCAGCACAGGTGCTGAAGCTCTGGGGGTTCAGGGGCTTTGTCGGGGTTGGGTGATGGCTCCGATGCCGGGGAGATGAGATGCTGGACGGGCTGGAAGCGCTCGGCGCCAGCCTCGCATCTGGTGGCGCTGAGTACGCGGTAGCTGTGGTCCTCTTGGTGGCTTTTATGACCAGCAAGTGGGAGGTGGGCTTGTCCCAAAGGTTGGCTCCCTCTGACTCAGATCTGAGGCTTTAAGGATTTAGGGCCACTGCCGTGCTGGGTACTGGAGGCAGGGAAGGGGCGCAGGCAGGGGACGTGTGTTTTTTACTGTATCTTTTGCCCCCATTTGTATTTTTGGCGTGTGCATGTGTTATTCAAAAATCAGATAAAAGTTTCAAACAAACCCTAAAAAGGGTGTGGCCAGGAGTGACTGAACATAGAGGCCTTGATGTCCAAGCCGGCTCGGTCCTTCCCGGGTGCGCGACCTTGGACGTGAGGTGTAACCACCTCGAGGCGGGGTCTCCCCGCTGACCTCCCGGAGAAGACCTGCACCTTCTCCTGGCTCCCTGGGTGGGGGGTCGGGGGGATGCACACAGGGCCCACACATGCCCGGTGCAGGGGAAGCCACGGCCAGTGTCCACATCAAGGGGAAAAGCGCGTGGCACCCCCCGCCTCCCTGGCCTGCCGTGACCGCCGCGGCTTCCTCCTCCAGGAGAACCCCGGCCGCTGGAGTTCCTGAGGACGTGCTACGGGGGCAGCTTCCTGGTGCACCAGTCCTTCCTCTACAAGCGGGAGAAAGCCGTGGGGGACAAGGTGTACTGGGCGTGCCGGGACCACGCGCTCCACGGCTGCCGCAGCCGGGCCATCACGCAGGGCCAGCGGGTGACTGTGATGCGCAGCCACTGCCACCCGCCCGACGTGGAGGGCCTGGAGGCCCGGCGGCAGCAGGAGAAGGCCATGGAGACGCTGCAGGCCAGGCCCCGTGGGCCGGGGGGCCAAGCGGACAAGCTTCCCCAAGGCGCGGACAGCCTACTCTCCCGCAGGGGCCCTGGGACCCTGACTCTCGCCAGAGCCCGGCCCCGGAAGCGCACAAAACTCCTCCCCACCCAGCCCCAGGCTCCGCAGGGACCCCCCGCCGAGGACCAGGATGAGGACCTGGGTGAGCCTTTCACACCGCTGGCCCAGAGCCTGGCCCCCTCGGGGGGGTCTCGCTTCCTCAGGTCCAGGGAGGTAGGAGGGGACCGCAAGACCCTGAATTCCCACTTGCCTTCCGCCCCACCTCTGCCGTTTCTCCCCAGGCGGCCCCGAGTTCCTGCGGACCCCCCTGGGGGGCAGCTTCCTGGTGTACGAGTCCTTCCTCTACCGGCGGGAGAAGGCGGCCGGGGAGAAGGTGTACTGGACGTGCCGGGACCAGGCCCGCATGGGCTGCCGCAGCCGGGCCATCACGCAGGGCCAGCGGGTGATGGTGATGCGCAGACACTGCCACCCGCCCGACCTGGGGGGCCTGGAGGCCCTGAGGCAGCGGGAGCAGATCCCCAGCCCTGCACAGAGGGAGGGCTCAGGTGCGGGTGAGCGGGTGTGGAGCGCGGCAGGTGCTGGGCCCCAGTCTGCCTGCTGGGACCTTCTGGCCGCGGCCGCGGCCCCGTGGGGTCTAGCCACCCACGCGTGGTAGTCTGTCTGCCCGCGGTGTGAGCTCCCTAAAGGCAGGGCCGCGTGCGGGTCCGTACTCGAGGCCGGTGCTGCTGTGGGACCGGCTGGCAGCGGAGAGAAACGCACTCAGCTGGAGGGAAGGGGCTGGGGGCGTGATCCGCTACAGGACAGGAAGTGCTCAGCACCCACTTACGGGGCACTGAGCCTGGACCTCGGGGACCCTCTGTCTCCCCTCTCTGGGTCTCCTGGGTCTGGTTTCCTCCCTCCCCTCACCCAGTTCTTTCTAGCCCCCCAGACCCCAACATTGCATGACCTTTCAATTCAGGGTCTTAAAAGCCTCAAGAGAGAGTTGATTGGTTGCCAGCTGGCCGAGAGGAGGGGGGACACAGAGCCAGGAGGCCCCCGGTGCATGGCCCCAGCCAGCTGGGGGCCCTGCTGAATGCCCCAGCCCAGCCTCTGAGTGGGGTGCTCGCCAGCAAGGGTGGGATCCTGGCCGGGTCAGGAGAGGCATGCAGGAAAGCGGGGCCAGCCTCCCGGGCAGCCCCACAGCCCCAAGAAGGAGACAGCCGGTCTGTTGTCCGGGGAGTCGGGCCCACGGGCCCCGGGCTGGCCGCCGGAGCCACAGCCCTCGGGCCCCACAGCACGGGCTGATCTGCAGGCAGAGAGCAGAGCGCTTCTGCGGGAGGGCTGCCGTTTCCTGGGGTGGGCCGCTGGCGCAGAGGAAACGGCTTCTGTCCCTGGCACCCCGGCTCTGCACCCTGCTTCCGAGCTGCCCGTTCACGCTGCCACATTCCTTCCAGGAGCCCTCCGGCCTCTGGAGTTCCTGAGGACATCCCTCGGGGGCAGGTTCCTGGTGTACGAGTCCTTTCTCTACAGGAAGGAGAAGGCGGCGGGGGAGAAGGTGTACTGGATGTGCCGGGACCAGGCCCGGATGGGCTGCCGCAGCCGGGCCATCACGCAGGGCCAGCGGGTCACCGTGATGCGCAGCCACTGCCACCTGCCCGACCTGGCGGGCCTGGAGGCCCTGAGGCAGCGGGAGCGGCTCCCCAGCGTGGCCCCACAGGGGGACCCCGGTGCAGGTGGGGATGGGGTCAGAGGTGGGGGGATGCAAGAGTGGGGGCTTCGCGACCCTCCCAGGCCGAGGTGCAGACACCTCAGGGGCAGGCACTGTCTGAGGAGCTTTGTGCCCTGGCCTTTCTTCCTTTCCAGAGTCTTGCACTGCTCCTGTCCGCTGGCACCTCCTCCAGAACCCGAGAACACCCCTAGATGATCCCATTCTCAGGACAACTCCCTTTCTAATTAATTTCCTCTCCTTTCCTTTATCCTGAGAGGTCTTAGCTGGTTAGACATCAGTCTCTTGAAAATCAGATGAAACACAGAGAGTGCTGCAGAAGAGGGCGCTGTTTGTGTGTACATGCACCCACTCACACACACACATGCATAAACATGCACACGTACGCACACACATGCATACATATGCATGCAGGCACACGCACAATACATATACACTCACACGTGCACATGCATGCACACACGCACGTGCACAATACATGTGCATGCACACACATGCCTACACATGCACACACATGTATGCACACACATGCACACTCGTAAGGTGTTGCCAAGAATTAATTTTATTGAACTGAAAATGGGTTCCCTTCACATAAACAGAATGGAAAACCAGTCGTTAGGAAGCATTTTCATGTTTCATATTAATTCACGTGAATAATAAGGGCCACATCTTACAAAATACAAAAATGAATCCAAATTGTATAAAACAACCCAAAGAAATAGGATTTCTGCTCAAAAAAAATGGAGGTTTTTGGGAGAAAGCCACTGTTTGGTGTCAGTAAGAAGTAGAAGTCATGGGGGGGACGTGGGTGGCTCAAACGGTTAAGTGTCATGATCTCAAAGTCCTGGGATCAAGCCCTGTGTTGTGTTCCCTGCTCAGCGGGGAGCCTGCTTCTCCCTCTCCCTCTGCCTGCCACTCCTCCTGCTCGTGCTCTCTCTCTCTCTCTGCCAAATAAGTCCTTGTTAAAAAAATTATTTGAGAGAGAAACTGTGAGTGAGAGAGAGAGATCCTGGAGCCAGGGGGAAGGGTCAGACGGAGAAGCAGACTACCTGCTGAACGGAGAGCCTGACACAGACATGGGGCTCGATCCCCCAACTCCAGGATCAACACCTGAGCCGAAGGCAGCTGCTTAACTGAGCCACCTGGGTGCCCCACCCAGTAAATAAGCTTAAAAAAAAAAGGGGACACCTGGGTGGCTCAGGTCATGATCCCAGGGTCCTGGGATTGGGCCCTACATCGGGCTCCCTGCTCAGCGGGAAGCGTGCTTCTCCCTCTCCCTTCCCCCTGCTTGTGTTCCCTCTCTTGCTGGCTCTGTCAAATAAATAATCTTAAAAAAGAAAGAAAGAAAGAAAGAAAGAAATTGTGGGATACCTGTGACCCAGCTGAGGGCACGTCGGTTCGATGCCTCATTCCGCCCTGCTCTGCTGAATGACAGGGGCTGAATGCTGACTCTCGGAGTCCCGGATAGCTTCTTTCACCAGGCCCAGGTAGTCTGGGGCGTTAGAAAACCAGAATTCCCGGGCGCCTGGGTGGCTCAGTGGGTTAAAGCCTCTGCTTTCGGCTCAGGTCATGATCTCAGGGTCCTGGGATCGAGGCCCGCATCGGGCTCCCTGCTCAGTGGGGAGCCTGCTTCCTCCTCTCTCTCTGCCTGCCTCTCTGCCTACTTGTAATCTCTCTCTCTCACTCTGTGTCAAATAAATAAATAAAATCTTTAAAAAAAAAAAAAAAGAAAACCAGAATTCCCAATGACTGCCCAAATCAGAGTCCTTCTGCCCAGTTTTCTTTATTCTCAGGGCCTTAAGGTCATCATTACAAAGTGTATACCTTTGGCTCTGAAAGCTTCAACAAGAAAAGAATTAACGGGGCACCCGGCGGCCTCAGGCAATAGATCGTGTGACTCTTGACCTCAGGGTTGTGAGTTCAAGCCCTGTGTTGGGAAAAAAATAAGAAAGAAAAGAAAGCCTTAAACAAGAAAAGAATGATTAACCCATGTTTTCATGTTCTTTCCTCAGAGAAGATGGAACTTCCGCTGGAAGTGCAGCTGTGTGTCCAGCCTGGCTCTCCTGACAGCCGGCAGACGTGTGGGTAATTGTGAGCTGTCTCGCGCCCCACAAGTCACCCCCCGCACGTAGTGGCTTCTGGTGGCACTTACCGTCTCTCCCCGTGTCTGTGGGCAAGAGGCCGGAGTGGTTGGGCTGTGGTTCCAGTTCAGGGTCTCCCCCGAGGTTGGAGGACAGACGGGGGCCGGGGCCGTGGTCACCTGAAGGCCCGCGCGGGCCCAGGGGCCCCCTCCACGGCGTCTCAGCTCCTCGCTGGGTGGCCTGCTCCTCCGGCGTGACAGCTCTCTGCCCCCGAGCCGCGGGCTTGCAGGGGTGTGGAGCGAGGGGGGGCCGCCAGCAAGAGCAGCTGGTCTTCTCCCCAAGTGTGCGTGGGCCGCTCGCCGGCCTAGACGGAACCCAGGCCCCGGAACAACAGGACTCGTCCCGCATCGAGGACTGAAATCACACAGAGAACGTCATCTGTTGGCAGCGGAATGAAGCCAGAAATCAGCAACGCAACAAAGACGGGGAACTTAGAAATATCGGACAAGCCCCACACTCCCGCGTAACCGGTGACTTGGAGAAATCCGGAGGCAAGCGGAACATGGTCTGCGGTGAGCAGGAGGGAGCCGCGGCCCGTGGAGACACGGGGACGGGGCAGAGCAGCGCTGGAAGGGAGACTTCCCTTAAAGAAGAAAGATCTCGCATCAGCCCCGTAGGCTTCCATGATCCGACGCTAGGAAAGGAAGAAAGGAGCAATCCTAAAGCAGAAGGAGGGACTTGAGAAAGAACAGAAATGAATGAAATAGAGAAGAGAAAAGGAACGAGACCAAAAGTTGGCTCTTTGAAAGGATCAACAAAATCAACAAACCTTTAACTAAATCGCCCCCCAAATTGGTTTTTTCTTTATTAGTTTAATTTTATTTTTTTCAAAATTGGTTTTTAAGGATAGAGAAGACTCGAGGCGCCTTGCTGGTTCAGTCAGAGGAGCGTGCGACTCTTGATCTCGGGGTTGTGAGTTCAAGCCCCACATTGGGTGTAGAGATTACTTAAAAAATAATATCGTTACTTGTATTTTTTAAGACTTTATCTATTTAGGGGTGCCTGGGTGGCTCAGTTGGTTAAGCTTCTGCCTTCAGCTCAGGTCACAACCCAGGGTCCTGGGATTGCCCCACATTGGGCTCCTTGCTCAGCAGGGAGCCTGCTTCTCCCTCTCCCTCTGCTTCTCCCCCTACTTGTGCACGCTCTCTCTTGCTCTCTCTCTATCAAATAAATAAATAAAATTTTTAAAAATGGTGCGGGGCTCAATCCCAGGACCCTGAATCATGACCTGAGCCGAAAGCAGATGCCTAACTGACTGAGCCACCCAGGCGCCCGCCCCCAAAATAAAATCTTTAAATAAAGATAAGGAAGAAGCAAATTATTAAAATCAAGGATGAAAATGGGGCATTACTGCCTCCCCCACCAGAAAAACCACACATGCACAGAAGAGTCAACCAAGATGAAGTGAAAACGTTCCTAGGAAGGCGGTCTCCCAAGGCCGAACCAAGAAGAAATGAGAAAATCTGAATAGACCTGTAACAGGTACAGAGACCAAATTAGTCATTTTAACACTTCCCACCAAGAAATGCCCCCCGGGCCCGGATGGCATCCCTGGTGCCAGACACTTAGCCAAGAATTGGCACCCGCCTTTCACAAACTCTCCCCGAAAGTGGACAAGGATGGAGGGGACTTCCGGGGAGAGTGGGAAGGTCCTCGAAGTGGTGGTGGGCGTGGGCGCCCAGCTGCGGGTACGCCGGCCCCCCGAGCCCTACACTGATGCGGCGAGCGGGGTGGCAGCGAGCGGGGTGGCGTGGGGACCACAGCTCAGGAAAGCTGTCTAGAAAAACCAGGAAGGAAGCAGCAGTGACTTTCGGAACGCTGTCACCCCCTGTCACTCTTGCTTAACTCCGTTCCTGAGAAACCAGTCAGCCCAGGCAGCCCCCACACAGGGCAATCAGGCTCCTTCCCTCTGTCCCATCCCACTGGCCCTGTGGGACGTCAGAGAATTGTGGACATTTCCCAAGCCCATCACAGTAATAAAACTTTTCATTTCTCGATAAAGAATCTTCCAAGGCCACGTGCAGGTCCCAGCGGGTCCCAGCGGCTTCCGGAGCGGGAGGCAGGGCTTCTCGGGAGTGTCTGTTTCCCCCAGGACACGCTAGTGTAGAAAGCCAGGCCCCCCCCTGGGCGAATGTGTAGAGAAACGACCTAGCTGACCGTTATCTGTAGGGAAGAGGAAACTCTCTACATGGCCTACCTCTGCCGTGTTTGGATTTTTATAATGAATATATGTTTCTTTGTAATCAGGAAGGTGGAAAGTACAAAATGGGACAGCGAGCCCCAGTGAGGCCAACCCCCTCGTGACTCGAGCTGACGAACCTCGTGCGTTGTGCACCCGGGCCCCTGGCCTTTCCCACCGGTTAGATCTTGCTTCACAAAAACTCTCTTCCACTCTTGCCAAGCGCTGGTGGCCTTCACCGCGAGAGTCTCCCGGGAGCCCTGCTTGGGTGGTGTCTCCGGAGCGGGCAGACGGGAGTGCCAGGAGCTGGCACCTTGCAGGTGTACGTGACCTGGGGCAAGGTCCTGGCCCACGAAAGAGCGGAAGAAGCATCTTCCCACAAAGACGCCCCTTTCTTGCTCTGTTGCTCGGGGCCCTGAACACCCGTCCGTTTTCAGAGCATGTGACTTTGCCAAGGACGGTCCAGTCTGGTGGGGGCGCATTTGAAGTCGCTGCTGCTTCCCACTGAGCTGCCCTGCGGAGCTCCGGCCTCCCCACGGGTTTCCTGGACAGGTGCCCGGTGGGCCTTTGCACTTCCGGGCACCCTGCAGCTGGGCTGCAGCCGCCCGTGGCAGAGCCGGCCTACGCGGAGGCTCTCTATACCCTCGTTGGAGTTTCTCTCCTTTGCTGTCTTCCAGCTTTAACCCAGTCACAGTCCCCACAGCAGGTGTCATTTCTGGCAGCGGGAGCCAGCCCGACGTCCCCAGGAAGCCGGCCCCCGGCAGACACTACCGGGCCAGCACTGGCTGGGTGGCCCACACCTGTCTGATGGAGGAGGAGAGCCAGGCCTGATGGCGGCGGAGGCCCATCCCCTTCTCCCCTCTGGTAGCACAGCGGCGGGCTGGCCTGGCAGGTCCAGGGAGAAGGAGCTCCGGGGAGGCCGCTTGCTGACTGGGCCACGGCCTTGACAGCGAGCTTCCTTGCATCCTCGCTGTAATCTGTGCAGAACTGTGGGGGGGTACACTGCCGCAGGCCCCCTCTCTCCCGCCAAGCTGGCCGTGGAGGTCGCTGCCCGGCTACGGGACAGAGACAGCTTGGGACCCCCCATCCCTCTGCTTATAGATTTCCAGCCAATAAACCCTGTTTTATATCTTACCATGTAGAACTGGTGTGTGTGTCCACATCGGCCACCACGAAGCCCCACGTACTGTGTCTCAGTGCCACGAGGTTGGGAGTGATGGAGTTTGGTTGGGCACCCGCAGAAGAGACCCCCACGCAGGAGGCAGTGCCAGCTCACCTGGCGTGGATGTCGGCTGGACCAAGAGCAGGTGGGGGTCCTCTGGAGCAGTTGCCGAGGGGTCTGCTCCCAGCCTGCAGGGAGCCCTGTGGCCCCTGCCAGCCGTGACCCTCACGTCCCTGAAGGAGAGGTCTCAGTTCTCTGCGGCTGCCCCTCATGCTGAGCCCTGTCTTTCTCATGGACCCTGGCAAGCTTGAAATGGAAATTGCTCCCCCAAGGACAAGGCAACCTAGACCCCCAGTTCAGACCCTGGCTCCCCTCCCAGGCAAGTCCGTGGCTCATCAGCTGAGCCGGTTACCAGCTCCACGGGGCCCTAGCCCAGCAGCCTCGCCAGGAGTCAAGACGGTCCGGGGACACAGCAGCCCACAGGCAGGACCTGCCTGCCGGAGGACCCCCATGCTGACGGCCCTCGGCAGTGGACACTCTGCACTGGGGCCAGGTTTTGAGCAGTGCTCTTGGCCATGAAGCCTGCCGCCCTGAAACAGTGAACTGCCCACGGCCAAGGCCAAAGACACAGCCTTGTGGGATAGGACACCCCCATGCCGGGTCCATCTTCGCATCACGAAGACGCGTGCCTGCGGGAGGTGGCCACACCCACAGGAAAGTCTGTGCCTCTACCCGCTGCATCTCGGCTCAGCCCTGCTGTGGACGGGGCACCTCACACGGCGTGAGGTGCTCCCTTGAGAAGCCCTGAGTTGCCGACGGGACAGCCGTGACCCCCTGCAAGGCCAGCGGGACCTGCTGGCTCTGCAGCCTCCCCAGCCTGCTCTCTGCAGGGACAGTGACTTCCTGCGTCCCGCGTCCCAGGCCCCTCAGCTCAGCCGGGCTCCGGGATGCAGCGCAAGGAGTCACAGAGGGACGCGGGCTTGCCCTCGCCCCGGACGTTCATGCCCACGAGGGCGGTATGCTCTTCCTCCGCTCTGCTCCTGCGTTGACTTCAGAGGACAGATGGACGTCCGTGTTGCTTGGCCCGAGGACGCCCGCATGGACAGGAATTTGGACACTGCTCCAGCTCCGTCCGCTTCCTCCACCGCTGCTGAGCCACACAGACGCCCCCTGCCCTGTCCTGTCCCAGCGCGAGGTGCACGGGGGCAGGTCCTGGGAAGCTGGGCCCTCGAGGGGGAGGCGGATCGGCCGGGCAGTGCCCGCCTCCTTCCCTGCTCCTGCTCTGCCGCTCTCTCCCCCAATAAACCCGACTCCACCATGTCTGCGCCACACGGAGCCGATCGTGAGTGCGGTCTCTCTCTGCCCCTTCCTGGGACGGTGAGCGACAGTTATGAAATTAGGTCTCAGTTAGGAATTTTGTTTACAAACGTTCACCAGGGACCACAGAAGTCTCAACAAGGAGCTCCACTTTTAAAAACGGGGAGCCCTTTAGCTGCGAGTGCCCGCCAGCGCCCCCTGCCTGTCACCCTGTCACCCACACGCCATGCGGTTCACTCACCCAGTGTGAGACTCAGGGGCCCTCAGTATAGTCACGAGCGGTGCGTCCATGTCCGCTATGTAATTCCAGAATATTCACCGCCCCGAAAAGAAACTCCAGACCCATTAGCCTCACTTGCTCTGCCCGTTTCTTGCCCTCCGCGGTAAGGCTGATGGGGTTCCTTTCTCTGGAGCAGGGCGGTTTTGGGGAATTCGGGCGTCTGCCGGAACAGATACCGTAGCTGGGGGGCGGGGCGCGCCCAGACAAGGCCCATGTGGTCCTCAGAGGCCTGGAAGCCGCAAGCCTGAGATCAGAGTGCGGGCGCCAGCAGGGCCTCCCTCCTGAGGTTCGAAGGCTTCCTCCTAGCCGGGTCCTCGTGGGGGCGGGGCCGGCTCGCTACCTGCCGGGCCTCAGCTCACCAGCGCACCAATCCGTCCTGAAACCAGGCCGAGCTCCCAAAGGCCGCACCTCCTAAGATCATCACATTTGACTAGGGTTTCAACATACCAATTTCGGAGGGACACAGTCACTCCACAGCCCCAGCCGTGGGGCTCTTGGAGTAACAAAAACCCTTTAATTGGTCCTTACGTTAACAAACGTCCCCATCCCGAGCCCCAGCCACCTGCCGGCATGACCACAGCAGCCTCTGGTGTCCCCTTTCTGCAGTCCCTCCCCAGGATGGCCAGGAAGCCGGGGGCTTTTCTACAGTGCCGTCCCGTCATGCAGCACCTACCTGGCCTAGGTGGTCTCTCTCTGGTTTCCACATCCTGTATGACTACCTGGTTCAAAGACCAAGACCCAGAGGTACTGGGCCAGGGCGTCTTCGGGAAACCAGCCAAGGGCAGGGCAGCCTCTTGCCTTGGGCCATATCCTCACCACAGCCCTGCAGAGCCCAGACCCTCCTGGCTGCCCACCCCAATGTCCCCCTGAGGGCTCAGGGGACACTAGAAGGGCCCCTCAGCTTTAGAAATAGGGCCCTGTCTTGAGCCTTGGTCTCTGGCCTCACACTCCCAATGCTTGAGAGGAAGGAGGGGTATTTGCCTTGCACCTGGCAAGTGCTCAAAACATATTTGTTAAGGATGCGATCGAGTGGGTGAAGAGGGAAGGGGTGGGGACGCAGTCAAGGTCCTGCTCAGGCCCCTGTCCCACGTTCGTTGGACTCTGTCTGGTGGAAGTGACCCAAATGTCCATGGACAGATGAATGGATAAAGAAAATGTGGTCTAGCCATACCATGGACTGTCATGAAGTCTTAAAAAAGAGGGAAATCTGTTGTGTGTTGTGATTCCACTTTTATGAAATACCTAAAGTAGTAAAAAAAAAAATCACAGAAAGCAGAAGTAGAAAGGTGGTTCTGGGGGGCTGGGAGACGGAGGGGATTAGTGTTTGATGGGAGAGAGCTTTACACAATGATGCGAATATGCTTAACGTTACTGAATGTTCACTTAAAAACGCTAAGATGATAAACTTAATGTCAGGTGTTGTTTACCACTGAAAAAAGAAAAATGAGTGGATGCCAAGAGCCAGAAGGTTTTGCAATTAAAACCTTCCACCCAAAATGACTCTGGCTGCCAGGGGGCTTGTAGAGGGTAAGAAAGGGGAGCTGAGCATCATTTTGGAGTGTGATTTGTCCGAGGAAGAGACAGTAGTGGCCCAGACTAGGGAGGTGGCAGCAGGGATGGAAAAGGGACAAGAGATGAGCTGTCATGAGTTGACTTGTGCTCTTCTCACCCTCCCGTTCACGTGTGTAAGTCCTAACCCCCAGGAGCAGAGTGGGATCCTCTTTGGAAATAGGTCATTGCAGATGTGATTAGTTACGATGAGGTTATTCTGACCTTGGGTGAGCGCCTGAGCCAATATGGCTGATTTCCATATAAAACGGGGAAATTTGGAGGCAGCCACACCCACGGGGAGAACACCATGTGAAGATGGAGCCAGATATCCAGGTGATTCTTCTATAAGGCGAGGAACACCCGTGATGACCAAATAACCTCCGGAAGCTAGTGGAAAGGCATAGAACAAATCCTCACTCACAGCTCCCAGAACGAGCCCTCCCTGCTGACAGCTCAGTCTCCAGATTCCGGCCCCCAGTCTGTGGGACTCTGCTAGGAGCCCCTGGGAAAGCAATAAGGGGAGACAGTAACTAGATGGGGCAAGAGGTGGGTCAGTGGAGCTAAGTTGTACTGGTTGGTGTAACAAGCAAGCCTCCAATCTCAGCAGCTACGTCCGCAGCACGTGTTTATTTCTCACGCAACTCCACACTTCTGGTTGGTGGGCACCTTCCACCAGGGCACTCAGGAATCCAGCTCCTTCCACCCTCCCCAGGCCCTGGGCATCTCCCACATCTAGTTGGTGAAGGGAGGAGAAAGAGCGCTGGCGGAGACCTACAGGTGCGCTTTGCAAAGCTGGAGATCTCATTAAATACAGGTTGTGATGAAGGAGGTCTGGGCTGGAGCCTGGGAATCTGTATTTCTAACAAGCTCCTCAGGGATGCTGATGCTGCTGGTCTGCCCCCCACTTTGAGTACCCGGAGGCATCACTCCTGCCCACACCCATTGGCCTGAACTCATTCCCATAGTTGAATTCAAGGGAGGTGGAGAAGTGAAGTTCAGCTGTTTGCACAGGAGCTGGAGGAACCAGGATCAGGAAACACAGGTGGAGGGAGCAGGTAGGAGGGACCTAGTCCTCCTCCCACACAGTACTGTTGTTCTGGAGCGAGCAAGGGCAGAAGTCCTGACCCAGACTGTGGGGCCCTTCCTCCTTCCTGAACGCTCTGTAAGTGGCAGGGTGAGTGCCAAGGTCGTCTCTAGTTCGAGGCTCTCTGGCCATCTGGGACCAGAGCTTGCAATGAGACTCTGCCCCTGGTCTCAGTGCCCCAGTCTTGGATCTAAGCACCCCACGCCCTGTCAGCCAATAGCTTCTCTGCAGGAGACTGAGCCCTTGGGGAATGGGCCACCGAAGTACAGTAAGTACCCTGCACGGACAGCTTGGTCTGTTCCTGCCGGACAGGAACCAGTCCCTACTCTACTCTCTCTACTGACTGCAGTCCCTGTCCCCCCACCGAGCCCTTCCCTGGGCAGGCTGTGACCCTGGAGGGAACGCTTCCCATGCCCCTCCAGCACAGAGGCCATGGCCCAGGCCTGCATTCCCCCGAGGCTCCCCGTGGGCCAGAGACTTGGGGGGACACCTACAAGCCCCAGCAGCCACTGCCTCCCTCGATATCCCCCTTCATGGGAGAAGGGGTCAGGTCAAAGGGTAGCCACAGGTTGTTCCCTGGTTAGGGGGGCCTTAGACAGGTTGTCTGTGCTGAGCTAACATGCGCAGCTGAGACTCCAAGTCCGTGCTCAGCGGGGACGGGGAAACTGGGAGGCGAACCCTGGCCAGCCCGGCCTCTGAGAGGGCTTCCCCAGGAGGCGACCCTGGTCCCCAATTCGACCCACCTCCTCCGAATGTTCACCCCGTGGGCTGCCCGCCCCTAGGATCCGGGAACCTCATCACGAGACACTAACTGCTAGGTCTCCGGGCCCACCGTCGCCAGCCACATCTTGGCCTTTCCAGAATCCTTCCTGAACGCTCCCTATCTTATGGGAGGGCACAGGTCGGTCAAGGCTGGACAGCTTGACGAGGGCCTGGGGAGAGGCGGGGAGGCGGGATCGAGGGGCAAGGGATCTGGGCGGGGCGGGGCCGCTCCGGGCCGGGCTACCACCCACCCCCTCCCCGGCGCCCGCCCCCGCCCTCCCACGCACCTGCGCTGGCCTCCCCCCAAGCCCTGGGGGCAGCCGGCGGGCGGCGCTGGGAGATCAGAGGATTCAGAGGAGTCGGGCCCGGGGAGGGGCGGGGAATTTCCCCCCACGCCTGCCTGGGCCTGCTCCCCTCCCCCTCCCCCGCCAGGTTGGGGGGGGCTCCGCTGGGGGAATTCCACCGTGCTGCGAGGGCTCCGGCGGGCCTGGGCTGGGGTCCTACGGAAAGAAGGGGGAAGACAGGAGGGGACAGGCTGGGACCAGGGGCGCAGCTGCCCTCCTCCCCAGACACCAGCTGCCCCTGCCTGTCCGGGATTGAACGTCCACCATTCCCGCCTGTCTCGCGGGCGCGGGGGCAGGGAGTGGCGATTCCTCCGTCAAACCAGAGGCATTCGGTACTTGGAGAGAGGGGCGCGAGGTCCCAAAGAGGGTGTGCGTTGGAGCTTCCGACAATGAATGGGTGACAGACTGGGAGTGCACGCGTGCCCTTGATTCAAGGGTGCCTGTGAACAGGAGACTCTGGGGTGTCCCAGGGGCGTGTGGCCTCAGGACAGGGTCGTGTATCACTTCCATTGGGGTCCGTCTGTCCACCAGCCTGGCCTGTCCTCCTCCACACACCCCTGGAACCTGCACGGACCTTGAGAAGGGGAGGCGAGGGGAGAAGCGTGCCGGGACACCGAGGGTCCCGGGGCAGTGTGTTGGGGGGGCGGTGGGAGGCGTCTGGACCTGCTGTCTCCGCTCGAGTCTCGGGCGGGGCTTCCCGGCCTCGGGGGATGGGGTGGGGAGGGAGGGACTGAAGGGGGAGGGACCCACAGAGGGACGCGAGCGGGGCAGGAGCCAGTGCGTTAGAGCCCTGAGCGAGGGAGACTCAGAGAGCAAGGCGCAGCGGGAGGGCGCGGGCGTGGAAGCCGAGGCAAGACCCGCAGCCCCGTGACGAAGAAGGCTCCTGGCCAGAGAACCCCGGGGATACGCCCAGGGGGGACGCGGGGACACAGAGACGCCTCCAGGGGCGGAAACCCCGGGAGGCACACAGCCGCGGGACAGGGTTCACCGCCCCAGACGGAGAGCGCCGCCCAGAGTGCGGCGAGAAGAGACGGTCAGAGGACAACGCCCCCCCCCCC
>LNAC01000081.1:2629872-2640723 GCA_002007465.1 Ailurus styani | reverse complement strand
TCCGGAGCTGGCGGCTCCTTCCTCCCCCCGGCAGGCGCCCGGCCCCTCCTCCGCGGCCCTGCTCTGCTGACACAGCCCTGCCCGTCCTTGGGCTGCCCGGGGCCAGGAGAGGGGCCTGATCGGGCTGGGCCTAACCTTGCTACCTGCCTCACTGGGAGACTATGGCCTGGCCAGACCTTGCCCAGTATACAGCCTGTCTGCTGTGCCAGCCTTTGACCCCTGCGAGGGCAACGCCAGAGTGCCCGGGGGAAGGGGTAGGAATCGGCCTGGTTGGGGCTGAGAGCAATGGAACACGGGAAAAGCTGTCCGGGGAGATGGGACGAGCTCCTTCCACCCCCCTCCCTTGCCTGACTTTGCCCCTTCCTGGAAGACAAAAAAACCCAAAGCCTCCTTGTGCCTGGTCATTTAAAGTGAGGACACAGGCTCTGGGAGAAGCCAGCTAAGTGGCCAGGGGATCTGGTATCGTTGCCCACATAGCCTATTCAGAATTCAGCATGAGGTCATGCCTCCTTCTGGCTTCTGCTGACACACCAAGTTTGGGGGACTGGGGCCCCCTGCTTTCTGGGGAGGTAATGTGACTGAGGGACGAGAATAGCGTGGGAGCTGAGACTGCTTCCATGGCCTGCCTGCTGGGGTCCCCTAGGGCACTGCCTCGGTTTCTTCAGCTGAGAGCGTGGCTAACCATCTCCACTTCCAGAGTGGTGAGCTCTGCTGTCACGGAAGTTACTGAAGGCACGGCCTGCCTCTGTCAGAGGCCCGGCCGCTAGTGTGCTAAGAGCATTGCCAAGACCTGTCTTGCCTCATCCCTCCTGTATCGTCTCTGGACTGCGGGCTCCCCGAGGACACAACTTGTCCTCTGCGCTCGCGCCGTGTGATGGGTGATTGTCTCCCTCCCCCAGGGCTGGCCTTGCTAGGCTTCCTGGTGCTGCTGCCCATGACCATGCCGTGGGGACAGCTGGGCAAGGATGGCTGGCTGGGGGGTACGCACTGCGTGGCCTGCCTGGCGCCCCCCGCAGGCTCCGTGCTGTATCACCTCTTCATGTGCCACCAAGGGGGAAGCGCTGTGTACACTCGGCTCCTTACCCTGGATATGTGTGGGGTCTGCCTGGTCAACACCCTCGGTGAGCCAAGGGATGGGGTGGGCGGGCTTGAAGGATGGGAGCCGGGGAGGTGGGCAGCCAGGGAGGGGGAGGCAGGGGTCACTCACATGAGCCCCGGATATAAAGGGCAGCCAGTTAGTTCCCCGGACTGATGTGCCTTCTCCTGCCTCTCTCCCCTGCGCAGGGGCTCTGCCCATCATCCACTGCACCCTGGCCTGTAGGCCCTGGCTGCGGCCGGCAGCCCTGCTGGCCTACACCGTGCTGTCCGGTGTGGCCGGCTGGCGGGCCCTCACTGCTCCCTCCACCAGTGCCCGGCTGCGTGCCTTCGGCTGGCAGGCTGCCGCCCGCCTCCTGGTGTTTGGGGCCCGGGGAGTGGGGCTGGGCTCTGGGGCTCCGGGCGCCCTGCCCTGCTACCTGCGCATGGACGCGCTGGCACTGCTCGGGGGGCTGGTGAATGTGGCCCGCCTGCCGGAGCGCTGGCGACCCGGCCGCTTCGACTACTGGGGCAACTCCCACCAGATCATGCACCTGCTCAGCGTGGGTTCCATCCTCCAGCTGCACGCCGGCGTCGTGCCCGACCTGCTCTGGGCCGCCCACCACGCCTGCCCCCCAGACTGAGCCACTTCCTGCCTGCCACGCCGGCCTCTCGACAGTCTTCTAGGCCAATAGCGCACTTCACTCCTCCTGCTGGTCCTGGAGGGGCCGACGGCCTGGACGCTTCCAGCAAACAGAACTTCCCAGCTGGGAGCCCTCATCTGTTCGTCCATTCTTCCCTGTGGACTGACCTCTTCTGCCCACACCTCGGAGCTCTGGCTTTCCCTCCCTGCCGCCTTCCTTCAGGGTACAGTCCGTGTAGGCTACAAGGAAACCCTTCCTTCTTAGGCCTCAGTTTATCCCCTGTGACCTATGAGGGTATGGCCAGAGGGGCTCTGGGGTCATGTCTGGCTCTGACAGTCGCAACCCTACCAGCCTGGAACCATGAGCCCACCCTGCTCCACACATAAGGTACCCCATGGGTGCCTTGCCCAGGCTTCAGCCCGTATTTCCTGACCTCTGTCTTTCTGCTCTGCATGCCAGCCCTCCCTGCAGCCTGAGGCTCACCTCCCCACCTTTTCCCTTCTGTCCAGAGACTGGCGTGAGGGGTTTGGGCAACAGGACTAGTCCCTTATCCCAGGACCAAGGGGTGGGAGGGCGGCTGTGGCTGCTTTTTCCAGGCAGCTGGCACAGAGACATAAAGAGCTGAGGGGCCCTGAACTCAGGGCCCCACTGGGCTGAGGGCTCCCTCTCCACTTTGAGTGCCACGCTCTGATGGCCCGACCTACACAGTGGGGACGCGCCTGCTCAGGAAATCGCGGCCGCACACAGCGCATGGCTCCTGCCTCCAGCCAGCTGGCCTGGGGCCCTGCATCAGGGCTCAGCCTCGGCCCACCCTGGGGCCGCAGACCCTGGGCGCCATCAATAAAAGGGGCAGGAAGTGCAGTGTTGCCACACAAGCAAGCATGGGGCTCCCGAGATTCAAATACCTTTTATTAGACACGGGTAGGCAGGAGGCACCCCTGGAGTTCCCAGAGGGACCCCAGCCTCCAGGAGGATTGGGGGGCGGGAGGCTAAAAGGTTAAAAACACCGAGGCTGGCCTGTAGACTCAGGTTGGGCCCAGTGAGTCCTCAAACAGGCTGAGGAGGTTCCGAGGTTCAAAGGAGGGGAAGGAACCCCGAGGGGGCTCAGAGTCAATGTCACTTAGGTCCAGGGCATCCCTGGGGTGGGAGGGAAGAGAGACAAATGACACTCAGGGTCGGAAAGCCACTACCTGCCACCCCCTGGACTCTGGGCCTGCTCACCTCAGTGAGTACCTGTTCCGGCGGGCAGGGGAGCCATTGCGGGGGGTGGAGGTGTTCCCGGCAGCCCTGGCCAGGACGGCCTCTGGAGAGAGCGAGAGCCTGCACGGGTGGGCCAGACAAGTAAGGTGTCGCGGGGTGGGGAGTGCTCTGGGAGGGGGCCGTAGCTGGGTGGGAGCCGCAAGACCAGCCCGTGCCCGTGCGGGTGCCAGGCTCCAGCCCCACACGGGCGGGGCGGGGACGGCCCAGTGGGGAACAGCAGGAACGCGGTGCCCTTTGAGAGAAGCACTTTCACAACTTTGAAAGGCCATCCGACCACGCAAAGGCCACCTCCGTTCTGTCTCAGAACACATGGGTTAGGACAGCTGGCTGGGTCGTGAAGTTGTGGAAATGAAGCTTTACTGGTACTTCCTGTCGAGGTGAAGTGTCCCCATGGCAAGGGGGTGACGTTTCTGTGAGGCAGGCCTCTTCCTGAGGCCTGTGCCCCAAGCACGTGGTTTTCTTTAGCAGCAGTTTCTCGATTACAGCCTCCCACGTGACCACCAGGAGTTTCCCTGGGCCAGCTCCCCAGTGCCTCATCTGTGGGCACCGGCAGCCCCTGCTGCGGGGGGACTTGGGTGGCAGGCCCCAAGTTGCCGGGTCTGCTCTGCTCCACACGTTCCCCGCACCGAACTTGGAAGAGAGTGCTGCATTCAAACGGCCAGGCGGCACCCCACTGGCCTTGGCTCCTGGCCCAGGTTGGTGGGAGGGGTCCTGCTCACCACTAATCCTCTTGGGTCTGGGGCCCTGGCCGTGCTGACCGCCCCTGCCCCCCGCCCCCTCAGCTCTCACGCACCCCACGCTGTCATCATCCCAGCTGCTGGAGAGGCTGCTGTCCAGGAGGACGCTGCAGGGTGGGGAGCCAGGTGGGGTGGCTGGGGGGCTCGGGGGCTGCAGCCAGCTGGCAGGGTGGGCCAGCCCGTGCCAGAGCCAGCACAGCAAGGAGAGCAGGGCCTGGGGGGGGGGGGGGGGGGAGCAGGTCAGACCCCGGGGCTGGGGAGAGGGGCGGGGCACCCTGCCGCCCCTGCCGGACTTACCTGCCACAGGGCCCAGCCTCGACTGAGGGTGTCGGTGGCCACGTACCACAGAACGGTCCAGGGCCGAGGCTGCCTGAGCATGGGCAGGGCCAGCAGGGCCGAGGCCGTGGCCCGCAGCTTGGGGTCAGGTTCCAGCATCATGGTGAGGACAGAACGCAGCTCGGAAGACAGGCCTGTTCACAGGGCAGGGCCGTGTCGGGGGTGAATGGTCTCCCGCCACCAGCCACTCCCTCCCAGGTGAGCCTGCCCTCCCTGGGCCAGCGTGGTCCTCTCCATCCTTGCCCACTCACCAGCAGTGAACTCAGGGGGCAGGTAGCCCTGGCGCAGCTGCTGCCAGCCCTCCCCACCGTGGGGCAGCTCCATGTTGCACGCCACTTCCAGGACGGTGAGACCCAGGCTGGGAAGGATGGGGCAGTGACAGAAGAGGGGCAAACTGGCCTTGGGACGACAGGCCCCAGGGCTCCAGGCTGCCCAAGAAGAGGGTGGGAAAGGGCTGCTGTCTTCTGCCATGAGCCAGTGTCGTGGGATGGGGGGCAGTTGAGGTTCCTGAAAAGGCCTCCACAGGGCCAGTGGTGGGACCGTGTGGTGCAGCATGCACCCCGGCCAGGGCACAGCCCACAGCACCTGGAGAGTCCTGGCACCCCTCACCGGGGTGGTCACTAACGTTCCCATCCTGGTTCTGAGGATCAGGCTGGATACGGCTCTTCGAGGCCGAACAACGGTTACTAACATGGACCACAGGCCCCACGGCCTGGTCCAGTCCCAGCCTCGCCACTTGTGACGTGTGAGGCAAGTCCCTCAAACCCACTGTGTCCACTGCCTGTAAATGGGGTCACAGCCCCCCCCTGTGGGGGTGTGGGGAGGAAAGGGGTGGATCCATGTCAAGTGGCTCCAGAGGGTTCTGTGCTTACACAGCCTGACTCAGCAGAACCCGCTCGACTACAAGGCGGGCCGCCACCCCTTCAGGGCAGGGTGTCCAGCCCAAGGCCGAGTCTCCCTGATTTTGGGCTAGGGCGGCATTTCCCTCTAGCGGCTAACTGCACCCCCGCCCCCCGGCCCGCTGCAGCCCTCACCTGAACACGTCGGCCGCGGTCCCGTAGGAGCCCTGCAGCAGCTCGGGGGCCATGTACCGGGGGTCTCCCTCCTGGGCCTCCCCGGCTCCAGACGAGCCCAGCTCAACCAGCAGCCCAAAGTCACCCAGCTTGCAACGGCCCCGGGGCCCCAGGAAGATGTTGGCAGGCTTGACATCGAGGTGGACCAGACCTTGGCCGTGGAGGTGAGCCAGGGCGAGCAGGGTATCCCGCAGGTAGCCCCAGACCTGGGCCTCGGGCAGGCCGGTGCCCCAGGCCTCACAGTGCTGCTGCAGGCTCGGCCCACACAGCTCTGTCTGCAGGTACAGGATGCCCGCCTCCTCCCAGGCCTGCTCCAGCCGCACACAGCGCGGGTGCTGGCCCACCTTCTCGTGGCCGCCGACCTCGGCCAGCTTGCGGGCCCGGTCCTTGGGGCCCCGGAACGGTGACATGGAGCGCTTGATGGCGTAGAGCCGGCCGTCTTCCTTAGAGCGGACCTGGAAGAGAGGTGGTGCGGCCGGGGGGTGGGAGGGGACACAAGCACTCAGGAGGCTGTCAGCCGGGCGTGGGGTTCCAGCGCCGCCTTAGAGAGCCGCACACGTGCCGCAGCGAAACTGCGTAAGCCACTCTGAGGGCTCTAAGTCTCGACCCAGGAGGGTCTCCGTGGCACATGGCTCCGTGAGGAAAGCTGGCTACAGAACCATGTGGGCAGAATGAGCTGCTGTGTAGAATATCAAGTGAGTTTGTCTCTGAATGCTCAGCTCTGGATATGTACAGAGAAAGGTCGAGAAGGCAGGACACCCACCTGAGAACCACAGTAGTTGCCTCTGGGAAGAACTGGTGTAGGGGCCGATGTTGTTTGTACTTTTTAATGACAAAATTGTCTCCCTGTAGTACTCGTGTAAGGAGAATTACCATCTTAAAGGAAATATGAATGATTGGAAATATATTTTAAGAAAAAAAAGTGGCATGGAGGGTGTAGCCTGGCGCCTGCTGGCCGGGGGTGAGGGGGAAGGGTGCGCATGACACAGAGCGGGCGGCTCCGCAGCAGGGGAAGGGCAGCCGGAGCCACTGGGAGGTGTGCCAGGCTCTGGGCAAGGGGAGCGTGTGTGCTGAGCGGCCTGAGCGGGGGGACGGGGCAGGCAGGCAGATCGGGCACCGAGGAGGCGAGCCTGTCGAGCCATGAGAAGCAGGGGAAGGAGGTGGGGCGCAGGGGGCCCCCCAGCAGGCCCCGGGAGATGTCACCCCACTCACCTTGAAGACCTCTCCATAAGAGCCGTGGCCCAGGCGGCCAAGCCTCTGGAAACTCTGCTGGAAAAAGGACTCTGGCCGGCTGGGGTCATATGAGGGACTCTGCAGGGCCTCAGAGGCTTTGCCCCGGAATGACACCCTCCGGGGCTGGTTCTGGTGCCAGCCCGGGGTCCGAGGAGGGAAGAGGCGGCTGATGGGGATGCTGCCCTTGGCAGGGGGCCGGGGTGGGAGGCTCCGACTGAGCCCCCCGGGCCTCTTGAGGGAGAAGCCCGGTTCTGCATGGCGGAAATAGGCCGGGACTGGGACAGGGGTACCACTCAGGGGCGGAGGGGTGCCCTCCGCGGGCACGGGCATGGCCAGCGCAGGAGACCCCACAGTGCAGAGCGGTGTGTCCGCTCAAACAGTGCCTGGTCCCCAAAGGGGCTTCGGAAGAGAGCCAAGTCCACTCTGCACACACGTTCTACTTTAAACATGGAGGCCACAGGGACAAAAAGCACCTGCTGGGAGAAGGCAGAGGACAAATACATATGTGTCAGGTCACAGAAGCATAAACCGAAAAGCCCAAGGCCATGTCCTAGAGACTACCACAGCCCAGCAGAGGTTAAGCTGAGGCGGGTTCCAGAGCCGGACCGCCTGCCTGTGCGTCCTTGCCAGCGTCCCCACCAGCTGTTCGGCCTGAATATATACACCTTCTTCCAAAAACGTAAGGCAGAAATACTAACGCAGGCCCAGCATCTCTTATCTCCAATTCAAAAGTAAAAACAAAGGTCTGAAGCCAAGTTTCTTTCCTGACTTCTTTCTTAGCTGCGGGGTGAAACTCATTCCGTGCGACTCTGCTTTCCGCTCTGCATGGCAGAGGCTGCGTTCCAGGCAGGTGCCGCAGACAGGCCGGGGGCTCCCTCTGCCATCAGCCCCTGATGGCGGGGCAAAAGCTCGACCTCAGGGCCAGGGGGCTGGGAACACGGAGGCCTGCTCGCTCAAGCCCAGGCTCGTTCACAGGAAGGAGGCTTCCCCAATGGGAAAGGCAGCGAGCAGGGAAGGCCAGAGGCTACTGTCCCCACCCTAAGGCAGCAGTGTCACCCAGAGACACGGGCACCACTCTCCCCGCCCTCAGCTCCAGAGCTGGGGCCCAGGGATTCTGCCTACGGAGAAGCAGGCAATGACACAGAAAGTTCTGAGGCTCTCTCTGGGGGGGAAAAAGACTTTATTCGAAACAATGCGTGGGAAGTTCAAACTTAAAGGCTCTCTCAAAGTCAGTGAAGGTTTTGGTGGTAAGCAAATAAGAGGAAGCTGGCACCACCATGAGTGCAACAAAGTACCCCAGGGGCCAGCTAGTTTACCAGAGAGAACTGGGGGAAGGAGACAGCTACCAAGAGCCTTGTTGGGGTCAGAACACACCCCAGACACTGAGTGCAAAAGCTCCCTTGGTAAAGGAGCCCCAAATTAATTACAGGAGTCTATGGAGCAATGGAGCCCAAGGCATTGTCAGAAACAATGGGACAATCAGCCCACAGCTGGTGAAGTAAGAGCTAAGGGCGGGGAAGGACAGAGAGAGGCCCTGGGAAGTCACTGGGGTTCCAAGGGGAGCACGCACTGCCCCGGCTGGGCCCTCCGAGGAGGGGGTGAAAGAGACATCCTGCGATGGCCTAGCCAGTCACGAAGCAAATGNCCCGGGGGGGGGGGGGGTGGTGAGAAACCAGTATCCTCAGTTGCTATACCACCGTCTAAAATGTCCAGTTTTCCACACCAACAACAAATTACAAGATATGCAAAGACAGAGGAAAGTGTGACCCACACAGAGGAACAGAGCAGGTGACAGAAACTACCTGTAAGAGGGACCAGATGTCAGATTTCACAGATAAAGATGTCAAAGTAGCCACTACAAATATGTTCAAAGAACTAAAGGGACCGTGCTTAAAGAAGAGAACTGATGATAACAACATCTCACCAAATAAAGAATATTGACAATGAGATAGAAATTATAAAAAGAATCAAGTGGAAATTATGGAAAGGAAAGGTGTAATACTGAAATGGAAATATTCACTGGAGGGGTTCAAGAGTAGATTTGAACTGGCGGGATGAGTAGCAAAGTTGAAGACGGATGGAGAGAGATTATTCAGTCTGAAGAGCAGAGAGAATAAGGAAGAAGAGGAACAGGGCCTCGGAGAAATGTAGGACACCAGTAAGTACACCAGTGTAGGCAGAATGGCAGACAGAAAGGAAAGAAGAGAAGCAGTAGGGAAAATACCCTAAGAAATAGCAGAGAGAAACCTCCCAAATGCGATTCCCAGAAAAGCCTCCCCACCCCAAGAAAAACGCATCAACCTAGCCAACAAGCTCAATGAACTTCGGGTAGGATGAGCAAAGAGATCCACGTACAGAAACGTCCTATTAAAAAATGCTGAAAGCCAAAGGCAAGGACACAATCTTCAGAGCGGCAAGAGGCAAAAGGACTCATCACTTACAACCCCCCCCACCCAGGAGATCAACTGCTGACTTCTCACCAGGAACAGCCAAGGCCAGAAGGCAGGGGGGTGGCGTATTCAAGGTGTTGGGGGCTGGGAGAGTTTGTCGACCAAGAATTCTATATCCAACCAAACTATCTTTCAAAAATAGAGGCAAAATAGGGACGCCTGGGCGGCTCAGTCACTTAAGTGTCTGCCTTCAGCTCAGGTCATGATCCCAGGGTGATGGGATCGAGTCCCACGTCAGGCTGCTTGCTCAGGGGGGAGCTTGCTTCTCCTCCTGCCTGCCGCTCCCCCTGCTTGTGTGCACGCTCGCACACTCTCTCTCTCTCTCTCTGACAAATAAATAAATCTAAAAGAGAGAAAGAGAGAGAGAGGGTTAATTTAAAAATATAATAAAGGCAAAATAAAGACATTCCCGGATAAAAACAGAGAAGTTATTGCTAAAAGACCTGACTTATAAGAAAAACTAAAAGTAGGTCTCCAAGCTAAAAGCAGGTGATCCTGGATAGTGATTGCAATCTATGTGAAGAAACAAAGCACAGATGTATAGATCAATGAAATGCAACTGAGAGTTTAGAAATAAACCCTTACCCCTGGGGCAAAGAATAAAAAAATAAAGGAATAAACCCTGACATTCGCAGTCAATTGATTTTGACAAGGGTGCTGAATCAATTCAGTGGAAAAGAAGTCTTCTCTATAAATGGTACATGCAGCAATCACGGAGCAGAAAACTCTGACTGATTTCTCCCTCTAAGTGTGAATATTCATGTATTTCTTGACAGAAATATTAATGGGTTTGATTATGGGATGATGTCCTAGGCCCACAGGTGGTGTTACATATAAATGATGTTTGTGTCCTATTAGCTTTCTAAAATCAGAGAGGTGTTGAATTCAGACACATGCGGAGCCACAGGGGTTGGGAACCCGTAATACCTCAGCGAAGGCTCAGCCCAGTGTCTGGCACACAGATCCCCCAATAAATGCTGTCACATAACAAGTAATATATAATAGATATAAAGCGTTCTGAGCAGTAACTGAAGGAACGCACGAAGTGCAGCGGTCCCAAGGCTGTGTGTTGGGGGAGAAAGGGCTCTTCTGTTGCTATAATGTTATAATGGAAACAGAAACAAGAAAACAAAAGTCCAATTTGGGAAGGAAGCCACAGTGTATCAAAAGATACCAAACCCAGCGGGGAGCGAATCAGTAACAGAACCCGGAGCGAGCAGTGGTCTGAAGTGTGCGCTCCTGTCCTCGCTGGGGCAGTGAGAGGACGGGGAGGGACCCCCCCAGGGGCCTGCCTGGAAGACACCCTACACCCCGTGGGGACCCTTCCTCTGCGGGTGTTCACCTCAAGATCCCCATCTCAGGGATTCTGAAGGCGCAGAGCCAGGGTGTCAGAACCCCCTCCAGCGCCGGTTAGAGGCCCAGTGCCAGCCTATTTGGGCCACCAGGCACCTGCCTCCCAAACCAGTTCTCAGGCCACCCCACTATCCCTTGCATTCCAGCACCGCTGGTGTGGCCAGCCGGCTTCGGGGAGGGGCAGGGGAGCGGCAAGGAACAGGGGCTCCCCGGAGAGCCCAGGGTGGCCCGGAGCAGGCCGGCCCGCGCGACCTCTGGAGCTTTCAGGAGCCTCACCCTCTCACTGGGCCGGACACATTGCTGACCACGGTCTACCGCGCTAGACTGTGAGTTCCTCCCGGGCAGGGCCACAGCGGGGCCACCTCCGTGGACGTGCGGAAACCCCGGCGAACCTGGGCAGAGACCGGCTGTCAGGGGGGAGGGGCTGCCCTGGGGCGCGGCCGGGGAAGGGAGGGGCCGCCGCTGGGGAAAGGCGCGCCCAGAGAGGGGCCTGGGAGGCCGGGGCAGGCCAGGAGGGCCGGGGTCGGCCCGGGGAGCCGCGGCAGGGGCAGGGCGCGACCCCGCGGGGCCGGGCGGGGCTGTCAGGGCGCAGGAGGCTGCCGCGAGGGGAGTCCCGGCCCCGGCCCCGCAGGACCCGGCCTGGGCTCACCTGGAGGGGTGGGCGGGGCTCGGCTCGGCAAGGTCCCAGATT
>LNAC01000081.1:2610390-2629683 GCA_002007465.1 Ailurus styani | reverse complement strand
AAAAATTCCAAAGCGGTCTCGAGGCCCCGCCCGGGAACGCCTCCTCCCCCGCCCCCTCCCCGATGCGGCCCGTCAGAGGCGGCGGAGCCGCCGGGGCTCCGCCCCCACGTCCCTACGTGCGCGTCCCCGGCCGCGCCACCGCCTCCTCAGGCCGTGCCCTCTCACTGCGCAGGCGCTACGTCTCCTCGGCGCCCGCCGGGCTGGAGGCGGCTGCGCGGGGCCGAGCCCCGGCTGGGGGCTGACGCGGGGTCGGAGCGGGCCGGCGGACCTCTCCTGCTCGGTTCCCGGGATGCGGACAGACTCCAGACCCCGGCCCCGCACCCACCGCCCTCGCCTCGTTGGCTTAGTTTTCGAGACTCTAAAAGGGGCGGTTTGCCCCGGAGGTGCCCGGAGGCGGTCCCTGAGGACCGGACGGGAAGTCCCCGCGGCCTCCGGGTCCCAGCGTGGGGGGCGGAGGGGGGGCGCCCTGGGCTAGCTGGCTGCCTCCTGCGTGCCGTGCACCGCCCCGGGGATGCCAGACATTCTCCCCTCCCCGGGGAAGCCCTCCAGACTGGCCGCAGCCACCTCCGAGGCGGCCCTAACCAGTCTGTGCACTTGAGATTCGAGCTCAACCCTGCCTCAGCCCCTTCCGGGCTGAACGACCTTGGGAACGCACCGGGCCTTCCCGAGCTTCGGATTAGGCTCTTCTGCAAAAACTGAGCCGATGCAGCTTCCCCCAAGCAGCTGGAGGTTCAAATTGGATGATCCCCTTAAAGCCCTTGGCGGGGAGCCGGGGCGGAGCAAGCGCTGGTTCCTAACAATAGCGCGGGTGATGGTTGCCCCTTCCTTCACCTAGGGCGCCTTTTATCTGTTTAACGGGGTGCTTCCAGCCCACCCTCTCTAGAACTCTCCCCATCTTGTCGCATCTCGTTTCCCACCTTATGTTCGTATTACATTTACCTCTCTGTGACATTCTGTGCTTTATTTACTGGTTTATTTGTCGACTACCCATCGCCCAAGCTTCTTACAGGTTAGGGTCCCCTGCCCATTGTGGTGCCCGCACCTTTAGCGAACATTCCAGTGCATGGACCAGCACAGGAGGGCCTGGCATACCAGGTTTGGCCCATAGACCTGGAGCTTCCCTGGGGGCTGCCTTCCCCCACCCCCACCCCCTTCCTTTGCATTTGCATCTCTGGCAGCCACAGCCCCTGTGACTCAGGCTGGATCCTTGTGAAAGACCCCAAGCTTGTCCCCAGGAGACCTGGGGAAGCAGGTGGGCCCCTCTCCAGCTGCCATCCCCTCTGCCAGTCCCATCTCCCAGGAGTCCAGGACCTGGGGCTTCTTCCAGCTGCCCAGTCTTGAAAGCCTTATTTGCAATTATCTAAAGAAAATGTTTTTAAAATTCAAAAATATACTTCCAATGGATAGTTCACTCTGCGGAAGGACTGTAATATGAAGTTAAGTACAGATACTAAGTGAGCACCGGCGGTGGAATAAGGAAAATTGGGGCTCTACCCTGCTTTGCCGTACAGGTAAGCGGCGCTGTCGTGAGCCAGTTGCTTTATGTTTCTGGACCTGTTTCCATGTTTGTAAAATGGACAAGGTAGTTCCTACGTCCTTGTAGGGTAGGAGCACTAAATAAGAAAATGAAGGCTAAGGGCTTAGCTCAAGGCTGAGCAAGCACACAGGCTTACTGTTTAATAATGACGGTAACATTCCGTCACTTGTATCGCGTTGTACAGTTTTCAAAGCAGCTGGCTGGGCCAAAAGGAAGTTCCTGGAGGAGAGGAACCAGGACCCCCACACCCGCCCCGGGACCACAGGGGCAGAGGCCGGGCCCGCAGGCTTCGAGACCAAAGAACTCGGAGGGGGCTCGGTCAGCCATGAAGCGCCCGCAGCCCCGGGCCCAGGCGCTGGGTTCCCGGGGTCCCGGCCGCACTCAGGTGAGAGCCGGCTCGAGCCCCGCGCGCCCCCGTGTGTCCCGTCGCCGCAACAGCACCGTGGCCACACCCACACTCTCCCCAGGAAGTCGGACGAACGTGACTTAGGAAAAGCAGGGACCGGACGGCCCCAGGTGCAAACAGGGCACCGTAACGGAAGACGGGATTGTGATGGGTGCATCCGGGGAGCTGGTCTTGGTGTCAGCCGCACTGGGTGTTTTAGAGGTGTGTTATCGTGTGCGTTTGTCTCACGCACGCTTCTGTGTGTATGCCTCATTTCACGGGCACAGGTTTTAATAAACGGGCAGGGGGGTGGAGAGAAGGAGTTAACAGAGGTCAGCGTGCTGCAAAGGAGTCCTAGAGGCAGCCAGTGCAGGGGTCTGGCCTGAAGAGCTGCGAGATAGAGGGCCAAGAGGGTGACCCGAGGGGACTCAGCACAGTTGCAGGTTCACGCGGCGCCTGCCTCGCCTCCAGCTGTCCTCCCCAAATTCCCTCCCACCCTGGCAGGTGCTGCTCTGAGCAGCTGGCTGGGAGACGATCGACAGGCTTTGCCATTTTCGGCGACACGCTTCCTGGGCCCCTGCCTTGCACTTCCAACACCCAGCTGTCGCCTTGCCCCGGGCTCTTAGCTCTGTCCCCTCAAAGTTGCTCCTGTCCTCGGAAGCTGAGCGGCCATGTCCCCTCACCCCCAGGAGAGAAGGGTACCTGAGGCCGGGACTCCATCAGGGGCTCTCCCGGCCCCCACGCGGTCCAGGTGCTCTCAGGCCGGGCTGGCCTGAAGGGACTGGTCATGCTGGGGGGGGGTGGCGCCGTTGCATGGGCCAGGGACGCCCCACTGGGCTTGGCGCGAGCAGCATCAAGCTGGCCCAAGTCCCCAGGCCGGCTGGCATTTTCCACAGACCCATGCCAGCCCCCGGGCAGCCTGGCAGTGGCAGTGGGCAGCAGCATTCCCTTTGGCAGAAGCCTTGAAGCGCTCAGCCTGTACCTCCTGCGTGGTACCTCCTGGTCTGTGCCCACCTCCTCGTGGGCCAAGCTTCCCTGGCACCCGGTGGGGCAACCCTGTGTCTGGGTCTGTAGAGGGGGCCGCTAGCTATACCGAGTCTGAAGCACACATCTTGGACCCTGAGCAACGTAAGGCAGGCAGTGTGTGGGGCAACTGGGCCTGCAGACTGCCTGTCTTCGAATCCCAGGCCCCCTGCTTGGGAGTCATGCGATCTGAGCCCAGTCCCTTCTCTGCTTGTTGCCCCATCTACAAGACGGAGTAAGAAGCAGCTCCCCCCAGGAGTCCTGACACGCTAGAACTCTTAGTGTCATCGTTATAGAGGAAAGAGAACGGGCTCAGGGAGCCTGGATTCCTGCTCCAGCTCCCGGCCAGATAGAGCGGGTGTTTGAACCCCTTCGGAATCTGAATCCAGTGGCCGGCCTGGTAACCACAAGACCACTCCGAGGCCCTCGATGAGACCAGGGAGCCAGCACTTGCCTATATGGGCTGGAGCAGGTGGCCTGGCAGGAAGCCCTCCCCGGGGAGTCTGCAGAGATGGTCCCAGCTGTTCTGGGCTTTCGTGGGGTGCTTGGGCACCCCGAGGCCCCTCTAGCAGCCAGTAAAAGTCCAGCCCTCAGTACTCTGGCTCGCAAGTCCATGCCAGGCAAGGGAAGCAGTGGGCATGTGGGGGTGCCGCACCAGGGCACCGGGCTGATGGGACCCAGTGGGAAGAGAGGGGCCTTATGTGTTGGCAGGGAAGGTGGGCACATCGGCCTGGCCATGGGAGTGCGGTCCCGGGGTGCAGCCTGGGATGTGGGTGGGAGGGGAGCGACAGGCGCGCCTCCTTGCTGGAGGGCAGCCTCTCAAAGCCCTGCCATCCACTGTGGCCGGAGCTGGCCCCTGCACATGCCGTGGCCTCAGGAGCCCTGCAGCAGGCCGACTGCCCCCGTAGCCCCTCTCTAGGCCCCCACCCCATCAGGCAGCCTCACCTGGCAGGCCGCCCTCCTTAGCCAGAGGTGCCAGGAGGGGCTGGCTGGGCAGGGGCCAGACCCTCAGACAGACAGGGCGTGGAGCCTTCTGGACGAGGGCCTGGGGGGGCTGAGTCACTGCTGTCCCCAGCCAGCTCCGAGGCGGGGGTTCACTCCTGGCACTTCCAGGCCTGCCTCTCTGTCTTCCTCTACTTGGCTCCCACTAAGTCCCCCTGCCTGGCCCGGGCTCCAGGCTCTTCTGCCACCCCCTAGAAACAGAGTGCTTCCTATCCCCACTGCGCCTCGGGTGCTGCCCCTCCCTCCAGTCCCCCACCTGGGAGTCCCTGCTGCTGGAGCTGAGCAGGACAGAGAGGTGACACGGAGAGGGCCTCCTGCAGCGGGTGGACCCCCACAAGCCTTCAGGCCATGGTGACGGTCCCTCGACAGGCTCCCTGCGTGTGACCACCTCTTACAGAAGGGGCGGGGGCCGGCTTCTGGTGCGGTCGGTCCCGAGTCTCCGGGCTTAGGTGAGCTAGTAGCCTGGCTGTTCCTGGACAGCGTCCTTGTCGGGCCCAGTGTCCCGCACTGCTGCCTCTCCACGTGCTTCTGGGACACTGCGGCCTCTGCCCCGCTCTCGGTGCTGCGCAGAAACTCCTTCTGGGGCTCCTCCGCCAGCTCGCCCGCCCCATTTCTGGGCCCGGCTTCCCCTCCTCTCTCCAGCTGTGTTTGGGCTGGGCCTGGGGTGCCTGCCTGCCCCTTCCCAGCTGCGGGGAGGGAATCTGAGCCCCCGAGGCCTGGCGCCGTGGCCCCAATCCTGACGGGGTGGAGGAGCCTCGGGGGCCAGGTGGGGGCCTGTCCCGGCTGTCAGCACTCATGACGGATGAGGGGTGGGGCAGGGAGAAGGCCAGGGTTTGGAGTCCTGCCACGGAGGGAGGTGGGGGGCCGGCCCCCTGGGATCTGCCAACAGAGCCTCTGCCCCTCACAGCTGGGGGGCCTGGGTGAGAGCCCCCACCCAGCAGGGGTGCTTAAAGGCCCAAAGGGTGTGTGCCCTCCACTCCGCTCGGCATCATGGGCACCTGGGCCTTCCCCGCAGCCCTTCTCCTGCTCTGCCTGACTCCTGAAAGCCTACAAGGCGGTGAGGCCGGGAGGCGGGCAGCCGAGGTTGGGGCTGGGCGGTCTAGGGACAGCCCTGGGCCAATGCTGGGGCTCCGGGTGCGTGAGGTCTGGCCCGGGCAGGGTTGTGGGGGCTTCAGGGATAGAGGCCCGGCCCTTCTCCCTCTGCATCTCTGGGGTCCCCGCCCTGAGTCCGCACCCCCTTGCTCCCCAGGGCCACCTCCATTGTCTCTGGGCCCAGGGAAAGGTAAGTGGTCCCTCTTGGCCCTGGGGTCAAGGAAGAAGACCTGGTCTCTCCCCTAGGGGTCTGGGAGATCTCTGGGAGAGAGCCCCAGATGTTTCCTCCCTAGTTGCGGGATCCCGATGTGGGGCGCAGGAGAGCCCAGGGTCCCTCACGGTCTTCAAGGCAGACACTCTTGTCCCTAGTCAGCTGGAGTGTGGGAAGCAAAGACACCCCACAGTTTTGGAAGCGGGGTGAGGTAGGGCAGAACGCCAGCCACGGGCATGGGAAGATCCCAGAGGAGGGGCTTGGAACTGGGTCTTCAAGGGGTCAAGCTGGAACAGGGAAGGGTAGGGACATCCTGGCAGTGAGAAGGGGCAAAGGCCGGGAGGTAGGGCAGCAGGGGAGAAGACAAGGGGCTGGGGCGGGGGTGGGGCAGAGCGTCACAGAAGGGTCTTCAATCCAGGGATCTGTGGGGTCCTCAGGGTGGGAGAAGGGGCTCCCTCCTGAGACCTGATGCTCCTAAGCCACAGGACGGAAGGATGAGGGAGTGGGCACCATTTCCCGGAAGGGAGGGGACCAGCGACTCCAAAGTAAGAATGGAGGGGAGTCGTGGTTGTGACCCCGCGGAAGGTGCGGGGGGGTGGATCTGCCCCCAGGGATACGACCTCAACACCTCCCCCCAGGCCTCTGCCTCCAGGCTGCTGACCAGGCGCTGTCACGCCCCTCCTGTGACCGGAGGGGAAACTGAGGCCTAGAGGGGGTTGCACTCTGGCTTGCACAGTGGGAGGGGCAGCATTTAGCTTCAGCCCTTCGCCCCCTCCTAAGTTCACCCCCTTCTCCGCAACCCGCTGGCTTAGGGAGCCCCAGTGGCTACAGATCAGGTAAAGAGCTGCCTGAGAGGTGGGCCGGGTGGGAGCAGCTGTGTCCTCTGAACGAGGGTGAGGCACCCCCGCTCCGGCCCCTCCCGGCCCTTCAGGCTCAACTTCCTGTCTTCATCCCCTCCCCCCAGGCTATGGCTCCCCCAGTGGCCTGGGAGCAGGTGAGACATGGGCAAATGGGATTTGGGGTTTGGGAGGAGCAGTCACCTCAAAAATATGTGGGGACAGTGCTGACCCCCCCAGAGGAGTGAACTGTGACCCCTGCCCCCCAGAGGAGTGAACTGTGACCCCTGACCCCCCAGAGGAGTGAACTGTGACCCCTTCCGGCTGGTCTCCTTTTCTTTCTCCTTCTGCACACACTCCCTCCCACAAGGAATCCGACAAGACTGCTCTGATGTCATCTCGCCCGTGTGCCCCACCCCGGGCACCCCCAACTCTTTCCTGTCCCTGCTCTTCTCTGCACTGCGCCCCACGGAGCCCCGTGCAGGGGAGGGCAAGTCGTCCTCTGGGCCGGCTGGGATGGGCTCCGAGGCCCCCTTTCCGTTCACCAGCGGGGCTCTCCACCCTCGTCGGGATGGGCTGACAGGAGCTGAGTTCCCACGGGCCTGCTGCTCGGGAGGGCTGGGGTGCGGCGGGTCCTGGGACCCTCACCTATTCCCCGGGTCTCCCGTGGCTCCAGAGGGGGGAGCTGCTCAGCCCCAGCTCTGTCTCCCACCTTTCTCTCACACCCTTTGTCTCCATCTGGCCCCCCAGGATTTGGGAACGGGAACGGGCTCGGAGCCCAGCCAGGTGAGACTAGCAGGCTCCGGGGTTGGTTCAATCTGCCTCCCTCCCAGGCCTTAGAGGGAGGATCAGGGTTTTTTAACGATTGAGAGGGCAGACAGGGAGCCTTCCAGTTCGCTGTTTTGGGTGGGGCCCAAGGGTCCTGTACCCCCGCCCCAGCTAGGACTCCAAACCTCCCTTGTTCATCCCTCCCTCTCCCTATGGGTCCTCCAGCTCAGATTGGCTACAGAACAGGTAGAGCTGGGCCCAGGTGATTGGGAGCTGGGGTCAGGATTCTAGGTATTCCCGAAATGGGATCTGAGACCCTCACTTGAGCCCCATCTCCCTCTCAGGCATTGGAGGGGGTGTGAAACCCCAGAAGCCAGGTGAGCCCCCCACCCTGTCTCTCCCTATCTCTGCCTTACCGCCCCCCCCCCGTTATTCCCTTATTCCTCCCTGAGCCCCTCTTGCCCTATTCCCCAGGGTTTGGAAATGGGCTGGCAGCGGGGGCCGTGCCAGGTGCTGTCGCCCAGCCAGGTAAGGTGGGGGAAGAGCAGGGGGCTGATAAGGCGGGGTCAGCATTGCGAGAGCCTTCTCCCAGGCTCCCCCGGGGCAGAACTGCCGACTCCCTGGGGGAGGGGAGAAAGGCACCCTGTTCACCCCATCTCAGCTGGGACCCCAAAAGCTCTGTGCCTCACCTCGCCGCTCAGCATGGCCACAGAGCCCCAGGAAGGGGCTGGGCCCCGGGACCCCCTCATTTACATCTNCCCCCCCCCCCCCCCCCCCGGGTTTCGGAGGTGGTGTGAAACCCCAGAAGCCAGGTGAGACGCCCCCTCCACACCCACCCCTCTGCGCACCTTGCCCTCTGTCTGGCTCCCTCTGAAGCCCAGCCCCCTCCCTCCTTCTCATCCCCTCTGCCCCTGTCTCTCCAGTCTATGGAAACGGACTGGCAGCTGGTGCCTTCCCGGGGCCCGGAGCCCAGCCAGGTGAGGACGCCTGGAGCCCGGGCCCAGGGAGGGGAGGTGGAGCGGCAGCAGGGAATAAGTAGGGGAGAAAGTTGGGGGCGGGATGGTGGGGGGGGGAGCCTCTCGGTCTCTCCCAGGCCTGGGAAGGGGAATGAAAACTCAGGAGCCAGGCGAGGGGGAGCGGCCCTCTCTCCGTGTCCCCGTGTCCCCACCGCGGGCGGGCGTTCCCTGCTGAGGGGCTGCCCCCTTCGTCGGGCTGCTGCTGTCCTTCCCGTGGCCTGAGCTGTGGTCTCAGAACGGTCTTCCCGACGCCCCAGCCCTTCTCAGAGCATGCTTCCCGCAGAGAACGGCTGAGGGACACAGAGGTCCTGGGTGAGGGCGGCGCGGGAGGGGGGAGGCCCCCCCAGAGCAGCCCCCGGCCCAGCTCCAGCCCCACCCTCCCTCTCTCCCCAGGCCTTGTGGCTCAGAATGGTGGCCAGGGACCAGGTACAGGGTGGGGACTGGGGGCACAGGCATGAGTGTGGGGGTTCAAGGGAGCGCCAGGGCCTCTCAGCTGGTCCCTCCCCTTTCTCAGGAGTTGGAGGGGGCGTGAAACCTCAAAAGCCAGGTGAGCTGCCCGCTGTCCCTCGGTCTGTCTTCTTCCACCGGGTCTTCGGGCCTCCCCTTACTCCCGCTTGCTGTCTTCCCAGGATTCGGCAATGGGAATGGGATGGGAGTCGGACCCCAGCCAGGTGAGGGCACCTGGGCCAAGCTGGGGGTCTGGGGAGGAGCTAGGGAGGTCAGGGACCGGAGGGCAGGAAGCTGATTTCCGAGAGAACGGGACGGGGTGACGTCCACATGTGGCCCCGTGGCTCTGGGTGTTGCCCCAGTGTCTGACTCTCCTCCCTGAGCCACGCCTCACACTCCTCTCTAGGCTGCGGCACTGGCAATAGCTGGGGGCCCGGCCAGGCTGGGCCGGCTGGCGGGGTGGGGGGGCACATGGCTGGAGAGGTCAAGGTCCCAACCATGCCTTGATTCCTCGCAGAGCGGGTCTCAGGGGCTCCTTCATTCCACCAGCATTCAAGTGCCTGTCGGGGGGCCGGCCAGCATGCCCGGTCCTGAGGGGCTTTAACCTTGCAATGGCCCATGCTCTTGGGGTTTGAAGCCAGAGCGAACCACCCCAGGCTCCAGGGCTGGCTGGGAGGACTCGAGGAGGCTGGGCTCGGCTCGCATGATGGCAAGAAGGATGGAGTTTGATCGTGGGCCAGAGGGCAGCTGTGGGGACAGGTCTGGGGGTGGGTCGCGTGCTGCCTGCCTGCCTCCGCAGCCCCTCTCCTGTCACAGGCTCCATTGTCCCCTCCCCCACTCTGGTTGCCAGGCTGAAAGGAGGGATGTGGGAGGGGAGGGGAGGGGAGGGATCCAGGCAACAGGGTGGGGGGGTCTGGGGCCTGTTTCAGCACGACCCCGCTTTTCCATGTCACCCCTCCCCCCCAATAGATGTGGAAGCTCAGAATGGCTTTCAACCAGGGGTAGTAAGGAGGTGGGGTAGGAGCTGGGAGCCAGGGCTGGGCTTCTGGGTCCCTCACCTACTAGTCTCCCCCTACCAGGCTTTGGAGGGGGCAGAAAACCCCACAGGCCAGGTGAGCCCCACTCTTTGTCTCCCCGTCAGCTGTCTCTCTGTCTATGCTCCCAAGCCCCAGATCCCCTGTATTTGCTCTTGCTCTGTCTCCCCAGGATTCAGGAATGGCAATGGGCTGGGAGGCGGCGCCTTCCCAGGAGTAGGAGCCCAACCAGGTGAGGCTCTGAGGCTCTAGGAGCGTGGGGTCACTGGGGGTGCCCAGGCCTGGTTAGGATCTGAGGGAGCAGGAGGGCCCGGGGGGACACACAGCCTCCTAGCCTTCCCTCTGCCTGGGAGTCACCACCGCCTCTCCCTCCTGGTGTGAGCCACACTGGTTCAGCAGCCTGCCAAGGGCTGGCCAGGTGGGAGACAGGCCCCCCTGGAGCCTGGGGTGCGCTGGGGTAGGTGGACAGGGAAGGAGTGTGAGCACAAGGGGCCAGGGGGCACAGTGGCCTGGAGCCGGGAGCATTTGGGGAGGAGGAGGCAGAGGCTGGGGGGAGGACCGTGGGTGCTTGAGCTGGGGCCTCCGAGAGAGCACCAAAGAGGACACCGGCTCTGGAAACAGCTCAGAGGCTGAGGTGGCGGGAGCGAGCGCGGACCCTGTGCTTGGGGAGGCGAAGCCGGGTCACCCAGTCGGCCTCCCGGGCTGGCTGATGCACGTGGTGGCAGTGACGGCCGACCAGGAGGGATCCAGGCAGCAGGGGTGACATTCAGGTTCCCCAGGGAGTCGGGCCCCAGGGGGAGGGCAGGGGCTTAACTGGTGGGGGTGGCCGTGGCCAGATTCCAAGGGGAGCCTCAGAGAGAGGCTGGCCCCAGAGTCCCTCTTGCCTTCCAGCAGGTCCTGCAATTCAAAATGGCTATGGACCAGGTAGGCACATTCTAGGGCTCTGGGGACACCTGGAGATGGGGACCGGGCCCTCATCTGGTTCCTGTCTCCACCAGGCTTTGGAGGGGGTGTGAAGCCTCGGAAGCCAGGTGAGCCTCACCCCTGCCTATCTCGGTCTACCCCAAACCCTAGCTCCCCTCTCCCATTCACACAGCCCCCCTCTGTTCCCCAGGATTCGGGAATGGCAATGGCTTGGGAGCCCAGCCAGGTGAGACTGCTGGGGTCTGGGGGTACGAGTCTGGCGCCCTGTCCCACCTCCCTCCAGGCCTTGTAGGGCGCGGATTGGTAAATGATTGACGGGTGCGGAGAGGAAGCCTCCTGGATTCCAGCTTTCGGGCTTGGCTCTGAAGGGGGCACCTTCACCTCTATGTCAGCAGGACCCCAAGTCCCCCAACTCTCCCTTCCTCTTCCCACAGGCCTCGTGACCCAGAACGGATACGGAGCTGGTAGGAGCAGAGTGGGGAGAACCCTGGGGAGGCCTTGAGACGGGGCTCCCAGACCCCTCACCTGCTCCTGTGTCTTCTCCAGGCTTGGTGGGGGGCTTGAAGCCCCAGAAGCCAGGTGAGTCCGGCCCCGGTCTTGTCTGTGTCTGTGAGCCCCCGAAGCAGAGCACCCCCTCCTCAGCCTCCCTGTCACTGTCTAGGGTCAGGGACCCACTGGGAGGCATGGCCGTCCCAGGGTCTGGGGCCCAGGCTTCTCGCAGGGAGAGAGGAAGGCAGAGGGCTGGCTTCACGTGGTGGCAAGATGGAGAGCTTAGCCTGTGGAGGGAGGAGGCGACCTCGCACCCACGGCCCCGTCTCCCCACACCCCCATGCTGCCTCCTCCTGAACCCCTCCAAGCCCTCCCGTCTGCCCCTGTTTCTCCTCCCCTGGAGCCGGTAACAGAAATGCACCAGCTGCCCAGCCTCGAGAGGGCAGCCAGGTCTGGGTCCCGAGGGGTGGGAAGAAAAGCAGGAACTGGGGGCGCAGGGGACCCTGAGGAGAGGTCTGGCAGGGTCGACATCAGCCTCCCGGAGCCTGGGTGGGGGAGGTAAAACCCAGAAGCCAGGTGAGTCTCACCCCTGCCTGTCTCTCTCCACCTCCCCTGAGCCCCGAGCTCTCCCGCCCCCATTCACACCCCTGTCTATCTGTCCCCCCCGCGGGATTCACAGGATTCGGAAATGGCAACCGGCTGGGAGCCCAGCCAGGTGAGGCTGCTGGGGTCTGGGGGGCACGAGTCGGCGTCCTCTCCGGCTTCCCCCCGGCCTTGCAGGAACAGGGTGCGCGAATGCCTAAGAGCGGCTGGGGCCCCCAGGACGCCTGGTTCTGGCTGAGCTCGGAAGGGGGCCCACCGGCGCTCCCCCCACCTCAGCCAGGCCCAGCCCCTGCTCGTCCCGCCTCCCCACCCGGAGAGAGGAGGGCCTGGCGGGGAGCACTGGTCCTGGCCCAGGCCCTGTTGGGGGGGGGGTCCTGCCAGAGGGGGTGAGGGCGGGGCTGGCGATTCAGTGGAGGCGGCAGGAGGCCCAGGAGGCCCGGGGTTTCCGGGTCCTGCCCCGCCTTCCCTACCTGAGCCTCTCCTTCCCCACAGGCCCTGTGGTTCCCGTGGGCTACGGGCCAGGTAGGGAAGCGGGCGCCGCGGCCAGGTGCTGGGGTTCCGGGGAGGCCCAGAGAAGGGGAGAGGGTCGCTCACCTGCCCCCATCTCTTCTTCAGGCGTCGGTGAGGGCGGGAAGCTGCAGAAGCCAGGTAAAGCCTTCGTCCCTCCCTGTGATCCCGGCACTTAGTCTAACAAGATCCCCTCAAAGCGCTGCAGTTTCCTACGTGAGGCGAGCTGTCGAGGTGTCTCTTGTTATGTTAGTGAGCGACTTTCAGAGAGCCCCTGAGTCACCCCTGAGTCACTGAAGGTTGGGGAAGGTGGGGCTGGTTGCCCGGAGAACCCACTTTGGGACTGGAGGGCTGGGACTTTCCGTCCCATGCTTTGACCTCTGGGTAGGGGGCCGGGCTGGAGATGGAAAGAGTCACTAAAAGCCCGAAAGGGCCGGTCGGGAGAGCTTGGGCAGGGTGACCCCATGGAGGTGTGGGGAGCGCGGAGGCCCCTCAGGTCTTCCCTCCCGCCTGGCCTCTGTATCTCTCTTCCATCTGCTGCTCCTCAGTCCTAGCCTTTGTGACAAGCCTGGATTCTTGTAAGGAAGCTGTTTTCCTGGGTTCTGTGAGCTGCTCTAGCAAAGCATTCACACCCACGAAGCTGGGTTCATAGCCAGTGGGTCACACGTACAGGTGGCCACCTGGGCTGGGGGTGGTGCCTGAAATGGGGGGGGGACAGAGCACTTAACCTGTGGGGTCTGAGGCTGTCTGCAGCTGGCTGGTGTCAGGGTTGAGTTACGTTGTCAGACACCCAGTTGGTGCTGGGAGAATTCCCTGGTGCTGTGGGAAAATTCCAGAATTGGGATCAGTGTCAGAATCGGGCCCCTACTGCTCTCTAACCCCAGGAACTGTCTATTCCCCTCACTGCTTTCCCCCTTCCCAACCCACACCCTGTCTCCCAGTTTACAGGAACGGGCTGGGAGCCGGAGCCTTCCCAGGCTGGGGGGCCCAGCCAGGTGAGGGGGGCAGGGGGTGCTCAGGGCCCCTCGGGGCACAGAGTTGGGCCCTGGGGAAGAGAAGGGGCAGGGTGGGGTCCAGCTGTCACTCAGCCCGTTTCTGTCTCTCCCCAGCCCTGGGAAGGGGCATAAGGCCTCCAAAGCCAGGTGAGCCCCTCCCTGCCCCTCTCCTGCCTTGCCCTGAAGCCGCTGCCCCAGCCCTCATGCCTGCTTCTCTCCCCAGGATACGTGCCGGGGCTGCAGCTCACAGCCGGTGAGTGCGGTGGGGGCTTCAGAAGGGGGAGACTGGGCTCTTTTTTCGGAGCTTGAGGTCTGAAATCTGAGAGGGCCTGTCTCTCCTGCAGCTCTGGGAGGGGTTGTGAAACCTCAAAAGCCAGGCAAGTGAGAGAGACCTCCCCATCTCTATCCTGCACCTCCTCCTGCCTCTTTCCAGAACCCTCCCCCCAATTACTACCCCTTACATCCTGGCTTTTTCTCTCCAGGAAATGGCCACGGAAATGGGGTGGGGGCCCAGCCAGGTGAGGCTCCTGGGGCAGGGCTGCAGCGAAGGGAGGCACACCAGGCGAGAGGCAGGAGGGAAGTTGCTGCAAGGCTGAGGGTGGAGGCGGGCCAAGAGCAGGAGCCACGTTAGGTGGCTGGGTTCCCTTGTACCCCAGGCCCCGCGGGAGTGGGGCTTCCTCTGGCCTAGCCGTGGCCCCACTCGGAAGCTGTGTCCGCCCTGGAAGTCACTATGGGCTGGTGGCCTGGCCGGGCTGAGGCCTGGAGAGTGGCCTGGGGCAGCGCTAGCTTGGGTTCACTGCCCTCCGCCTTCCTCCCCTATCTAGGTCCCTGCCATGAGAGGGTCCCTCCACTGCTTCTCCCCAGGCCTCCCACTTCGGGGGGCCCTTCTGATAAAGCGGGCGGCTGGGGCCCCAAATCTCAGCCCTCTCCCCCAGGGCAGAACAGCAAGTTCCCAGGTCAGTGTGGAGTGGGGGGCCTGGGGGGCGCCAGGGGATCCCTGGTCCCAGGAGGGACTGGGCTGGCTGGGCTGCTCACAAGCCCCCAGGGCCATTCGCTAGCTGAGACTGAGGCCTGTCCCCGAGAGCCAGCTCAGGGAGAGCCTGAATTCTGGCCCTGAGACCCCACGGGACCCCCATTATGGCAGCTCCCCCCAGAGGCAGGCTGCAGCATTCCCAACCCTCCCTCCCCTAAGCTCACTCCTGCCCTGTGGCTTTCTTCCTGGCACCGCCTCCGGCCATCTAGTGGGGGCTGAAACCCCAGAAAGCAGGTGTGACTCCGTCTGCTCCCTGTGCCTAGGCCGGATCAGGGTCACTCCTCCATCATCCTTGGGCCCCAGTCTGCCTCAGCTGTCCAGGCTCCAAAGGCCAGGAAGTCCCTCCCTGAGTCTACCTGCAGTCTCTCTTGCTGATTTCTTTTTTTTTTTTTTTAAAGATTTTATTTATTCATTTGACACAGAGAGAGAGATTACAAGTAGGCAGAGAGGCAGGCAGAGAGAGAGGAGAGAGGAGGAAGCAGGCTCCCCGCTGAGCAGAGAGCCCGACGCGGGCCTCGATCCCAGGACCCTGGGATCATGACCTGAGCCGAAGGCAGCGGCTTTAACCCACTGAGCCACCCAGGCGCCCTCTCTTGCTGATTTCTAAGCCCGTTTCTTCTGGTTCTCTTCCCTGTCCATAGGGAGTATCCCTTCTTCCTCCTCAGAGCCCCTAAGGTCCAGACTTGGCCCCCAAGGAGTTAGGGGAAGTCTGAGTGCTCTCCACTGATCTCCATTCTCCTCACAGGATACCAGCCCCTGAATGGCTATGGACTGGGAACAGAACTGGGTGAGGAGGCCCTTCCCCTCCCCTCCTCTCCTGTCCCCTAGCTCAGGAAGAGACTCCAGCTCTCTGACTCCTCCGTCTCTGCCCCGCCTTCCTCTCTCTCAGGCTTTGGTGGCGGCCTCAAGCCTCAGAAAGTTGGTGAGCCCCCCGGGCCCCTAGGGTGCAAGCTGGTACCGTCCCTGGGGCAAGCTCGGCTTGTCCTTGTCTCTTGCCCCGGCCGGCTCTCTCCCTGTTGAACCGCACGCACTCCCTCTGCAGTAGCCCCCATGCCGGCCAGAGACGGCCGGAGACAGGTACCGCCTTGTGTCAGCCGAGGCTGAGTGGCACACGAGGTACGGTCCTGGGGTGGAGAGGGAAGCTGGCCAGAGGGAGGCCAGGAGAGGCTTCCGGAAGGTGGGACACCAGAGTTTGCACAGGGTTGGCTGGCTGAGCGTGGGGACCGTGTGTGAGGCCCTCTCTGGGTCGCCTCTGGGTCCGTCTCTCCAGGAGCTGGTCACCCTGAGCCCACCCCCCATCACCTGGCCTTCCTCCCGTTGCTGTCTTGCAGGTTTTGCTTACGGGAATGGGAATGGTCTGGGAGCTGGGGTCTTCCCTGAGGCCCACCCGCAGCCAGGTGCTTGGGCGAGCTGGGGTGGGTTGGGGGGCCCTGGACTCAGGGGCTCCTCCTGTCTCTGACGTCTCCTCCCTCCTCCAGCGTTCCCTGGGGCCAATGGCTTTAGGAACGGTGAGTCGGGGACAGAGTGCAGGGGCTCGGGGCGGGGGAGGGTGGGGGGAGAGGGGTGTCCAGGGGCTGCACAGGAATCACTCGGATCTCTTGCAGGGTATGGGGAGGCAGCACCCGTGTACCCCAAAGCAGCAGTTCCAGGTCCTGAAGGAAATGGTAGGAAATGAGTGTTTAGGGGGTGAACCCTGGTAAGGAAGCTCGGGAGCCCCAGGGGCTTGCAGGTTCCTGGATGTCCCGCGCTGGCGGGCAGGGGTGCCCACAGTAGGTCTCCTTCCGCAGGTCAGGCCGGGGCCCTGAGGGGCTCTTCTTGGCCCTCCGTGCAGCCCTGGGGCCTTGCCTTGAAGCCTGGATATGGGCCTGGAGGCGCGTACCCCGCGGTCAGGAGCCAGCCAGGTAAGGGGGTGTGTGGAAGAGCATTGTGGGGTCACCAGGGGTGGCGGAAAGGAGCCGGGTCTTGGGCCCTGTGGAGAAGGCGGAGGACGGGGACAAGAGGGATCAGGCAGGATTGCATGGGGTTTGAGGAGAGACGGGTGGAGCAGGGGACCCTGAGCATGAGCCTGGACACAAGACCAGGATGGGGAAGTGACAGACCCCACGTGAGGGAACTCAGTGCTCCCACCGTCTGTCCCTTCCCCCAGCGACCTATGGACAGCTGAGGCCAGAGCTGGGCCCTGGACCCTTCGGTGAGTGGCAGTCCCCCAGGGCCTGGGGTGAAGTCGGGGAGGGCAGGAGGACTCTGAAGTCCTCTGGTGACCCGGTGTCCTGGCTGATCTGTGCCTTAGGCAGCCCTGAGGTGAAGAGAGGCAGCAGCGGCCCACTGGGAAATGGCTATGGAGGTGAGAGGTCACGGTGGCCCTGTCCCCCACTCACCCTATTCCACCACGGTTGTCCCTCCAGGCTGCACTGGGGCTGTCCCAGCCCTTGGGAGGGACAGCAGGCTCTCAGGTCACCTGTAGGTATCTGCTGAGTGACTGATCTTAGAGACCAGAGGCGGGAGAGGCTCAGGTCCGCTGGGAGGTGAGGAGGGTCCACACCTCACCAGGGCCCTGCCTTTTCCCAGGCCACTGTCCTCTTGGGAAATGCTGAACACCAAGGCCCTTCCACTGCCCATCCTGAGAGCCTCTCTGCCACAGCCTGGTGTGTTGGGCGAGGACGGCCAGACCCTGGGGCGTGGCTTCTGGCCCGGGGTCTCCTGTGGGCTGTATTAATAATAAAGGCTACTTGCTACCCTGTTTGCCTCTGTGTGCTGGCAGGGGGGTGGCTGGTCGGGGTGGGGGCAGCCCAGGCCACCGCCTCATTCATCCGTTCCATAAATGGGACAGCACTTTGTCACGGTGTCGCGGGGGACCACGTCCAAGTTAGGGAGGGGACTTGATGTAGACTTCATGTCTACATTTATAATCAACTTATTAGTTATTCAAGTAAAACTCTTTCTCTCTTAAGCCTTCCAATTCTCAATGTTATTGCACTGATTAATTTTATAATTGAGATGTAAAACTCACATTTCTCTGAATCATGTTCAGTTAGGTTATGAATGTGACAGATCTGACTTCCCCCTGAACATTTAGTGTGCCTTACAAACCTGATTAACTCAATTCCTTTATACACTTCAATTACACGCAGAATCTCCTTGATCTACAAATCCAACCAGTAACTTCTTCCTAAGCACTTAAGGGGCTCTTGGAAATGAATAAATCAGACACTTAATATCTCAGATTACTGAACGCTTTCAAAGTCTTAAAAAGCCGGTTACTAATCCAGTATCCATATTAGTGCTACTGGATTGCTGCTTTTTCTTATCCCATGATTACAAATTTGCTTGCCCAAAAATGTGGAAGCAAAGGATTCTTTTTACCTGGGTCCAGAGTGGAAGTTGCACAATTGGGGTTTGACCTGCTGTTCTGAACTTTTACTCAGAGACAGGTCAGTCCCACTCAACCACTCAACCGCCTGAGCCATCCCGGTGCCCACTGGACTCTTCCTTTTTCACAGAACTCGGTTAAGCCTCTGCCTTCAGCTCAGGTCATGATCTCAAGATCCTGGGATCCAGTCCCTCCTTTTTGCAGGGAGTCTGCTTCTCACTCTCTCCCTGCCCCTCCCCCATGATGCACGGGAGCTCTCTCTCTCAGATAAATAAAATCTTTAAAAAATATATCCAAATAGTCTCATCTTTCTCTGCTCCAAGGTGGTAGAATAAATCCCATCTTTTTACTGGTGTTAGAAAGAAAACCAGAAGACGAAAATGGAGCAACTTAGACCAAGTCCCCAAATGGGGGACTTAACGCCTAACTTAATTGCAGTTTCCACCTCCCCTGGAAAGTCTCAACCTGTCAGTCGGGATTTTCTGATCAGCACCAATGAGTTAATGTCCCATAGGAGCTCACTATCCCCCTCCCCCACCAAAGGAAGATGAGGTAATCCACCAAGACAGTCCCCCTCCCCAAGAGAAGGTGACCTTGCCTAATAATTCCTTGCCCCCTCTCCCTCCTTCCTGTAAAAACCTTACATGCTGCACAATTCCTGGCAGTTCCCTTTTATTCGGTGGAGCAGATGCTGCCTGATTCTTGAATCGCTTAAAGTCGATTAAATCTGCAAATTTACTCAGTTGAATTTTTGTTGACACTGGAGAACAGGGTTGGGCACAGGAGCCACCCAGCGGACTGTCTCAGTGAGGGCACAGGAGCCACCCAGCGGACTGTCTCAGTGAGGGCACAGGAGCCACCCAGCGGACTGTCTCAGTGAGGGCACAGGAGCCACCCAGCGGACTGTCTCAGTGAGGGCACAGGAGCCACCCAGCGGACTGTCTCAGTGAGGGCACAGGAGCCACCCAGCGGACTGTCTCAGTGAGGGCACAGGAGCCACCCAGCGGACTGTCTCAGTGAGGGCACAGGAGCCACCCAGCGGACTGTCTCAGTGAGGGCACAGGAGCCACCCAGCGGACTGTCTCAGTGAGGGCACAGGAGCCACCCAGCGGACTGTCTCAGTGAGGGCACAGGAGCCACCCAGCGGACTGTCTCAGTGAGGGCACAGGAGCCACCCAGCGGACTGTCTCAGTGAGGGCACAGGAGCCACCCAGCGGACTGTCTCAGTGAGGGCACAGGAGCCACCCAGCGGACTGTCTCAGTGAGGGCACAGGAGCCACCCAGCGGACTGTCTCAGTGAGGGCACAGGAGCCACCCAGCGGGCTGTCTCAGTGAGGGCACAGGAGCCACCCAGCGGGCTGTCTCAGTGAGGGCAATGGGTGATAGCCTTCCTAAGCCACCTAGAAGTGTCCTTTTTTTTTTTTAAGACTTTATTTATTTGATAGAGAGAGAGAGAGAGAGAGATCACAAGGAGGCAGAGAGGCAGGCAGAGAGAGAGGGGGAAGCACGCTCCCTGCTGAGCAGAGAGAGCCTCATGCGGGGCTCGATCCCAGGACCCTGAGATCATGACCTGAGTCGAAGGCAAACGCTTAACCCACTGAGCCACCCAGGCGTCCCTGGAAGGGTTCTAAGAGTACTCTAATAAAGGTTTCTATATGCCGATTTTAAAGAGATTGGCCATTCTCTCCTTCTGATTGTCACCCATCTGTCCTTTATACCCTGTGTTAACAATAACGTAAATGCTCCATGTCATCAAATTCTGGTTTTGCATGACCCTTTAAGATGATTGAATGGGAACCTGCGTAGGTCTTGCCCCACGCCCTGGCGTCTCGGTCCAGAGCCGCGGCTCAGTGCATCCCAAGGCCAGGTGGGGGCGCCAACCGCGCGTGTGCGGCTCGGGGTCGCGGGCTGGTGGGGGTGGGGCCTGTGGCACCGCGGGACGCCGTGATTGGTTGGGACCCTCGCCGAGAGCGCTCCCGCCTCTGATTGGCCGCCGGGAGTGGCTCGTGCCCGCCGGCGGG
>LNAC01000081.1:2571455-2584233 GCA_002007465.1 Ailurus styani | reverse complement strand
CCCCCCCCCGCCCCAGGCGTCCGAGGCTTAGCGACCACCCACCTTCCCGCCCGCGTCCCCCGCTTGCCCGCCCCCGGAGGCAGCCCCGACCACCCCACCCCCGGCGCCCGCTCGCCGCGACCCTGCCCTGCCCGAAGCTCCACAGGCCCCTGTCCTCGGGCGCCCCCCAGGCTCTCACCCGCCGACGCCGGGCTCCCTCCAAGGTCCCCGCGGTCCCCGATCCCCTCTTCCGGAGGCGGCGCCAGGTGCGGGCCGGCGCAGGTGAGGGGGCGGTGCCGCGGGCGGGACTGGGGCGCCCCCTGGCGGCCGGAATGGCCCGGCGGGGCGGAAAGAAAGTCGCCTCCACCCAGCTCTGCGGCCCCCACCCAGGCCGCCGCCATCAGAGACCTCGGGCCCCATTAACTGAGCACCTGCTGGGCGCACATCCCCCGCTGAGCACAGACGTCAGCCCCTTTCCCCTCACAACTGCCCTGTGGGACAGGACGTTACTGAGAATGACAACGAGGACGAATACAACATATTGAGCACTCTGCTAAGCAAGCTTTTATGGGCACAACTCGTTTACTTTTATGACACCCTAATGAAGCGGAAACTGCTATTATCCTCATTTGACAGATGAGGAAGCTGAGGCTGTGGGGGACCCCTCACTTGCTTGGGCTCACACCGACAGAACCTGAATGTGAACCTCAGAAGCGTGACTTGAGGGTGCGTGCCGATTCCTGTGCTGAGACCTCGGACCTCGGCGTGTGTGGCTCTGAACTCGGGGCTCTCCGTCTCGAGGGGGCGCAAGGCTGGGCCCCATGCTCCAGTGCGAGGACAGAGGACTCGGTGTGGAGGCCAGGAGGATTCGAGGCCGGGTCCAGCCCAAGGCCGCCTGGGCACGCGGGTGGATGAGACTTGGCAATTTCGGAGGTACAGTGCTCCCTGCACGGCTGATTTCAAGCTACCGCCAACATTATTGAATGAGAAGCTGGGCAGAGATGTGCGCTGTTGGCTTTTGTCATCTGGGAGCAGCTGGGAGCAGGCCTTTGGCTGGCAGTCAGGACTCTTGGGGGCCTGGGGCCTAGAGAAATAAGGAAATGGGAGCTAGACCTCCTGACTTGAGGGAAACGGGTGCAAGGACTCCCTGGAAGGGCGGTTTAGGGGCTGGGACTGTGGGGTCCCGGGAGGGCTGGGACAGCGTTTCCTGCCAACACAGAGGAGGGGTGCCAGTTTCCTTTGCAAAGAGGTCTGCAGGCGGCATGGCCCAGTGAGGCCACCGTGTCTTCCCACAGCACCTGTGACAACAGCCTGGTGGACTTTGGAGATGCCTCAGTCTCCCCTTGGTGCCACCACCTGACTCCTCCAAATGCCTAGGTCACCCTGAGCCACACCCACACCCATACCTAGCACACATTCCCCGAGCCCCCCCTTCTGCCAGGCATGGGGCTGGACTCACCTGGTGATGAAGTGGTCAAGGCCTTCTTCCTAGGAGGTTTGAAGCCCTACCCAGGAGCTGGGAGGGGGTAGAGACCTATAAAGCAGAAATGAACCCATAAAGCAATTTAGCAAAGGAGCTTGGCTCATGGACACAGGCATCAGTGGCTTCAGGCCAAATTCCAGTTCGGTCATATGTTAGCTGGGCATCCCTGGGTCATTTAGCTGATTAACCTCTGCAGCCCTCACTTTCCCTGTCTGTACAATGGGGGCAGTAGCACTTGCTAGCTTCGAGGGTTGTGGGGCTTAAGTAAGGGTCCAGTCCTGCTGGTGGCCCTCAGCAGGCCCGGGGGAAGGCCACAGAAGTGACTCAGCACCCATGTTCCAATGAATCCCACAGCCACCCTGTGAGGTCATACCGTTCGTGGACGAGAAACCAGCTCAGGGAGGCCCAGTGATCTGTCTGTGCCTGCAGTGGGAGGCCCCCTCAGCCGGGCTTGCCTGGCACCCAGCCCCAGTCACTCTTTGGGTGTTTGAATCAGTGCCCTGCCCCCTCTGGACCCAGGAATTCTGGCCTCCAGCTCCCCTCCCCTCCCCCAGCCTCCCTGCTGATTCCAGGAGGAAGATGGATCAGAGGGTCAGAGTGCCACCACGGAGGCCCTAGGGAGGCTGGGACATAGCCAGTGAAAGGAGGGGAAGATAAGCCAGTCCTTAGGGGTTCTCCAGCCAGCCCTCCAAGCCCACGGGTCACCCTAGAACACTCTCCCCCACCTTCCCCGCAGCCTGCTAGGCTCCCACTATGCCAAGTCTTGGCTCCGAGGTCTCCTCCCTGGGGAAGACTTCACAGACCTCACAGAGCCGTGGGCAGTCGACCCTGGCATCCAGAGGCCAGCAGATGCCCCCTGCCGTAGAGGCAGCCCCGTGGGAATGGCACGGGTCCAGGCCGAGGGGCCTGCAGGCTTTTACGACAGAGACTCTGTGAACAATAAGTAGTATTGTTGGGAGCGCTTGAAACCTCTATATAAAATAGTTCCCACTGAACACCCGTTGTTTGAGAGCTCGCTTTTTCCATTTAACCTGATGTTCCAAAGTTTCTTCCCATCTTAAAAAACCCACAAAAAATAAAAAACTCAGCTTTATGGAAGTAGGTATTTGTTTCCTATGGCTGCTGTAATAAATTACTACGAACTGGGTGGTTTAAGCAACAATGATTTATTTATTGTCTCAGGGTTCCATAGGTCAAAAGTCCAAAAGCAAAATAGGGGCAGGGTTGCTTCCTTCTAGAGGCTCGGAGGACGGAATCTATTCCGAGCCTCTCTCCTCGCTGCTAGAGATCCTGGATGTTCCTTGGCCAGGAAGAATGCCACTCGGCCTCTGCCTGCCTCCTACATGGGCTCCCCCTCTGGGTCTTCCCTGCGACCCCGAGTCTCAGCTCTCTCTCTCTCCTTTCTCTTATAAAGACATGACTCATTGATGTATAGCCCATCCCAAATCCAGGATGGTCTCATCGTGAGATATTTATTTAGTTAGTTAGTTTTAAATATTTTATTTATTTGACACAGAGAGACACAGTGAGAGAGGGAACACAAGCAGGGAGAGTGGGAGAGGGAGAAGCAGACTCCCCACTGAGCAGGGAGCCTGATGGGGGGCTCCATCCCAAGACCCTGAGATGATGACCTGAGCCGAAGGCAGGTGCTTAACAACTGAGCCATCCAGGCACCCAGTAAATAAACCTTTTAAAAAATAAAAAATAAAACAAATAGTCCATTGTTGGGGCACGTGGCTGACTCAATTTATAGAGTGTGCGACTCTCGATCTTGGTTCGAGTCATGGGTTCGAGGCCCATGTTGGGTATAGAACCTAGTTGGGAAAAAAAAAAGTAAAAATAGTCTGCTTGTCTTTTTCTGTGACTTTCAGGGCGTTGATTTTTCTTTTTTTTTTTTCTTTTTTTAAGATTTTATTTATTTATTTGACAGAGAGAGAGAGAGATCACAAGTAGGCAGAGAGGCAGGCAGGGAGAGAGGAGGAAGCAGGCTCCTCCATCTGCAGAGAGCCTGATGGGCCTCGATCCCAGGACCCTGAGATCATGACCTGAGCCAAAGGCAGAGGCTTTAACCCACTGAGCCACCCAGGCGCCCTGATTTTTCTTTTTTAAGGACTCCATGGGGCGCCTGGCTGGCTCAGTCAGTGGAGTGTGACTCTTGATCTTGGGGTTGTGAATTTGAGCCCCAACTTGGATATAGAGATTACTTAATAAGGAAAACATCTTTAAATCTTTAAAAAAAAAAAGGATTCCAGGCAGCTGTTTTTCCAGGATGTTTCTGAGCTTTATCCCCAAAGATGCATTTGGATGTAGTTTGTTAATAGCTGTATGGTTTTTCATCCAATGTTTATGCCCCGATTTATTTCTCTACTCTTCTATCAGGGAAGACTTAGTCTTTTGGCATTTTTTCAATGTTATAAACAATGTTCTAATGCACGTCATTGTACACAGACCTCCATGGACACGTGTGTGTGGGTCTTAGGCTGTTATCCATCTAGAAATGGAATCAACAGGGGGAGGTGTTCTCCTATGCGTAATGACCATCCCACAGCTTTGAAGGCTTCAAATAATTATTTGGTTCTCTATTTTACAGTTTCGAGGGTGGGCTAGGTTCTGCTTAGGATTCTTGCTGCTGGGCTCTCATGCATTTGCACGTAAATTGTGGCTGGGGTTGGGGTCATCATAAAGCTTCTTGGGTCCCACATCTGGGGTGTGGGCTGGACGGCTGGAATCAGCTGGGGCCAGCCAGCATTTCCCTCCCCACGTGTCCCCTGCCCGTGGCCTGCATGGATGTCATCACAGGGTGGCTAATCCAAGACATGTCAGCTGCCTCCCCCAGCACAAGGGTCCAAGAGGCCTGGGCGGAAGCTGCGGGGCTTCTCAAGACTCAGCCTTGGAGGTTGAGAACCTCAGCCCCGAGGACCATCACTTCTGTGGCATCCTACTGATCAAGCCACTGGGGCCAACCCAGGCTCCAGAGGAGAGGATTTGATTCCACCCCTCAGTGGGAGGAGTAACAAAGAATTTGCAACCATCTTTTATCCACCACAGAGGTTGTGCGCTTTAGCTTTATTAAATATGGCCAAACTGGTTTGCAGAGTGTAGGTATCAATTTACACTCTGTAATAAAGAGTCTGACTCCATTTTTGATGCTTGATGGCTGACAGCTTTAAAGCTACACGGCTCCCTCTTCCCCTTGTGCTCCAGAGCTGGCAAGCTGATTAGAAGGTTCTGGTGCGCTCTTTCTGGCTCTGGAGGGAAATTTAAAGCAGGGAACCCCTGGCCAGTGTGTGTGTGGGGGGATCTCAGGCCAGCCTCCCCCCTTTGTCATAATGAGAGACCCTCCTTGTTCTCTCAAGCCATTTCAGACCTGCTTGGGAGCTGGCCCTGCTCCCCATAGAAAGCCTCATTATGTGAGTAGTCAATCTTGTCATAGCCTCTTAGTGTGAGTGGCCTCATCAGTCTTCACATCTGAACGACATTTTGGGTGAAGATTTGACCCCATAGTGGGGCAACCGCAAAACACACTCCTGACAGCAGCACGAGTTTCACCCGGCTCACACCTGTCTACAACTTGACATCATCAGATGTTTAAATTTCTGCCCATCTGATGGCAAACACGGTGCGAAATAATAGGGAAAAAATGTGAGTGTGTATATCTGTATATCTCTATCTGGCCCCAGTTGCTGGCACAAAGTTCCCAAATCCCTTGTAAGTCGGGGTGCCAGGGACACGAGGTTTTCATTACTGTTGGTGTCAGGGAAGTGGGAATTGCCAGAATGGCCCTGACTCACAGAAACGTGGTTTGGGAAAAGAAGGGCAAAACGGTGGGTGACGAGGAGCTTCTGATTCCTAGTGGCCATGTGGCCACTCTTGGTCCGGAGCAGCAGCTGTCCTGCCCTCAGGCACTCCAGGGAAGAGTTACCTGTGGAATGCAGGGCTGGAGCCAGCTCCCCGAGAGCTGCTTCCCTGGGGGTGTCTGGAAATGCAGACTAGTAAGAAAAAGGCAAAATATTCAACCCCTTGCTTATCTGTAATAGTTAAAATGCAATTAAAAGAGAATGCTGGGGGTGCCTGGGTGGCTCAGTGGGTTAAGCCTCTGCCTTCAGCTCAGGTCATGATCTCAGGGTCCTGGGATCGAGCCCCGCATCCGGCTCTCTGCTCAGTGGGGAGTCTCCTTCCCCCTCTCCCTCTGCCTGCTTCTCTGCCTACTTGTGATCTCTCTCTCTCTCTCTGTCAAGTAAATAAATAAAATCTTAAAAAAAAAAAAAAAAGAATGCTGGGTCAGACCTTGCTGCTGGACCATCTCAGATTTGGGTGCGTTTAAGCCTCAGCCACTCACCTAAGAGCCACTCCCCAGGGGAAAAGTTATCCAGTGACAACAGAAAGTATCCCTGAGACCTCTAATCACCAAGGAGGTAGTCAGTGTAGGGGAAGGGCAAAACCAGAAGCCACTGAAACCAGGGGCCAGGATGAAGGAGTTGTTTCATTTCATAGATCGTTATCATTAGCTTCCGAGGAGCCCTTACTGACTCGGTTGTGAGAGTGACTCACGAGGGGCCTGTCTTGGGTTGTGAATGCTGGAAGAACATGTTTGGGTGAGTCAGGACCCACGGCTCCCTATTAAACAATCACAGATGGCTGCACACGATCCAGACACATGGGAGGGAACAGCCAGCCTAGCAGATGGGATAAAAACCACTGTGAGGTCTGTTTCCCCCAAGCAGGTCATCTGTCTATTTCTCACTATAAATGCCAAGCGGAGCGCCCCAGACGAAGCAGCTTATGTGGTCTGTATGCCAGCCACGTGAGACTGGCTTCATGATGGACCTTCGCCCTCTGAACATGCTTGTCTCCCAGGTCATGGTAAAGGCTGTGGTTAGGGGTGCCCGTTTGCATGGGGACCCCATATAACCCGCGGCCGCAAAACCGAAGGGCAGTTTGGAAAACCTTATTGCATTTGCTGCCTCTGCTTCCTCTTGTGAGTCTTAGTAAAAATAAGAATGTGGGGCGCCTGGCTGGCTCAGTCAGTAGACACGAGACTCTTGATCTTGGGGTCATGAGTTTGAGCCCATGTTGGATGTAGAAAATACATGAAATGAAAAAAATGTTAATGTTCGGTTAATTAATGAGAAAATGAGGAAAGTCAGAGAAGGGAGAGTCAAGAGGCTGGTCTTAGCAGGGTGGAAAATTTAAACAGTTATTAAGAAATAAAGGGAGTAAAGTGACAGGAATGAAACACGGAGGAGAGAGAGGGGGGAGTGCAGTGGCAGGACACAGCCCAGCAGGGTGGGCACCTTCAGATGGTTCCTCTCTCTCTCTCTCTCTCTCTCTCTCTCTCTCTCTCTCTCTCTCTCGGATGTTGCTTTTAAGTGGGCGTGAATAATGCTGAATCGATGGACTGGGAACAAAGGCTTTACTACAACACCGTGGGAGGCTGGGCAGGGGGAGGCCGCCCCTACTCGCACCCCAGCATTAAAGGGTCTCAAACAGGTCTTCTCTATAGACTCCAGCTTGGAGAAACTGTCAAACCCAGGAGGCAGAGGTCACAAGGAGAAGCTGACCAGCAATCATCCAGGGCAGTGTTGAGCAGATCAATCAGGTTATGGAAAACAACGGGGCCAGGGTCCCTTGGCTCAACCCCTCCCTGGGGACCCAAACCACTTTTTCTTTTTTTAAACTCTTTCCAAAAAGGGTTACTGTGATATGACAAACATACAATGAGCTACACATATTCAAAGGGTACAGTCCGATACATTTTGATACATATAGACACTCCTAAAACCATTATCATCATGGTGGTGTTTGTCATCCCCAGCATTAACCTTGTGCCCTTTGCTCCCCCAACTCTGCCCAGGTAAGTGCTGATCTGCCTTCTAGCACCATCGATTAGTTCGCACTTACTAAATATGCGTAGGACCATGCAGTGTGATCTATTTGGTTGCCTGGGTATTTTTGTTTGTCTTCCACATCGATCTTTTTTGTCACTGTGGTGGAAATACACAGACCGAAGCTTTGCCATCTCAGCTGTTTGGGGTACTGATGATGTTCCCACTGTCCTGCAGCCCTCAATCCCGTTGCCTCCAGATCCCCCTGAGCTTCTCAAACCCAGACTGTGTCCCTATTAAATACTAACTGCCCGTGCCCCGTCCATTGGGCCCTGGCACCCACCATCTACTCTCTGTCCCAGCAGTTTTGATGACACTATGTATCTCATAGAAGTAGAATATTTGTTGTTGTTGTTTAAAGATTTTATTTATTTATGATAGAGAGAGCAAGAGAGGGAACACAAGCAGGGGGAGGTGGAGAGGGAGAAGCAGGCTTCCCGCTGAGCAGGGAGCCCGATGTGGGGCTCTGTCCCACGACCCTGGGATCGTGATGTGAGCCGAAGGCAGACACTTACAACTGAGCCACCCAGGCACCCCTAGAATTAGAATCTTAAGAGTATTTGTCTTCCATTAGGTCTTTTTTAGGTATAGTTCCTGTTGATTTAATTTTTCCCCTTTGAGTGGGCCATACTTTCCTGTTTCCTTGTATGCCTTTTTTTTAAAAAAAGGATTTCTTTGTTTATTTTAGAGGGGGGGGAGGACAGAGGGCGAGGGAGCAGACTCCCCGCTAAGCTTGGAGCCCCATGCTGGGCTGGATCTCACAACACCCAGATCTTGACCTGAGTGGAAATCAGGAGTCGGATGCTTAACCCACTGAGCTGCCCAGGCGACCCTGTTGTGTTTTTTGTTTTGTTTTCTTTTTTTTTAAAGATTTTATTTATTTATTTGACACACAGAGAGAGATTACAAGCAGGCAGAGAGGCAGGCAGAGAGAGAGGAGGAAGCAGGCTCCCTGCTGAGCAGAGAGCCCCATGTGGGCCTCGATCCCAGGACCCTGAGATCATGACCTGAGCCAAAGGCAGAGGCTTTAACCCACTGAGCTACCCAGGCGCCCCTGTTTTATGTTTTCTTAAAGTAATCTCTGCACCCACCACCAGCCTTGAACTCATCACCTCAAGATCAAAGGTCACCTCCTGAGGCTCCTGATCTCAGGGTTGTGAGATCAAATCCTGCATGGGGCTCACACTCAGTGAAGAGTCTGCTTCAGTTTCTTTCTCTCCCTCCGCCCCTCCCCACAGCATGCTCAATAAGTAGCTAAACAAACACATAAATAAATAAAATCTTTAAAAAAAAAAGTTGCCTGCTCCACCGACTGAGTCAGCCAGCTGGCCTGGTGATCTTTTGGTGGAACACAAGACATTTGAGGCTAACATTGCCCTAGCTCTGGACCCCGGATTTCCCTTCCTCTTTGTTATTGTGCTTGTGGATTGTTTTTGTTTTTGCGAAGGTCGTGGGGGGCTCTCTGCACCTGGGAGCAGCCTCCCGGGTCCACTCCCGTCTTCCCAGGTCTTGTCTGAGCCCTTCCTTGGACACGTGCAGTCGCTTTCTCCTTCCACCCCCCAACCCCATGCACAATTGTTTTGTTTCACTGTGGGTTTTCGGGGGTGGGGTGGAGGCTGCTGTTTTCTTTAGCTGACTTTAATGGACACATAATACTGTGTAAGCCGAAGGTGTGCAACGTGTTGATCTGACACATTTATACACAGCAACGACTACCACGGGTGGTGCCTGTGAACACAGCGAACGCACCGCATCATTAGCATTTCTTCCACGTGGTTAAGAACACCTACGATCCCGTCACCTGGCAGTTTTGAAGTGTGTAATATGGGAGTGTGGACTATAATGTCTGTCCTGGATATTAGATCTCCAGGACTTAACTTACCTACTAGTTTTTGCCCTTAAACCATATCACCCCAGTTCCCTTCTCCCAAGCGCAGCCCCCGGTAACCACCATGCTACTCTATTCTCTGTCTCCATTATATGCAGTGGTTTTGAATGTTCTAGCTTTTAATGTCTGGCTCCCGAAAGTGGAAACGTGAACAAGGGGGGCTAAAGGCACCGGCCCTTCCAATCCCCTGGAAGTCACCTCGGCAGGAGAGACAGGGGCTTGCCACAGTGGGTGGGAGACAGCAGTGGCTGCCCACCTCTGTGCCCCGCTGGGCAGAGATTCCTGATACTTGGGAGTTCGGGTCCCTTTTGCCCACCCTGGTTCCCGCGAGCTGCGGCGTGGCTGCCCGTGCAGGGCGGGGGCCGGAAAGGGCTACTGTGCTAAGAGCTGAAAGTGATGGCAATTTAGCTTCCGGAGCCTCCCCTGGAAGTTGTAAGCCTTCCTCGGGACTCTAGAGTTCCAAAGTGGCACTTGAGATTCTATTAGTGCACTTGTTGTCTAGGTGGGGAGACAATTAATTCCCACAGCTTCTTCCTCCACCATTTTCCCAGGACCTTCCCTCATCCAAGGCCTTTGATACGAGTGCTCCGGGGTGGGGAGGAGCTCTCCGGACTCCTTGACCTAGGAGCCCCGTGACTGTGCCACCAAAACTCACTGGCGAAGCTCTGACTTGGGCTACAATTAGATGGGAGGTAAGAATGTAAGCGTTGGTAAGACGGTACAAGTTTGAATGTTCTGGAATATTCGGGCAGGCCTGCTGTAGGGAGGTCGTGTCTCCTTTACCTAATGTTTTATGCAAATGGATATTATGTCACAGTAGGAAACACGTCCCCGCCTTTGTATTGTAAAACCCAAACCTGTGGGTTTTGTCCTTGTGGGTTAAGAGCCCTAGTGGGTTAAGTCCTAAACGGAGGTGAACAGGAATGTACGGGTTGATGGAATTAAGGTAAAAGCGGGAGAACTGGTAAGTTGGAACAGGTGTGCCATGAGACGGTTGAGTCTCTTAAGGCAGATTGTACTTTGGCGCCGGGCGGTGTGCCCGACTGGGGAGTGTTTCCTCCGGCTGATCTCCTAAAGCAGGCGGTGTAAGCTTGCGGAACCAACGCAGTGTGGAGAGCCTGGAACTGGGGGCGTGGGGGGGCCTCCTCGAGACTCCGTGCTCTGGCCCTTGTGGAGTGTAGACGGGCAAAAGCCTGTGAGCGCCCCCCAGCGACGATCACTGGGACTTCGGACTAGAGAATTCTCCGTTTGAGGGGTAATCACTACCTTGCTCCCCGACATAAACTGAAGTTACCCTGGTGAGGGAAGGACTTCATATGATCCTGGCACCTGTTACGCCCGTGTTGTCTGGGGTAATGTCAGAGAGACACTCTCGTGGGGACGGCAGTGCCCAGCAGCGTGCCCTGATAAAATGAGAATGGTTCCTCTGGGACCGTGCTGCCTGGGGATGCAAGGAGACAAGCTCGGAGCACGGAGCCTCTTTCCCGGGGCTGAGTCTGGACTACAGAAGGAGCTGCTGGATTCCGTTGTCCCTTGGACCGCGCCCCACAAACAGCTCTCCGCAGACCAACAAAGAGCCGCTTGCTCTCTGTGGATGGCCCTTCCGAAGGGAACGGACAACATCCTGTGCGGAAGGCCGCCACTCTGATCAAGGAAGGTACAAACAAGTCAGTCCGGTGGGCTGAACTGCGGGCTGTTTTTCCAGCTGTGAAGGAAGACTTGAACAGGAGTAAAAGCCCTGATGTTTTGGTTTCTGCTGACGGACAGGCGGGAGGACAGTGGGAGCCTGGGCGACTACGGACGTGCCCAGATGAGGCTGGGTCCCGCGGAAATCACTGTGGGAATCTGCAGGGCCCATTAGAGAAAGTAGGGCGTGTTGAAGCCCATCAGAAGAACCCCCTTCCAGGTTCGGAAGGTGACTGGAATCCACAAGCAGATAGCCCCACGCACGCACCCAACGTGGCCACGCGCGTCCACGGAATGAGTGGACGTGGGGGCACTGGGGGGCCGAGTTGACACTCACTCCTCCTGTGGCCTCTCAGGTGAGAGACATGCCAGTAGGAGCCTTTCCGTCTGCCAGCCGAAGGGACAGAAGCTGCAGAACATGCTAACGTGTCTTGGCGGGGATGCCCGTGGTCATTCTGGAGGCGCCAGGTGGGAACTCAAAGGAAGAGACGCCGACTCTGGACCGGGCTTTGCTGACCCAGAGGTGGACGGAAATGCTCAGAGAGCCAGAAACTAACCAAAACGGAGAGGAGGGCACAGCCAACCCACAGTTCTTCAGTCCAAGGACCACTATTGACAGCCCTTAATGGCCCACAACGGGCAGAGAGATATCCTCCTCGGAGACTGGTCTGGTGGAGAATTGGGAGAGGCCATTAAAACATAGGTTGTCTACCACAGGGCGGAGGGCCGGTTATAAAGCCTCGAAGGGCTGGCTTGCACCACCGTGATCATGAGTGGGGTAAAGGCGCGTCCTCTCTCTGCTTTTCTGGTGGGTCTGGGGAAGAGGGTGTGCGGAAGGTGCCAGTACCCCGCCTCGCCTTGCCTGCTTTTTTCCCTGCCTGACGCAGTGGTCCTGTGGCCAGTGTCTGCTTCAGCAAGGGCTCCTGAACAAGAAACTACAAGTGTATTTGAACCCTTGGGTCAGGGCGCCTGGGTGGCTCAGTGGGTTAAAGCCTCTGCCTTCGGCTCAGGTCATGATCCCAGGGTCCTAGGATCGAGCCCCGCTGAGCAGGGAGCCTGCCTCCTCTTCTCTCTGCCTGCCTCTCTGCCTACTTGTAATCTCTTTCTCTGTCAAGTAAATTTAAAAAAAACAAAAACAAAAAAAACAGCAACAACAAAAAACCTTGGGTCAGGATTCCTTTGGGCTGAACACAGCCCCCTAGTTCTGCAGCCGCACCCCTGTAACCTGACTTACCCTGTGTGACCGGCCGTGGGCTGAGGGCAAGCACGTGCTAGACCAGCGTCCTGCCCGAAGTCTAGACCAGCAAGGTGGCCGAACCCGATGTCCCTTCCAAAGGCCGGGGAGTTGGGGTGTGAATGGAGAAAAGGAAGAATAGTAGCTACGGGTAAAGTAATGAATAAATGAGTTATGTCATAAGGGAAATCCAATATCCCATGGATACCTCCAAAGAGGCTCCTGGCAAGAGACGTCATCTTAGCTTGATTACACCAGATGTCCAAAAGGGCGAAGCCATGCGTGTGCTGAGACCACTCCTGGTTTTGTACCCTGACAAGATCGAGAAGTCTGCAGACTCAATGAGTGCTGTCACCCTGAGAGACATTTTCATGCAAGAGGGCGATGGGCTGGAATGACACCTAAGGGCTGCGTGGGATACTAGTAATGTGCGCTACCTGAGCTGTATATCATTTTGCTGCAAGGGCTTGTGTGGCCAGAGGCCAGGGGTGTGTGTGTGTGTGTGTGTGTGTGTGTGTGTGTGTGTGTGTGTGTGTGTGTGTGTGAAATAATAGAAGAAAATACATATATGGGTCTTAGCCCCTGGGTCCTGGCACAGAGCTCCCTTTTTTTTTTTTTTTTAA
>LNAC01000081.1:2529732-2554728 GCA_002007465.1 Ailurus styani | reverse complement strand
GTGGGGGGGGGTGAGGTGAGCTGCATGGGGCTGGCCACGGCCTGGGAGCACCCCCCTCCCCAAAGGTGCCTGAGAGCTGCAGAACCATGACATCCCTGGTTCGGGGGCGGGGGGGGGGCGCTCAGGATAGCCCGGTCAGCTGGGCCTAGGCCGGCAGCCAACCATCCTCAGCCTCTCCTGAGGGCTTCGTCCTGTCCCCTGGCAGGTAGGCAGCACCTCCAGCCAGCCCTGCAGGGGCCCATGGGGCGGTCTGTTCAGGCACCTTGCCTGGCGGGCCTACCCCAGGGGTCCAGCAGGTCCTGCTACCCCCAGGCCAGGAGGTTCTCGGAACCTTCTCTGGGCTTCAGAGCTGGGACGCACTGCGCTCCATGTGACCTGGCCAGCAGTCCCCAGGACCTTGCCCCCCCAGCTGGATGACGCGCCTTCAGGGTATGTCCCCTGTGCTTTCCCAAGTCTGGGCTTTCCCGCTGTCCCTCCCCCATCCCAGGCTGATGCAGTTGGGGGCAGGGGCCTGTTTCCAGGCTCCGAGTTTCCTGCCCCAGCTCCGAGAGTGGCGAGAGTGGCGGGGCCTCGGCTAGAGAAAGCCCACCCATCTCAGGCCCTTCAGTCTCCTTGTCTGTCCTTGGCTTCTGTCTCTGTGTGTCACACACACACACACACACACACACGCACGCAGAGTCCCACATCCTGCCTTTAGGGCAGTCCCCACCCTCCCCCACCTCTCCCTCCTCCCTCCTCCGTTCTCCGCCCCCACCCTCCCTCTTAAAAGAGCGGCTCTCTCTGCAGAGCCGAAATCTCCGAAATCTGCTGGGAGAACCCTTGAGAAGCTGAAGGTTCAGTGGAGGCCTGGGGAGGGAGCTGCAGCCAAAAGGACATTCAGTGGGAGTGGTGGGTAGTCTGCTTCTGTGAAGACTCTTGCTTACGCCTGTTCCTTCCACTAGGTCACAGCCCCTGGAGCCCTGAACAACCATGTGCTACTCCAAGGTGAGTTAGAGAGAGTGTGTGTGTGGGGGGCTGGATACCATTTCTGCACCGCGGGTCCCCCTTCTCCCACCTGAGCTGGCCCCCAGACCTCCCGATCCCTCCACATGAACCTGGCTCTGTCCCATTCTCCTGGTGCCAATGGGGGAGCCCCCCAGGGAGGCAGGGGTCTGGGCCACTCAACAGGGCCCCAGTCTCATAAGGATCCGAGCTTGCTGGTCAAGTGCTCTGCCTTCACTCCTGAATAATTGTTGACAAACAGCCTCACAGTCTCCTTTTGCTCTGAGTCATTCGCTTTACTATTTTTTAAAAAGATTTTATTTGTCAGAGAGAGAGAGAGAAAGAGCACTCAAGCAGGGGAGGTGGCAGGCAGAGGCAGAGGGGGAAGTAGGCTCCCCGCTGAGCAGGGAGCCCCATGCAGGGCTCCATCCCGGGATCCTGGGATCAGGACCTAAGCCGAAGGCAGACGCTTAACAGACTGAGGCCCCCAGGCGCCCTGAGTTATTCACTTTATAGAGCAGGTCCTGGTTGCGGGCCAGATTTTCTGTCTGGGGGTAAATTACGGGGGCAGCTCTGTGTGTGTGTCTTTGTGTGTGTCAGGGGTCCTGAGGAACAGTGTGTGCTGTGGGACAGGGGGGTCACTCTAGGAGTTAGACCCCACCTGTCTGTGGGGCAGCTGGACAGGGCCAGAGGAAGCACCAACCCCAGCAGACCCTGTGTGACCTGGAAACCAGATTTGGCCCTAAGGTAGACTCGTGAGGGAGGCTCTGGGGTGCTTCGCACTTCTGTGGCCAAGCCAAGAGTCTGGGCAGGGGAGATGGGTCTGTAGGTGCCCCCGCATCTCGGTCACCACCTCGGACAGGACTGGCTGCTGCAAATCCTTCCCTTGACCAACTGTCAGCCAGGACAGGAGAGCTCAGGGTTTGGTAACCCAGTCGACACTGCAGCCTGCAGAGCAATGTTCCTACACGTATGTGTGTGCGCGCGTGTGCGGGCACATGAATACAGCAAGGGGGGTGGGTGGCAAGGTCGCATGAGCCTGAATATCACTGTTACCTCCTCCACAGCCATCCATGAAGGAGGCGTTAAGATCGGAAATGGTAAGAAGCCCTTCCCAAAGCGAGGTTGGGGGAGTGGGGTGTGGGGGGGTGGCGTCTGGGTTCTGCTGCATGGAACTGAGAATGTCCGGACCCCGGGGGNGGGGGGAGGATCAGGCGTGTCTGTTCCACCTCTGCCTCTCCTCTGCTCACAGAAGCAAATGTTGGACTGTTACTGGGAAAATCAAAATGAACCACAAGGAGAAGAGGAGGTGGGTCAAGAGCCCCCCATTCCCCTGCTCTCTGCAGTTTGGCTTGGGTGGGTGTCTCTCGAGGATGGTGGTGATGGCGAAGAGGAAGGTGCCGCCGCAGGTTTGCCCATTCCTTCCAGGGGGCACACCCCCCCCTGCAATATGCTCATGTCTCAGTTCACACCTGTGGGGCAGGTGGAGGTTTAGGGAGGGGTCTAAGTCACTGGGCATATTAATGACAGCACAGGGGTGCCAGACACCTGGTCCCCAGGCCCCTGGGCTGGACCCAGTTACGGGAGCCTGCCGAGCAGAGAACAGCCCAGCCTGGGGTGGGGGTGGGGGCTTGGGGGTAAGATTGAGTGTGGGAGGGGCTGGGCGGATTTTAAACACGTGATTTTTCCGCACCAGGAGCTGCAGGCCATGGTGCAGCTGGAGGTGAGTTTGGGCGTCACCCCTCCTCCAAAGCTGATTCCCCAGAGCCCGTCGATGCCACGTTATGGGGTCTGGGCTCGTGGCTCCCGTGGTGACTCACCTGGAGCCAGGGAGGTGACAGGGGGCTGCAGACAGCACCGGGCAGGAGCAGGTCGGTAGCCTCCACACCCTCCTCTCCCCAGGAGGACTTCGACGAGGTCTTGCTCAAAGGTGTGGACCGGCACCATCAGAGCAACTCGCAGGTGGGTGCGAGGCGCCCATCACGGCGCTCCTTGCTTCCCTTCCCACCTGTTCTGTCTGGCTCTTGGTGTTGTCATGTAAGGACACAGCGCCGCTAAGGGGAGGAGGAGGGATGCGCCCGCCCAACTCAGGAGGCCTGCGGGCCCAGTGCGCAGTGGCCGGAGCCCCCACCGCCACCCTCAGTGCCCCGTCTGATGGGCCCCGAGGGCCGGGTGCGGGGCTCCGATGCTGGTCACCAAGCGCACAGGGACGACCACGGCGGCTTTGGAGACGAAGGCGGTGGGAGCGGTGTGCGCTCACGGGGAGCTGTTGGCAGGAAAGCGGGCAGCTTCCGTCTGAGGGCTTCTGGCTCCCCGACTCTCATAAAGGTTGGGAGGCCTCAGCCTGAGGCCAGGACCTGAAGCTCCCCTCCCCCCACCCCCTCCCCGCCCATCCTGTCCTGGCAGGAATCAGATCCCTTACTTCCTGAAATGCAGAGGGAATTGCGCTCCAGGGTCCGGAAGTCGTCTGTCCTTTCCCGGGAAGACGTGGCTCTCGAGGTCAGGGATCCCAGGATGTCCTTCCGTGACAGGATCCTGAGGTTTTTCCAAAGGCTGCTGGCCCACCTGCGGCAGAAGTGGCAGGCCCTGCTGGCTTGGGCGCGGAAGATCTGGGCTACTATCATGCAGGCCCTTTGCCGCGCGGTGGAGGCCGTCTGCAGTGTGTTCAATGACTTCTGCTCCTTCATGGGGCAGGCCCTGGGGAGCACCGTCCAGGCCTAGTCAGGCCTCCCCTGACCAGCTTCCGTCTCCAGGTCCGACCCTTGCTCTTGCTACCGTGTCTGTGTCTTAATAAAAGTTGGTCGAAGCCGACTGAATGCCTGCGGCGTTGGAGCAGGGGGCCCCGTGGTTGGTGGGGGCGCCACATGGACCCGGGCTGGGGTCCACCCGACCGCTCTAATCTGTACATGTGTCACGGGGCTCGCAACTGATTGTGGACTTGCGGTGAGGACCTTCCCTAATGCATAGTGGGGACTCAGGAAATGCGAGCTTGCAGCCGTCTTTTCCTGACCCAGGTCTTCATCCTTTGCTGGGCCACAGAAGCTCCTCGGCCTTCCTTCCAAGATCAGAGGTCTTGGGGTTGGGGCTCAGGGGGGGAGGGAGGATGTACCCCCTCCTGGGCCAGGCAGAGAAGTGGCTCCGGGTGGGGCGGGAGTCCCATGTCAGGCCTGTGGCTGGGGCCTGCGGACACAGGAACCGGGGAAGGAGAAGGCAGGAAGGGCTCAGCTCAGCTCCTCGTTTCTTTTCTTTACTTTTTTTTTTGTTAAGGTTTATTTATTGATTTGAGAGAGAGTGGGGGGGAGGGGCAGAGGGAGACTGATTCTCACGCAGACTATGGCTGAGTGTGGACCCCAGTGCAATGAGGGGCTCGACACATGAGCTCATGACCTGATCTGAAACTGAGGCTCGATGGACAAAGCCACCCAGGCGCCCGCTTCCCTTCCCCCATGCTCCCCCTCCCCCTATGGACTTCCTGCTTCTGGCAGCTTTACACAGATTTTGCACTGGGAGTGTCTGGCCACACACACTCCAGCCCGCCCCCCCGCCCCAACCCCAATCTGAGAACAGGGCTGGAAGAGAGAGAAATGGGCCTGGGGCAGTGACCAGGGCGGGCCCAACTGTCTGAGAAGGATGCTGGCTGGGAGAGGCGTGTGGGGAGGGCCTTGGGAGCCACGAGGCCTCAAGGACTGGGGGCATTCTGCGAGGCAGCACCCCCCTCTCCTGTCCACCACCTTCTTCAGACCCTCTTGGGTCCCAGGCATAAACTCTTGATTCTCCGAAAAATCTGGGGGTCGCTGTGAGTCTCGGGGGAGGAAGTCATGGCCAAAGTGTGCCTTGCTAGTGGCCTCTTGGTGGCCCTGATCATGCGCCCCTGCTTGCTGGCAGCCCCTGCCCCGCAGGGGAGGCATTGGGGGAACGGCTTCCTCACCCTGGCCATTTCTTCCCGAGGCAGAAGGCAACCCAACATGGGGGTTCCTTTCTGCAGACGCCCATGGTGGCTCCCATCTTCTTTTGCTTGTTGGGGCCCCTCTGATAGTCTTTTCCACTGGAAGGCTCATCTCGGGCCTGAGTCCCCAGCTCCAAGGGGCCACCCAGTCCAGGGCCTGACCCAACATTTACTTCCCCTTGGCCAAGCCCTCTCTTCTCACTTCCTGTCAGCATTCAGGTCACTTTAGATCCTTGCCCTGCATTTTCAAGTGACCTTCCATCAAACTGCCACTTCTTGCGACACTGATTTCCCTTGAGAAAGCCCTCTTACTGTGCTGAAGCCATCAGGGGCTTCTGTGACCCCATGGNTTTAAAGATTTTATTTATTTATTTGACACACAGAGAGAGAAATCACAAGTAGGCAGAGAGGCAGGCAGAGAGAGGGGAGGAAGCAGGCTCCCTGCCGAGCAGAGAGCCCGATGCGGGCCTCGATCCCAGGACCTCGAGATCATGACCTGAGCCGAAAGCAGAGGCTTTAACCCACTGAGCCACCCAGGCGCCCTTGAGAAAGCCCTCTTACTGTGCTGAAGCCATCAGGGGCTTCTGTGACCCCATGACCCCATCAAAGTCGCCATCATCTGGAGCCTAGACAACTTCTAGGCTCTTCTAATTGGTCTCGCTGGTCTTGCCCCTTTCTTTTTTTGTTGAGATTTAATTTATTTATTTGACAGAGAGAGAGATTACCAGTAGGCAGAGAGAGAGGAGGAAGCAGGCTCCCTGCCGAGCAGGGAGCCCGATGCGGGCCTCGATCCCCAACCCTGAGATCATGACCTGAGCCGAAGGCAGAGGCTTTAACCCACTGAGCCACCCAGGCGCCTTGGTCTTGCCCCTTTCAAGCCAAATCTATCTAGTACCAAGGTCAAAACAATTTCATTGCAAAATGAGCTAACTCCCTGCTTAAAACCTTCCCCTCTTCTCATCATAAATATACTCTGACCTTGGCCTCTCAGGCCCTGTCTGTGTCATCAGGTTCCTACAGAGCTCCCTCAGGGACAGTATTCTTCAGCTGCCTGCTCAGCAGCTCAGGGCCTTTGCACATGCTGCTCCCTCTGCCCGGGATGCCCTTCCCCCAGTTCTTCTGTGACTGCCTCTCCCTTCTGTTTCACGCCTCGTTCTCCTCAATAGCCCGGCACACTCCCTCGTACATAGGAGGTGCTCAAGAAATAATAAGGCCTCCAAATGCTGTGGGTTTTCCCAACTCCTTATTCTCTCAGTTGACTAAGAAAATTCCTTCTTGAAATTTTCTTCCTTGGGGTTTTGCACGGGCCAAATTTGTTCTGTGACATCTGGTGACTCTCTGTGCCCTGCCTAACCTCCCTCCCAGCCCCCAAAAGCAGAGACCTTCCTCAGACTCAGGGCTTCCTCCCAGCCCCCAAGGCAGAGACCTTCCTCAGACTCAGGGCTTCCTCCCAGCCCCCCAAAGCAGAGACCTTCCTCAGACTCAGGGCTTCCTCCCAGCCCCCAAAAGCAGAGACCTTCCTCAGACTCAGGGCTTCCCACTCAGCCGTTCCCAAGGAGTATCTCTACTTTCCCAGATTCGGGAGCAGATTTTCCAGAAGTCCTGTGCGACCTTGTTGACGAGTTTTTCATGTTCACAAGCATCTGGAAACAGTTACATGTCGGGATGGAGGGACAAAGACAACTTAGAAAAAAAAGGGTGTGGGTAAACAAAAAAAAGCCGCAGAGGTAAGTAGGAAGGGTGTGTTATATTCTCGGCAGCTGAGGGGAGCTGTTCTTTCCTGTGGTCTTAACAGAAGTCACATGATTTTAAATTTGTCTATTAGTTTGGAAAAAAACAACCTGTCTTCCGGAGTGAAGAATAGGCCCGGGGTTACTTGGTAGGTAGATGGGGCAATCAGGCAAACCAGCTTTGACTTCACGGGGATTATGAGCCATTAGGGGGCTCCAGCCCAAACCCCACTTGGCCATCAGGCAGGTTTTATCTGCTTGCATCTTCAAGTAGAAGTGGTTACCTACCCTCCAAAAGTAGGATTTCCCGTAAGAACCCAGAATCTGGGATTTTAGGGATGCCCCGGGTGGCTTAGTGGGTTCAGCATCTACCTTCAGCTCGAGGCATGATCCTGGAGTCCTGCGAGCGAATCCCACATCCGGGTGCCTGCTCCACGGAGTCTGCTGCTCCCTCTCCTGCCCCGCCCCCCTGCTTGTGCTCTGTCTCTCAAATAAGTAAAATCTTTTGGGGAAAAAATAACACAGAATCTGGGATTTAAAAGTTCATTCCATTTTAATTAATTCCAACAGCCACATGTGGCTAGAGGACAGTGTATGGGACAGCACAGATGAGGGGCAGACACCAGAGGAGGAGAAGTGTCAGGGTGGCCTTCTGTGGCCCTCCTCACAGGGACTCTGACAGTTGGCGCCCCTCTGCCACGCCCCCCAACTCTGGGACTTTCGGGGTGTATGTGTGTGGGCGGGGCTCTCTCTGGGCCTGCTCCTGTCTAGAGGGCGGTGGAAGGAGCTGGGGTCGAGAAANCAGGAGGCTGGAGGCTGCTTCAGACCGTGTTGTTTTCAGGCTTGTGTTCCTGAGAGAATGGTCCCAGAGAGGCGGGGGGGGGGAAGCCCCCGGGGGGGGGGGGGGGGGGGGGGGGGGGGGGGGGGGGGGGGCGGGGGTGGTACTAACACCCAGGGTCGGCGGAGCCAGAGGGAGGCCGGTGGAGGGAGGGACCCGGACGTCCCCCAGCGGCCTTGGCTGCCCAGGACTCCGGGGAGAAGCGCGCAGGGCTGGCCCGGCCGAACCGGGGGCGGCTAGTACAGGGTCTCGCGCGCGTGGGTTCTCAGGTGGCGCAGCAGGTGCGAGTTGCGGCTGAAGCTGCGGCCACACTGTGCGCACGAGTAGGGCCTGGCCCCTGTGTGCACCAGCATGTGGCGCAGCAGGTTGCAGCTGCGGCTGAAGCTCTTGCCGCACTCCCGGCACTCCTGGGGGGGCTCGGCCTGCCTGGACGCCGCCTCGCTCCCGGCCCCCGCGTGTGTGGCCAGGTGCCGCTGCAGGTGCGCGTTGCGCCGGAAGCTGCGGCCGCAGGTCGCGCAGCTGTAGGGCCGCTCGCCGGTGTGACTGCGGCGGTGGCGGGCCAGGTTGGAGCTGTTGCGGAAGCGGTAGCCGCAGGTGTCGCAGGCGTGGGGCTTCTCCCCGGTGTGGATGCGCTGGTGGCGCGCCAGGTGGGCGCTCTGGCTGAAGCCCTCGCCGCACTCGCTGCAGCGGCAGGGCTTCTCCCCCGTGTGGCTGCGCCGGTGGCGGGCAAGGTCCTGGGTCTGGCTGAAGGTCTTGCCGCACTGGCTGCAGTGGTGGGGCCTCGGGCCGCCGTGGGTCAGGAGGTGGCGGGCGAGGCCTGCCCGCCGCACGAAGCGCTTGCCGCAGTGCGGGCAGCTGTAGGGCTTCTCGCCCGTGTGCACGCGCTGGTGGCAGACCAGCTGGGAGCTCTGGCTGAAGCTGCGGCTGCACACCTGGCAGGAGAAAGGCCGCTCGCCAGTGTGCACGCGCCGGTGGGCCCCCAGGTGCTCGCTGCGCCGGAAGGCCTTGCCACAGTCGCTGCACACGTAAGGCCTGCGCTCGGGGCCTGGGCGCAGGCTGCCCGAGCACTCCGAGCACTGGTGGCCCTTGTCCTTGGCGTGGATCCGCAGGTGGCGCTTGAGGCTGGAGCGGCGCTGGAAGGTTTGGCCACAGTGAGAGCACAGGACCACGGCCAGCTCGCGCGCTTCGCTCTTGGTCTCAGGGACACATGGGGCCTTCTGGTCCTGGGCGTGCTCCAGCAGGTGCTGCAGGAGGTTGGCCCGGCGCTGGAAGCCCTGACCGCACTCGGCGCACAGAAAGGCGGGCTCGGAGGAGTGAGTCTGAAGGTGTTTGTTCAGGTGCGAGCTCTGGCGGAAGCGGTGGCCGCAGAGGTGGCAGGCGTGGGGCCGCTCGTCTGTGTGCGTCCGCATGTGCAGCTTGAGGATGGAACTCCGGCCGAAGCTCTTCCCACAGCACTGGCATGGAAAGGACCGGGCGCCGGCGTGCGAGCGCCCCTGGTGTGCCTCCAGGCGGGCGAGCTCACGGAAGCTCACCCCGCAGTCTGTGCAGATGAATTCCAGCCCCGGCTCCGACCTGGCAGGGTCCGCAGCCACTTTGACCTCCAGAATGTCACTCCTGCCAGGAGGGGACCCTCCTTCACCCGTGCCACTCACTTCAGGGCCCTGCCCCAACCCCTGAAGTTCAGGCTCTTCTGCCACCCCAGGAGCCTCTGCCCCAGGCTCCGTGGAGACCGCAGCAGGCCAGGCCACCCCTTTGGGCTCCTCTTTGAACTCCTCATCTGGGGTTCTGTTTTCGAATCCTGGGAAAGAAGCAGAAAACGGGGACAGGCAGGCATATTCCCAGAGGCTCCCAGGAATGGCCTAGAACCCAATGCCTCAAAGCAGAAAGAAACCTGGGGTTCCTGCAAAGCTGGTGAGTGGCAGAAAGTGAGAGTAAAAAACAGACAACACAGAATTTACCATATTAACCTCTTTAAAACAAAACAAAAAACAAAACAAAAATTAAGTAGGTTCCATGCCCAGTGTGGAGCCCAATCTGGGGCTTGAACTCACAAGCCTGAGATCAAGACCTGAGCTGAAATCAAGAGTTGAAAGCTAATCCACTGAGCCAGCCAGGCACCCCAATGACACCCATTTTAAAAGCTCAAAGTTAACGGGGTTGATGATTAGATCAAACACAATGAGCCTTTAAAATAAATGAATGAATGGCTGAACGAAGGAAGAAATGAATGAATCCTCATCAAGGTAGCCCATTTATATGTATTTTTAAGATTTTTTTTTAAGATTTTTATTTATTCATTTGACACACAGAGAGAGAGATTACAAGTAGGCAGAGAGGCAGGCAGAGAGAGAGAAGAGAAGAGGAAGCAGGCTCCCTGCTGAGCAGAGAGCCCAATGTGGGCCTCGATCCCAGGACCCTGGGATCATGACCTGAGCCGAAGGCAGCAGCTTTAACCACTGAGCCACCCAGGCGCCCTATTCTTAAGATTTTATTTATGTATTTGAGAGAGAGAGAGACTGCCCAAGTTCATGTGCACGCACAAGTGGAAGGAGGGGCAGAGGGAGAGCAGACTCCTGGCAGAGCAGACAGCCTAAGGCGGGGCTTGATCCCAGGACCCTGAGATCACGGCCTGAGCGGAAGGCAGACGCTTAAACAAGTGAGCCACCCAGCTGCTCCCCGCACATAACCCATTTTTAGCCAAAGGGGCCAAAAGCCAGGTAGGATCTGAGCTTCAGGGACCATTCCTGAAACATAAAGAAAGAGCCTTCAGTGGTTATGAGTGGGAAGGGCCTCTTACCCAGAGGGTGCGTGGGCCAAGCCTTCTTTGCCGGGACATCTTCAAAGGTCAGGGACTCCTGCAACAGAAGGGTGGGCAGAGACCCTAGGTGAGAGAGGAAGGCCCCATGACCCGAGGGCGATGATGAGTTTTTAAGGTTTAAATGAAGGAAGGCATGGATTTGCTACAGCTGCAGAGGTCGAGAACATCCAGGGCAGAACATTCTGGAATGGGGGTACTGGTCCAGCTCACCAGCACAGCTGCCAGCTCCTGATCTCGGGAGTTTTCCTCCAGCCATAGGACAGGGCCCTGGGGGACTGACAGCATGGGGGGGGAGGGGAGAAAGAGCTGTTAGAAGCCAAACAGCCTCCTTGTGGCTACAGGCAGGGCACCTGTTGCCAGGGCCCCAAGAGAGACATGGGCTCTCTCCCATCCCCATCAAAAAGGGAGGCTGCGTACTTCTCACCCCGCCCCCACATACCGTGCCTCCCAGCTCCCACCATCCTGGGGTCCCAGCTCCTCACCAGTCTCTTGCAGGGCCTGGAATGTCCTCTTGGGCCCTGGGCTCAGTGACGGCTTTGCACTTGGGGGATGTCTCCAGGTCTGCAGCTCAGCGGGCTTGGAAGGCCCCGGCTGGGACGGCAGGGGTTCCTTCGGTGCCTCCAGGGCTGGAGGTCCTTCTGAGGACACTTCCTTTTTGGGGCTGTGACTGGAGACCTGGGAAGAGCCCCCCTGTTCCTCCAAAGTGATATCTGCCCGGGGACAGTTCTTGCCAGTATTAAAACTAAAATCCTGTTTGAAACACATGATGTTAGGGGACGAACAGGACAGAGGGATCGTCCCTGTCCTCCTGACTCCCAAGGGAAACGCAACCAAGGAAAGGTGAGCGCTGGCGGAGTTCGGAGGTTAAAAAGGAATTACCGGAGGGAGGGAAACGAGCGATCTCTTCGCGGGGCGCCGAGGTCCCCATGCCCCTACCTGCTGCCCCGCCCGGCAGTCCGCCGCCCTCTTACCAGGGGCCCCACCGCGCTGGCCTCCGTCTGGACGCCCTCCAGCAGCACCACCACCTCCTCGCCGTCCCTGAGCTGCTGGCCCTGCAGCCGAGCCAGGAGGTGGGGGGGCAGCGCGCTCAGGAACTGCTCCAGCACCAGCAGCTCCAGCATCTGCTCCTTGGTGCGCAGCTCTGGCCGCAGCCAGCGGCGGCACAGCTCCCGGAGCCGGCTCAGCGCCGCCCGTGGCCCCATGTCCTCCTGATACTGGAAGCATCTGAAGAGCTGGTGAGCCACCTCGGGCCGGGGCCTGGCCTCCGCGGGCCGGGTGCCCTCCTGACCGGCAGCCTCCTCTTCCTCCAGCTTGACTGCTCCCAGCTGCTCTGGGTCTCGGGCAGCCGGCGCGGGCTCTTCCAGCATCCTCAGCTTGGGGGGCGCCTCGCCGCAGCTGCTCCCACTCTCAGGTCTCTCCCTCTCGGCTCCCACACCTGTGGTGTTAAGAAATGCCTCAAGCGGGGCGCCTGGGGGGCTCAGCCGCTGAGTGTCTGCCTTCGGCTCCGGTCGAGAGCCCCGGGTCCTGGGATCGAGTCCCACATCGGGCTCCCTGTTTCTTCCTCTCCCACTTCCCCTGCTTGTGTTCCCTCTCTGTTAACTAAATAAATGAATAAAATATTAAAAAAGAAAAGAAAAACGATATGCCTAAAGATGTGGCCTCCAGGGGAATCCCTTCGCTCATCCGTGACGGGTAAGGGCTCAGAGACCAGGACAGCCCTACCGAAACACTGAAAGGCAGAGAAGACAGAGAGCTCCGTCTTTAGGTCCTTCCCTCCCCCGCCCCTCTGCAGCATTTAGAACTTCAGGTCACTTCGCCCGAGGGATCCAAATTGGCATTTCCGAGACGGGACAGTTGAGTCTCCCTGCCTCTCGATGCTGTGCCGTACGGAGTGAGCAGCACCACCACCAAATATCCGCCCTCGTCCGAAATGTTTCGTGGCAACACCATCCAGCTCGACTTGAGACCCAACTCTGCATCGCGAGGAACGGGAACATGAGGGTTTGGGGTGTGGTGGGTAAGAGTGATGGTGCTTAAAGTACATACTTGTAACTAGGAAGTTACAGATCTAATGCACAATATAATGAACACAGACAATGACAGTGTACTCTATGCCATGTGATAAACACCACTGCACTGGCAATCTTACTACAGTATGTGAATGTATCATAGTAACATGTTGTACACTTTTAAGGTATACAATGTTACATGTCAAATTTATTCAGTTAAAAAAAGAGCGGGGCACAGTCTGTTGAGCGCCGACTCCCGATTTTGGCTCAAGTCATGATCTTGGGGTCGTGGGAAGGAGCCCCAAGTGGGGTCAGTTCTTGTCCCAGAGTCCGCTTGGGATTCTCTCTCCCTCTGCCTCTCCCACTTGTGATCTTTCTCTCTTGAGAATGAATGAATGAATGAATGAATGAATGAATGAATCTGAAGAACAAAAAAACAAGTGAAATGATCCCTCAAGGAAACAATGGAACATATCACAAATTTGTCATATTCCAGCAAACAACTGGCCCCCTTTCTTTGATGTTATTTTTAAAAGTGCCTGTAGGGGGAGCATTGTTCTAGAGAAAACTAAGCCACACAGGCCAATGAATGAACCTTGATTGGAGCAGGATGTTTTTATGTTTTAAAATATTCTATTTAGGGGTGGCTGGGTGACTTAGCTGGTTAAGCGTCCGCCTTCGGCTCAGGTAATGATATCTGGGTGCTGGGATTGAGCCCATTGTGCTCCCTGATCATGTTTTCTCTCTCCCTCTCAAATAAATAAAAATCTTATAAAAAATTAAAAAATGTATTTGAGAGAGAGAGAAAGCATGAGCAGGGGGGAGGGGCAGAGGGAGAAGCAGACTCCCCGCTGATCAGGGAGCCCAACACGGGGCTCGATTCCAGGACCCCTGAGTTTGTGACCTGAGCTGGAAGCAAACACTTAATGGACTGAGCCACCCAGGCGCCCCTGGAGCCTGATGTTCTTTTTTTTTTTTTTTTTTTTTTAAGATTTTATTTATTTATTTGACAGAGAGAGATCACAAGTAGGCAGAGAGGCAGAGAGAGGAGGAAGCAGGCTCCCCGTTGAGCAGAGAGCCTGATGCGGGGCTCAATCCCAGGGCTCCAAGATTATGACCTGATCTGAAGGCAGAGACTTTTAACCCACTGAGCCACCCAGGCGCCCTGAGCCTGATGCTCTTAAAGAGGGAAGGCGGGGTGGGTGGAGAGGGGAGTAGGAACTCTCTCATAAAAGATATTCTGTGGTCAGCTGGGGAGATTGGAATATGGATGGGGCACTAGATAATGGAGATGACTAATAATTTCTGTGATAGGTTTCCAGTTTCGTAGGAATCTGTAGGAAATGTCTTTATTCTTAGGAGATGTTGAAGGGTTTAGAAGTAAAGGGGAGTGAGGATTCAGCCATATTTATGGAAAGAAAGGCAAATGTGGCAAAGTAAAATAATTGCTGAATCTGGGAGATGGGTGTATGGATGTCCACTGTGTTACTCTTTCTTTCATTTTTAAAGATTTATTTATTTATTTGAGGGAAGGGAGAGGCAGAGGGAGAGGGAGAGACGGAGAGAGTCCTCTGGCAGACTTGGAACTGAGCCTGACACGGGGCTTGATCCCACGAGCCCGAGAGCATGACCTGAGCCGAAAGCAAGATTCGGCCGGTTATCTGACTGGGCCACCCAGGCACCCCCACTGTGCTATTTTTCCAGTGTGCCTGAAAGTTCGACAGTTTTGAAGATAATAGATGTGCACTGTGTGGGCGAGGGTCGGGGGAGCTCATGCATGTGACTTCTTGACCAGAGATCCTGACTCTCACTTTATGGCTCTGGAGGTGGCTGTCAGCAGTCAAGGCCAAGGCCACCCTGGTGGTCAGTGCAGGGCTGAGCACCCACCGGGTGTTCCAGTCTCACCTCCTAGAGTTCCACCAGAGACAGAGGCCAGAATGAGCCAGAGAGCGGGGAGGGGTGGTGCGGTCCCCAGATGAGAGACCAAGACTCAGGTCTACAACTCGCCTAAATTTGTCATGGGTTTGTCCCCAGGGCTGACCAAAGTGGCTCAAGTACACTCTTTTTTTTTTTAAGATTTTATTTATTTATTTGACACAGAGGAGAGAGTTTACAAGGAGGCAGAGAGGCAGGCAGAGAGAGAGAGAGGGGGAAGCAGGCTCCCTGCTGAGCAGACAGCCCGACGCGGGCCTCGATCCCAGGACCCTGAGATCATGACCTGAGCCGAAAGCAGAGGCTTTAACCCACTGAGCCACCCAGGCGCCCTCAAGTACACTCTTGAGAGGTGGGTTATGGGCAGGAGAGGGAATCGTTTCTCTTTCTTTCCTTTTTTTTTTTTTTTTTTAAATTCTGAATTCTTCCTTGGTCTACTCCTCTGGAAAGCATCCATCCCCAAGTAGCAATAAAAGTGTTCACTGGCCACCAGGGGGCAATGGTTCCACAGACAGACCACCTCCCGGGCTCTCTTCCCAAGTGCACACCAGCCCCTCCCCTGCCAGAGGGCTCTGTGGGTCTCCTCACTCTTTCCTCGAGTAGGCACACAGATCTACCAACAGGGAGATGCCTCAGCCTCACCCAGAGGACTCCGTTTGGTCCTTCAGCACAACCCGAGGGCTGTCCTCGTCCTGAACAGCCCAGCACTTTTGTTCCAGAGTTTTGAGGCACTTTTATATTTTAATTTGGGTCAAAATTATTTTATGGAAACAAAACCCAAGTTCCAACATTTGTCTGCCCTCCCTGCTCTCTGGCCTCCAGGCTACAAATGAGCTTCTTGCCAGTCTCTCCCCCAGCCCTCAGTCCATGCACATCCTAAGCAGGGGCAAGGGAAAAAGGATCTCACGTGACTCCATGCACATCCTAAGCAGGGACAAGGGAAAAAGGTTCTCACGTGACTCCATGCACATCCTAAGCAGGGACAAGGGAAAAAGGTTCTCACGTGACTCCATGCACATCCTAAGCAGGGACAAGGGAAAAAGGTTCTCACGTGACTCCATGCACATCCTAAGCAGGGACAAGGGAAAAAGGTTCTCAGGTGACTCCCCAGCACGTAAAGGGAGTACAGCAGTGCGTGGGGGGCGTGCAGAAGGGCTAGCGGTCGCGGTTCTCATTATTACTCAGCAACAATACAAAGGACCGCAGCTAACAGTTGGTCCCATCACTGACCCATTTTATAGCTGAGGACACCAAGGCTCAGAGGCAGACATCTGCCCAGAGAGGTAACCCAGGGTTGGCAATGCAGCCCGGGAGAAGTCGGCCTGGCCAAGAGGCCAACTGTCCAAATTTTGGACAGTTTGTTGAGCCCCCTTGTTGTGGGGCTGGGGCAGGGGTCCTGATGCCCCTGTTCAGGTGGGGGGAGTGAGGTGTGGCAGAACAGAGGGTTAAAGCCTCAGCCTTCGGCTCAGGTCATGATCTCAGGGTACTGGGATCGAGGCCCGCATGGGGCTCCCTGCTCAGCGGGGAGCCTGCTTCTTCCTCTCTCTCTGCCTGCTTGTAATCTCTCTCTCTCTCTCTCTCTGTCGAATAAATAAAATCTAAAAAAAAACAAAAAAACAAAAAAACACAACCCTGGATGAGCACTTTCCACCCCAGGAGGAGGATGGGGATGCTGAAGACCCAGGCTTCCATCCTGGCCCCCTGGCCGGGCTGGCGCTCATCTCTCCAGCCTCCCTCCCCCTTCCGGCTTCTCCCCAGTCTCCCGCCCAGCTGCGCAGCCCACATTGTTTCCCGCATTTGGCATCTGACCCTGCATGGGGCACCTTCCACCCCTTGGCGCGTCTCTTCAGGGACGGATTGCACAACACACCAGCCACCTGTCTCTCCCCGTCCACGGTGGCGCTGTGCCACAATCACGGCTGAGTGTCTCTCTCCCCTTGGCAAGCAGGAACCACGTCTTGTTCAAAATGGTGTTTGTTAGTAGAAATAACCAAACAAGAATGACGATGCCTGCCTGGGAGGTGTGTTTACTGAGAAATGCATGCAAATATGTCTGCTGCAGAAAAGCTGATAAGTGTTCAGGAAAATGGGCTTTTCGTTTCATTACCTTTTATGTTTTGGCAACACGAACAAAATAATAGAACCAATCACGGGTAATCAGTCTCTTCGTAATAGCTGGCAGGTACCGAGTGCTAATCTGTATAGGCTCTCCGCTCAGGGCTGCTTCATCCCACCCGGCCCACATGATAAAGTATAATTTCTCCATTTGACAAGGGCAAAGACCATGCTCGGAGAGGGTGGGCGACTTGCTCAAGGTCACACCAGGTGGAGCCAAGATTTTTTCTAAGGTGAGTACACTGATCTTGACCACTACGCAAAAGCTCAGAAACAAAAAAGAACCCAATTTCTCTCCCTGCCTGTGCAATTTGCCTAGTTTTAGCCAGAATATCACAGCGTGAATCGGAAAACAAACAAAAAAAAATGAGATTCCAAATTCTAGCCTTTGGGCCTAGACACATATAGAGGCGCCCGGAACCTCCAGGTGAGGTCTTGCCAAAAGGTTTGAAAGAGATGGAATTTAAGGGAAGTTACGGGAAGTCTCTCCCTCCCCCCTCAGTCTTCAAGACAAAAGCTCTGTTCATATGCACACCTGTAGGGGGTGGGAGGCTCTTCAACGACCCTCCAAAATTCGACCAGCTTCATCTGGAGCACAGAGAGGTGGGAGGCAATGGCTGGACCTGCCCAGGGCAGAGGGGAGGCCCCAAGACCCACCCAGACAACAGGAGAGCCCAGAGCCGGGATCCTTGGCCAGGCACCCTCCCCTTCTCCCTGGACACAAGCCGGCAGGAGACTCGCTTGCTTGTTTTTGTTGGCCAGCCTCCCTTCCTGGTGCTGGGGTGAGTTGATGAGGCCGGCCGGTCCACCTGGGGACACATGGAGCCTGCCTTACCCTCCCCAGTGGGTACAGCAAGCCCATGATACAGGAAGTCCCACCACCCTCCATGATGACCCCATAGCTGGCTGGCTCTGGGCTCCCAGCAGAGACGCCCCACGCCCTCCCAAGACTTCTCTCCAGCTTCCTAATCCCCCATCCCATCGCTGAGGCCCGGGTCCCCCTTTTCCCTCCGAGCTGCCAGGAACTCCTGTCTGTCCTGGCAGCCTGCACCCCAGGCTTCCCTGCAACTCACCACTCGGGGTCCGCACTCCAGAGGTGGAAGTGCTAGGGGTTCCTTGAGGGCCCCAGGGCCAGAGTCAGCCTCGGCCAGACTGGGAAAGGACTCCGGGAAAACTGAACAGGAAGTTCCCTGCTCTAGTCCCATCCAGGTAATGAGGGGGCTTCTAGAGTTAACCCTTAACCTCCCAGTTTGGAGTCGGGTGGGGGAGAGGGCGGGGCCAGAGAATTGAGGACAGCGGGGCTAATCCAGACTCCAGCCTGGGACGGAGAATGAAGAGTCTAACTACCCCTCTGGGAAAGAACTGCCCCCTCCTAATCAGGACTGTACCTGTCCTCCTTGGGGAGGGGGAGGGTCTGTCAACCTCTACTTTCTGGGGGGACCAGAGCTGCCATTTAAAAATTCCTGTTGGGGGCGCCTGGGTGGCTCAGTGGGTTAAAGCCTCTGCTTCGGCTCAGGTCATGATCCCAGAGTCTTGGGATCGAGGCCCGCATCGGGCTTCCTGCTCAGCGGGGTGCCTGCTCCCTCCTCTCTCTCTGCCTGCCTCTCTGCCTACTTGTGATCTCTCTCTCGCTGTGTCAAATAAATAAATAAAATCTTAAAAAAAATTTTTAAAAATTCCTGTTGTGCCCTGGGCTGTTTGCTAGCATTTCATTCATGCGACAAATCTCTGCCCCGGGGTCTGCTGTGTTCCAGGCACAGTTACAGGTGCTGAGGTCAACAGGAGGAGCAGGCCCGACCTCAGAGGGCTTACACGCAGGTGTGCCCTACACGCAGGTGTGCCGAGCTGTCCGGGGCTGAGAAAACGACAGGACCACGTGACAGGGGAAGAAGGCGCGCCACCAACACCACCTAAGATCCTGCCAGGAATCTTGCCCGGCGGCTTTTGTCCCAGCCTTCCCCGAGAGGAAGCAGGGACTTCCGGGACGGGACGTGACCTCCACGCTGGCCTTGAGCCCAAGTCGACCTCCTAAGTCACGTCTTTCCCTTTGTTCTAAGATGTCTTTTGGGGACGTGCTCTTGGCTGGCCGCAGCCTGCAGGGCACTTTCCTGGGGGGAACCCGCGGCTCAGGGCCCGCGGGCGCTCTCGTGTCACCGCCTGTCGCGGGCCCCCGGGGCCCTGCTCGGCGGCCGGAGGCTCGGCTTGGGCCCGTGGATCCGCGGGGGCCAGACCCTGCGCTCGCTCTGGCCCCTCCGCCGGGTCGTGTCTCCCTGCACTTGGCACCTGGGCTTATCTTGTTCCTTTATTTTCGTTGTCTAGTGTGGGCCTCGCTGGACCACAGGCCCCCTGCGCACAGCGGTGTTTCGCGTGTCCGCGCCGTGGCCTGCACACCAGCCCCGGGCTGGCACGTGTCAGCACGCGCGGAAAGGCTGAGGAGCCGGCCCGCGAGGCCCACCGCCCTCGGAGGTGTGCAGCGCGCCCCGCGTCGGGAGCTCCACCTTGTGGCCCCTTCCCGCCGCCCTCCCCCGCAGCGGCTGCGAAACCCCACCTACGGGACCGCGCCTGGTCACCTGACCCCGGGGCGGGGCCTGGAAGCCCCTCTCCTGGGCGGGGCCCGGGAACCCCACCCCTCGGGCGGAGCCTGGAAGCCCCGTCTTGTGGGCGGGTCCCCGGTAACCCCACCTCCTGGGCGGAGCCTGGAGACCCCACCTCCGGGCGGAGCCTGGAGAGCCCACCTCCTGGGCGGGCCCCGGTAACCCCACCTCCCGGGCGGAGCCTGGAGAGCCCACCCCTCGCGCGGAGGCCCTTCCAGCACTTCCGGGGCTGGGCTGCTCCCGGTCGCCCCCCGCCCCGAAGCCTCACCGGCTCCCGGGTGGCTGTGGCCTTGGAGGCTTTGGCCACGTTTGAGTGGCCTGGGAGTGGCGGCGGCTGCACTGGGGGCACCGGGGCCCGTACGGATACGGCGGAGGGGACCTGGAACGTGCGCTCTCCGGGTGAGCATCCGAGTCCGCAGTGAGGGCCAGGGGCACTGGCTGGGAGCGCGGCGGGAAGGCTCGGGGCTCGCTGTTCCCCGCATTGCCAGGCCTCCGACTCAGAAGTGATAGCTTTCCTGGGGACGTCAGAAAAGCAGAGACCAGCTTGACCAAACCACCAGAAACAGCGTCCAGGCAGAAGGGCTTGGCGCCTGCATGGACACGAGAGCAACACTAGCTTTCGGTCTCCTTTCCTAACCTCTGCCCGAGCCTTGCTTGGCCAATAGCCCTGCTCCTGGGCCACCGCGAGCGTGCACCATTCACTCGTTGGGGCAATGTTGGCTTCCCTCCTATGCGTCCGTCCCTACCCCTGGGACCCCAGTGCTGAGTGGAGGGGACAGGTGCTGCCCCCGTGAGGCTTACGGTCGGGGCAGCACCTGGTCAGAAGCTGGGATTCCTTTTGACTTCCCTTAACTAAAGTGACTTAGCAGAGAAAAGGGCCTAATGAGCATTAGGTCCCTTCAAATGCTTCCTGGTCTTTGAAAATACACACCCCTCTCCCAGCGTTAGCCTCTAACAGATGAAAATTCTTGTGAAGTTGCTGGATTGTTACTTACTTCCACAAGTGATAAACACACTTCCGAAGGAGAGACTTTTAATAAAAATCTACCTATTGGGGGGTATATTTCAGTATCTCCTAAAATTATTTTGAAAATGCATACAGGCTATTCTAGGTGTTCCCTTAGAATATTTTTTGAAGTAGTTGGTATCTTAAAAAAACAAAGCCAATAATCTAACTTTTTGTTTTCTGATTTAATAATTCTTTTTTTAATTTTTGTAAAGATTTTACTTATTTATTTGACAGAGACAGGGAGAGAAAGTGCACACACAAGCAGGGGGAGGAGCAGGCAGAGCCCCCAAAATAAAAAACTGAATTTAAAAAAAGAATTATTATGGGTGCATGGGTGGCTCAGTCCGTAAAGCATCTGCCTTTGGCGCAGGTCATAATCCAGGGTCCTGGGATCCAATCCTGCATCAAGCCCCACATCAGGCCCCTTGCTTAGCAGGGAGCCTGCTTCTCCCTCTCTGTCAAATAAATAAAATCTTCTAAAAATTTTTTTAAAATAGTTTTTAAAAGTTTTTTATTTTAATTACAGCATAGTTAACACACAGCGTTGTATTAGTTTCAGGTGTACAACAACTTTACTTATCAAATGTGAAGACATTTTAAGTCTCGTGTCAGCTAGTTAGAGCACCTAACTGATGGGCGTCTTCCTCTCTCCTCTTGGATCTTTTCAGAGATGGCAACAGAAAGACAAGTTTCCCTGTATTTTCTGTTTCCATAGGATTCACCCATTTAGAATAATTAGGGCAAAGGGAGAAATCCTTCTCCAGCTCTGGGAAAGATTACTATAAAGATCTCTGTTATCTCTTATTAAATAGCGTCTGGTTATTGCAGAGGCTCAAATGCCTGTCTCTAAATCTTGTTAACATCTTTACCTGCAGCTGTGACCCCAGTGTCCTCCTGTGGTGCTTGTAGTAAATGATTACACTGCAGGGTGTGGAGGGCACAGCCCTCACTGAGGACCAGCCCTGGGACTGGGGATGTTGAGAACAGAGGAGAGCCTTGTGGCCAACCCCATGTTTCTTTGGTGTCTGTAAATCTGTGCCCCCCACCCCAAGCCTCTTCTGGTCTGTCTCACTGGCTCCAGAGGCCTGAGCTACAGCCTCAGCTTTGCCATTTGCCACCAACTGTATGCCTTCAGCATCACTTAATGGAATCCTTTCTCACTGTTGAACAGGTTTCTCCATGGTTTCCCACCGCGCTTTGAGCTCCATGCAGATAGCTCACCCCCAGCGCTTCTGCCCTCTTCCTTTGCCCTTCAATCTCTCTCTCTCTCTCTCTCTCTTTTTAAGATTCTACTTATTCATTTGAAAGAGAGAGACACAAGCAGGGGGAGTGGGAGACAGAGAAGCAGGCTTCGCATGGAACAGGGAGCCTGATGGGGGCCTTGATCCCAAGACCCCAGGATCATGACCTCAGCCAAAGGCAGATGCCCAACGACTGAGCCACTCAGGCGCGCCCCTGCCCTTCAATCTCTGAGCACACCAGCTTGATCCCCCCTTACCGCCCTGGCCTGGAAGGGATGCTCCGCCCCCCCCCCGACTCCCACTTCATTTGGAAATATCAGTCAGTGAGGTCAGTCTCCTGGAAGCTGCTTCGCCCACTCTTGTGACACTGTCCCCTCTGTCCCCTCTCCGTGCACGCTTGTTCCCTCCCACCATGTGCCACAGTCTGTAACTCACTTGCCGCTTTTTTGTTTGCTTGGCTTTGGTCTGTCCCTGCACCAGACTGTCAGCCCCAGAGCATGTCTCCTTGAGTCACTGGTTCCCAGTGGACCTCTCAGTGGGTTTGATCTCCCCCTCCTCTCTCAATACCTATCTTCTCTTTCTCCACTTCTCCCATATAACCGTTCAGCCTTCTTCACCAGCCTCACCTTTGAGCATCGACTGAGTGGTACGTGTTGGCACTCCGCAAAGCTCTGGCCAAGGGGCCTCCAGGAATCCTGGCACTCGATGGCCACACCTTTGTGTGGGGGCTGGATTTAATGATCCACTTCTAATAAACAGAACTGTAAGAGCGAGGTGGTGTCTCTTCTGAGATTAGGTCGTAAACGGACTGTGGCTTCGTTTTGGTCGCCCTCCTGCACTCTCTCTCCATGTCTTGCTTGCTCACCATGGGGGAGCCATGTCTGAGGAGAGGCCCTTGTGGCGAGAGACCAAGGCCAGTAAACATGGACCCTCTCCCACAGTCAAGCAGGCAACTTGACCATAGCTATCGGCCTTGAGCTAGAGGCACCCAGCTAAGCCCTGTAGGGTACAGAAACCATGAGAGAGTATTTAGTTTAAGCTACAATGTTTTGGGATAATTTGTTATACAGCAAGAAGTAACTGATACATTTCCCTTGCTGCTTTCCTAGCCGTAACCATTCTCTATGCCAATATCCCTGTATTTATAGTTTATTTTTGACTTTGTGCACTTGACGTTGCTACCTGGATGTCTCCTAAATGCCCCAAAGTCTTCATGTTCAAGACCAGACTCAACATAGCCCCTTGCAAGCTCCATGGCAGTGCCTTTCTGGCTGTCCCCGCTGTGTCCCCAGTGCCCGGCACATAGCCAGTCCTCACTACACGTGGCTCCAGTGAGTCTTAGGCATCAAATTTCTTGGTCTCTGGTGTTCTCTAATTTGGTAAACATGGGACAGTCCATTTAATCACTCAAGCCAGAAATTGGGATTTATCCGGATCCCCTCACTTTACCTCCTTCTCACTATCTTGTCAGTCTCCAAGTTCTGTAGGGTTAATATCCTAAATAGTTTTCAAATCTGCCTGTGTCTCTACTTCCACTGCTTGTCATCCAAGTCCAGGCTGCCATTGTCACCTGCCAAGGCCATAGCAATGGCCTAACTGGTTTCTCTCTCTCTCCCTTTTTAAAAGACTTTATTTGTATATTTGTCACAGAGAGACAGAACACAAGCATGGGGAGCGGCAGTCAGAGGGATGGAAAGAAGCAGGAGGCTCTTTACTGAGCAGGGATCCCAACGTGGGTCTCCATCCCAGGATCCCAGGATCATGACCTGAGCCGAAGGCAGACCCTTAACCGACTGAGCCACCCCAGGTACCCCTAAGATTTTTATTTTTAAGTAATCTCTAAACCCAAGGTGGGGCTCTAACCCAGAACCCTAAGATCAAGAGTTGCATGCTATAACCACCTGAGCTGGTCAGGCACCCCAAGGAATTTTTCATCTAGCTTACTCCACAGTGGGAGACCCAATCAATCCATGTGTTACTTGTTTCCTGAATGGTATTCCCTGTTGCATTGTTTGTGTATCCCACCTGCCTAGACACTGGATGGGTTCCAGTTTGGGGCTCCATGTAGTTCTTGTATGTGTCTGGTGACCATGGATGTGAGTTACTGCTGGGTTTCTACCCAGGAGTGAATCGCTATGTCACAGGACATGTAGATGTTCAGCTTTAGAGTATTCTGCTACACACCTGTCTAGAGAGTTTGCACTGTTTCCCCTCTCGCCATCTACAGACTCAGCTTGTGTAAATCTTGCCCTGGTCCTAGCATCAGTCATCACTCCAAGGGCCCTGATTCTTATCATTAGCCGATTTCTCCCCACATTATAAAACATTCATGAGGGCGCCTGGGTGGCTCAGTGGGTTAAAGCCTCTGCTTTCGGCTCAGGTCATGATCTCAGCATCCTGGGATCGAGGCCTGCATCGGGCTCTCTGCTTAGCAGGGAGCCTGCTTCCTCCTCTCCCTGTCTCTCTGGCTGCCTCTCTGCCTACTTGTAATCTCTCTCTATGTGTCAAATAAAAAAAAAAAATCTTTAAAACATTCATGAAGGGGTGCCTGGGTGGCTCAATCAGTTAAGCATCTGACTCTTGATCTCAGCTCAGGTCTTGATCTCAGGGTTTTAATTTCAACCCCTGCATTGGGCTCCATGCTGGGAGTGGAGCCTACTTAAAAAAAAAATTCACAAAAATTGAATTGGTGAAAAGATGAGAGAAGTAGAAACCAACGGAAGCTCTTTTTTTTTTTTTTTTTTTTTTTTTTTACACCCAGTGAAGTAAAAGGAATATAAAAGATTCTGTGTGAGACCGTAAGACATGTAGAGGGAGTCTGAGGGCTGGGGAGTGGGAGAGGGAAACTGCAGCAAGACAAAGGGCAGCCGAAAAGGCCATCAAGGGTGGGTGCTTGGGTGCCTTTGCCATTTGCTCCTGCCATGGGCCTCGGGTAAGGGTCCTCTGGGCTGAGCCGGGTGGAATCCCTTCTGAGTCCCCCCATCCCCACCTGACTCAGTGTCTTAGGCTTGCATGAGGGACTATAACCTGAAACTCTACCTGAGACGGGGGGACACTTTAGGGACGATATAGTAGGAGGTGCAGCTGCAATGAAGGGTATTTTGAGATGATGACAGTGTTCTGGTTTCCTAAAAATGCACCAATCTCTAAAGAAAAAGTAACTTAATTTAATTTCCACACCAAAGGGCCGCCCGAGTGAGTCCTGCGCTCTCCAGCCTGGTTTCACTAGAGTGTCCCCTCCCTGCCTGTTCTGTCAGCTGTCTTAGCTCCCAGGTAAAGCCAGTGTTCTGGAGGTTGGGATGTGGGTGCTCTGGAACGTATCCAGTCTACCCTATTACACTTGGGGCGGGGGGCGGGTTCTGGCCTTGGGTCCACAACCTGCCGGCTTGGGGCTGAAGTCGAAGCGGCTTGGCTTGACAATCATGGAAGGAAGCGCTTGGTGTCGCTGCCTAGGAAGGAGCCTCGTGGCCTTCACGACCTGACTCTAGTGGGCTCTGCTCGCCCCCTCCCTCCTTCTCCCTTTAAAACCCCGGTCACCTCGGCACAGACCAGACGGAGCTCAGCTCTTTCCCCTGCTCTCGGCAATTACTGAGTAAAGTCTGCTCTCGCTGCTTTGACGACGGCTGGTGGTTTGGTTGGGACCCAGCACGTTTTTCCCCGCTCTACGTTGATCTAGAACGAGGTCGGTGCCCCGCGGGGGCAGGGCGGCAGCGCACGCTGTGCTCCCGTCTTTGAAACGAAATTCAGAGCCGGCGAGTGTCGGGGGCCGGAGGGGGCGCCGGG
>LNAC01000081.1:2516207-2529390 GCA_002007465.1 Ailurus styani | reverse complement strand
TCGGGCGCCAGCCAATCAGCGGTGGCGCGCGTGGGCGCGTGGGCGGGGCGGCGGCGTTGCCTGGGCGACGCGCTTCCGCGTCCTGTTCCGCGGGCTGGGGCTGGAAGGTGCGGGCTCGCGGGCGCGGGGCTCGTGGGCGCCCCGCCGCTGGGAACGCGGGTTCGTGCGGCCCCTTGGCGTCAGGGTACCCGGCCTCGGGCTTGTCGCTGGCCGCCGGGGCGCCCATGCCCTGGTCTCCGTGGCCCTGGAGGTTCTTAGTTATTTTCTTCAAAAAAATTTGTGTTCCTGGGGCCCCACCTATGTGATTTCCCCACGTATCCGCTTTCCTGGTTTTTCTTTTTCCGTCGTTAACATTTGCTCTGTGTTTACTCGATTATTCCTGTTTTTCTTGGCCTCTCTCACTAGCCTCTATTTCCCCTTCTCTTCTTGCTAAGGCTACACCGAGTCCTGCATGGCCTGTCTCCAGCCGGGCTGAACAGCCTTAATGACTGCAAGCTCTCTTCCCTTTTCTTTTTAAACATTCCCCCCCTTCTTACTTCAGGTGGTTCCTTTTCTAGTTTTCATTATTCTGAGCGTTTTTGTGAGGCCGCAGTCAATTCTCGGGCCAATCTCTAAAGGTGGACCCCATGATTTATTTACTGAAGGTGACCTCTTAAGGTCAGTGAAGCCGCCAGATGCGGGAGTGTTTGCGGGTCCGAAGCTCAGATAAGCGGCTCCATCCACGATATAGTTATCCCTGTGACAGGCTCCGGAGGTGAGTACATCCCTGGTGCCCCAGGAGCTAGACAGCAGCTGTTTTCTGCTGGAGTTGTATGGAGTTCTTAAATTTTTTTTTTTAAGATTTTATTTATTTATTTCACAGAGGGAGAGAGATCACAAAGAGGCAGAGAGGCAGGCAGAGAGAGAGGGGGGGGGAAGCAGGCTCCCTGCTGAGCAGACAGCCCGATGCGGGCCTCGATCCCAGGACCCTGAGATCATGACCTGAGCCGAAAGCAGAGGCTTTAACCCACTGAGCCACCCAGGCGTCCTGGAGTTCTTAAATTTTTTATTTGAATCATTCACATTTAAAAGTTGCGGTATTTCACATATCAATCTAATTTTTTTTTTTTGCTTCTCTTGAAAAATTCTCAAGTTTTGGCAATATTAAGCCCCCAGCTGCCCCCTTTGAACAAAATATGATTTCTTGAGGCCCCTGCAGCCCCTCCCCTACTACCATCTTGCACCCAAGTCACTGGTCATTTGCGGTGCTGCCTGCTTGCTGGAGGCATTTAGGTTTTTTGGTTTTTTAAAAAAATATATTTTATTTATTTCTTTGAGAGAGAGAGAGCACAAACAGAGGGAGAAGCAGACTCCCCGCTGAGCAAGGAGCCCCATGTGGGACCTGATCCCAGGACCCCGACATTACGACCCAAGCCAAAGGCAGCCGCCCAACCGACTGAGCCACCCAGGCACCCACCATTTAGGTTTTTGATGTCTGTCATATAGTAAGTGCTCACTAAATATTTTCTGAACAGTTAAATAAATGTTGAGACTTCTTTTGGTCTAGTTTAGGTGATCTCGTGTGGGATCCAAACTGCTGGGCTTCACCAGCATCCCTGAAGTGGCCCCTTTTATCTGGTAGAGAAACATTTGCCGAAGTATCAGGACACACCCACTGTGTTGGGACTCAGTGCAGGCCTGGAGCTGACATGGGCTGAAATGGGTCACCTTAGGAGTGAGTCCCCTTACTTTTGCTGTTGGAGAAACATTCACAGACTGACTAGTTAATCTTTTTTGCAGCCCCCTGTGACTTCTCAGTTTATAGCTTTCTGACTTGACAATTGTATTGACTTTTGCTACAACTTTGGACATCCCTCTTTGCCTTGAGGATTAAAATGCCTGGAAATACTGACCAGAGGCAAACCGGAAGGCAAACATTTTTTGTTCATCAAAGTGACAGTAGGCTAGATCAGAATTCAAAATGCTGAAAGGGCAAGTGGGGACCACATAGAGCAGTCCCCGAATGTGGGAAGTATGAGTCCAGGGTTGCCCGATATTCTGATTTTTCAAGAATATTGATTTTATGAGAACTTTACTAATTGTTAAATGTTGGAAACTAAGTTTTAAAGAAATCAACCCCCTATGAGCCCACACAGCACACCTGTAGGGCAGCAGAGGGGCAGGTGTGCCTAACTTATGGGGTGAAATGGACGCACGTCAGAGGACTCTGTTGGCAGGAGGCCACAGGCATGGAGAGGTTTCCCGGAATCTAACTCCGAAGCTGGCTCCACTCATCTCCTGACACCCATCCCCTGTGCCCTGTTCAGAGGGGAGATGAGTTCTTCACCCTAGAAGCGAAGCAGTTTCTGATCCTCCATTTTGGCAGCCTTGGTTCTCAAGGTCCGAAGGGAAAGCTAAGCCTGAGAGATGAGTCTGGGAGCCGGTTGGTGGTTGGGTCAGACCCCGTTACCCCTGTTACACTCCCCAGCCTGGAGATGGAGCTGGGGAGAGGAGGTCTAGAGGAATCAGATTGGTCCGACATCATTTCAAGGTGTGGGGCACGGGGGTAGGGGTCGGAGGGAGTTCCCAAGCCTGTTTGCTAAGTTTGCTCTGAGGGAGACAGAACCACATGCCGGTCTTGGGGAGAGCCCAGAGGACCTGCTCACTGGCTTCGGGGCCTCCAGGAACATCTCCACCGAGACACCACAAGACCTTCAGAAGCCCTGCGTATCAAAAAGGACCTTCGTGCCCCTCTCCCCAGGAAAGCGCCTTTCCTTCTGTGAGAACAGCTGCAGTGCCCTCTTTGAAACGTCAAATGTCAGAACCTTCCACAGAATGTATTTGCCCGTTTTCGTGTCCCTGCTTTGCTAGTGTCACAAGTGCATGCCAGGTAAAGCAATCGTGAGCTGGCAGTGCAGATTTAGGGCTCCCCTCCTGGCTGAGAGAAGGTGCAGCCCCTCTCAGGACCCCAGACCCGGAACCCTCGAAGCCGGGAACCCTGTAGGGCTGCAGCTACATGGGGAACGGGATCTGGGAGGGACTTCCTGTTGTCCCTAATCCCAGTCTCCACCCGGCTCCCGGCCGCTGCAGGCTGTGGAGTCTCCCTTCCCGGGGGAGGGGGCCCCCCACCGCCCGAGGTGCCCCCTCCGCCTCCGCCTCGGTGAGAGGGGCACTGGGGGGGGGCGCCTGGATCCCGAGATCCTTGCCGGTGGCCGGCTGGCGGGAGGGGACGGGGTCAAAGGTGGAAGGCTTTCAGGCTGGTGGAGAGAAAAGGGGGCCTGGACCCACGTTCGGGAAGGGGAAGGAGATGGTCCGTCCAGGCCCGTGAGCAGGATGGACTTGGAGGGTGGTTGCAGCTGTGGGCCGCTCAGTTTCTGGATCCCAGGCGGGCCCGAGTCAGGTGGAGCTCTGGGTGTGTGTGTCCTGGGCCTGGGAGACGGTGGGGCTTCGCTTCTCCCGCTGAGCTGGCTGTGACGGGTGCGGCCACACCCAGCACCTGTTCACAGGATCTCTGCAGACCTTTCGGCTCCTGATGGCAGGAGAGACAGATGCCGAGTCAGCCCTGGTTTTCCCTAACTGGGCTGCTCTGAGATGCAGAGTTCTGGCTTAAGTGACAAAGGGGACGATACAGAACAGCATTCTGTCAAGCGAGGGACCGAAAACCATCATAGAGAGTGAGGGCACTGGAAGGCATCTGGGAGGCTTTCTTTCTGATTGGGACCAAGAATGGGTCTGGTCCTGCTTGAGGGTGCCCAGGAGACGCTGGCTGATTTCTTCCTGCTCTTCCAGGCGCCTGGCCAGAAGCTGGTGGGGGTCGGCCAACAAGAGGGTGAAACGACTCAGCTGTGCTTTCTACCTCAGAGATAGACATGTCTGTGGACGGCGGAGGCACCCGGGCTGCCCAGGACAAGGAGAGAGCCCGAGAGGTATGGACGGGGCGCTGGGTGAGGGATGCATGCCCTGGAAGGACCGGGAGCAGGAGGGCATTTTCAAGGCAAGGTGTCTAGACCAGTGGAAGAGTCAGGCTCGCCGGGGTGCAGGGCTGGTGGATGGGGTGATGGGAGGTGTGGAAGAGGTGGTGAGGCAGGAAATGCCCTCCACCTGGGAATCGACAGCTACCAAGCTCCTCTGCTTTGCCTGCTGAGTTCAGTCATCAGTTGGCCAAGGGCCACACGAAATCGCAAGGAGGCTGCCTGGGGCGTCCTCCTGGTGGGGTTGCTCTCTGAACAGTGCCCAGAGCACGCAGGGAAGCCTCAGTTTACCCTCCCTTCTGCCTCGGACCTCATCTCCACTCTCTCTGGGTCTAAGCACCTAGTCCTTCATGTACCTGTTGCCCACGTGTGTAATTACAACCTTTGCGGGGGGGCGGGGAGCAGGGCCACTGGACTTGGAATCAAAGGAATATGAGTCAGCTGCGGCCAGGTGTGTGACCTTGGGCAAGTCCCCTGCCTCTGGGAACCAGGTGTGTCATCTGTAAAATGTCTATCATGTGCCTGCTGTTCCCACCCGTCTCATCCAGGCAGTTGGGAGGCTCAGGGGAGGTCATTAGTGTAACATAGAAAATAGGAATACCCACAGCAACTAGAACCGAGGTCAGAGAAACTGGTAATACCTCAACTAGTATTTCCAGAGGTCGTAAGTTCAAATACAAATCAAGTGCAGAGCTTCCTCGACTTGCGATGGGGTTACATCCCGATAAACCCACTGTAAATACCAGAAGTCGAAAATGCATTTAACACACTAACCTACCGAACATCATAGCCTCATCCGCCTCCCTCAGACGTGCTCAGAACACTCGCATCAGCTCACAGTTGGGCAGAATCGCCTCCCCCAAAGCTTCTTTCATAATGAAGTGTTGAGTAGCTCCTGTAACATACTGACGACCGTAGTGAAAGAGAAATACAGTTTGTGGGTTATTTCCCCTCATGACCATGTGGCTGACTGGGAGCTGGGGCTCCTGTCGCCCGCATCCCCAGGGAGGACCGAGCTCCAGATCAGGAGCCAGCGGAAGATGCCCATTCAAAGTTAGAAGTACGGTTTCCGTGCAATGTGTATCCCTTTTGTACCATCATAAAGTCAAAAACTGGTTAAGTTGAGTTGTTGTAAGTCAGGGGCCATCTGTATTTGTTGACCTGTTCTCGTACCATAGAAGCACAAAGGAGCGTCAGCACTGTTTGCTTTGCCCTCCACGATGTCTTTGTAACCCCCGATGGGCCTCACATGTCCCTGACGTTCTCTGTTGGATTCCGTCAGCTCACACAGTAGAGTCGTAGTAACAATCATTGGCACCACTCTGTTTATCCAGAATGTTCCAGGGCGCCCAGCCTTTCTCACAGGTTACCTGTGCATGAGGCAGAGCAGCTGAGTCTCGGAGGCTGAGGCCCAGGAGGCTCCCTGGCCTGAGGGTCTTTCCCTTTGGGACCCTAACGTAGACGGAGGTGGGGGTGGCCCAGGGAGAAGCCTGGCCAGTCCCTGTGCGCTGGAGGCCAGTAAGGCCTCACTGGGGGCCTCCCAGTGCAAAGGAAGTGACTCTCCCCAAACTCCTGAGGTTTGTGGGAAGGCGTTGCCTGCTCGGGGCTGGCCTGGATTTGAGCCCCTTCCTCCCCATCCCAGGGGCTGGAGCTGAGGCTGCTGTGAAGAAGTGGGGACTGGGTAGGAGGACCCAGGAAGTGCCGTTGTGGTGGGTGGTGCCGAAGGGGTGAGCCGGGAGGTTTTCCTTCTGTCAGACTGAGGTGGTCACGGGCCTTGGCACAGTTGGCGGTGCCCTTGGGCTTCTTTCTCTAAACCCCCAAACTCCACGTTGAGTCAGGCTGGAAAAGGCCACATGATGCCTTCCTGTCATCTCTAAGAATTGGTGGCCCTGGCATTGACTTGTTGGTTGGATACCCTTGAGTTCCGCTCCTGGCCAAGCCATCACGGGCCCTGTGACCTCGGGCTGTTGTCTGATCTCTGAGCCCAGATCACCGTGTCCCGTGTCTGTGTAACGACCAGAATTTATTCCCTCAGTTCGAGAGGCCAGGAAGCCCGAATCGCAGGGGAGGCAGGGCTCCCTCCCAGGCCTCGAGGAGGAAGCTCCTTCTGCCTCTCAGCGTCTGGCGGCTCCGGGTGTCCCTCGGCTTCCCCCCAGCTCTGCCTCCATCACACGAGGCTTTTTCTGTGTTTCCACGTCTTTTCCTCTTATAAGGACACTAGTCATTGGATTTAGGGCCCAGTCTAAATGCAGGATGATTTCACCTCAAGGTCCTTAAGTAATTACATCAGCAAAGACCTTTTCTCCAAATAGGGTCACGTTCTGAGGTTCCGAGCTGACCTGAAATTTGGGGGGACACGGTTCAATCCAGTGCACTCGGTTTCCTCGGTGTTGACCAGTAACAGGCCACACTGCTGTGGGAGGCACAAGGCTGGAACCAAGAAGAGGTATCTGCTCTGTGGGCCCCTGGCCAGCCTGCCCCCTGGCCCGGCCTCGAGCCTTCCTTCCTTCCCCGGCTGATGGAGGCTGTCATGCCTAGGTTCCAGGGCACGGGCGTCCTTGTCCAGAAATGCTCTCTGAGTCGGAGGAGATGGTGCCTTTGGAAGCTGCCCGGGAGTCACCCCACATCAAGACAGAGCCGGAGGAGCCACACCCCGAGGGGGCATCGCAGGGGGACGGGGCTCCGGGAACGCCGGGCTGGGTGTCCCTAAGCCAGGGCTCTAAGGAGAAAGCTCTTTTCCTGCCTGGTGGAGGTGAGGAGAGGGATGGAGAGAAGCTCTTTGCGGGTGGCAGCTGTGGGGACAGGTGGAGGCTCACAGCACAGATGCGCATCTCCTGCCATGGAGATGCCTGGGTGTCTGCCCATCTGCCCCTCCGAGGCCGCTCCCCTGCCGCCTCGGAGCCTGCTGACCCTCTCCTTGGGTCAGGTCAGAGGTGGAGTTGGAGGCGGCTGTGGTGTCCCCTGGGGTCAGCCAGGATGGCCTGCTCGGGGGAAGCGGCGGGGCCCAGAAGGGTGAGGTGGCCGCCCTGAGGACCTCTCTCCTCTCTCAGCCCTCCCCTCCCCCCAGATCCCCGTGCTTGCTCGCGAGGGGCGGACCAGAGACCGGCAGATGGCTGCGGCGCTGCTCACCGCCTGGTCCCAGGTCAGTGTTCCTGTTCAGGTGCAGGCTGGACGGAGGGCACAGGGACATGGAGGAGCGGTGTCTTGGACTGGGCCTTGTCGTCTGGATCGGGGGCCAGAGGGGGCAGGCGTGGACATCCTGAGCTTCGGCTGTGGTGCTGAAAGTGGCCTTGTCTTTGTCTTTTGTCATCTGTTGGACACAACTGCTTTGTTATTACCGCTCCCCCCAAAAGGCCACCCTTGGGCGGCTGTCCTGCTTCACCGTCAGACGTGAGGACAGGCCTCGCTTGGGGCAGCGGGCTGGGAGGTGGCAGGGGCGGGGGTGGCCCTCATCTTGGAGCCATTGCGCCCCCCACGGTGTCCCGGCGTGCCCTGGAGGGTGGGCATTTTGTGTTGTTGCAGATGCCGGTGACCTTTGAGGACGTGGCTCTGTACCTCTCCCGGGAGGAGTGGGGGCGGCTGGACCACGCGCAGCAAAGCTTCTACAGGGACGTCCTGCAGAAGAGGAACGGGCTGTCCCTGGGTAAGGGGAGCTTGTGCTGGGGTGGCCACGTCCTGAGGCCCAACGCCAGAGGTGGGGCTGTCCTGCCACCCCTTCCTCCCCCCACCTCCAGGGCTTAAGCTTCTCATCGTTCACGTGGGTCACTCTGTTCTCCCTGGTGAAGGACATGTGCTCCGTGCTGACCTGGGGACCACAAGCCACGTGTGGCTGCTCAGCGCCGGAAATGTGGCTGGAGCGCCTGAGCTGATACTTGATTTCATTTTAACCAGTCAAGTTTGAATTGCAATACCCCACGTGGCGAGTGGCCACTGTTCCGGGCAGCGCCGGCCTCGAGCTTGTGCGCCTCGGTCCTTCCGAAGTGCTTGGTCCGCTCTTCCCACTGTCCTGCTCCTCCAAGCCCCGCCTGGGAGGTGTGTGCACGGAGAGCTTGGCTGCAGGTTGGGGCTCCCTGCTGGGGCACGGGGGTCCTGGTGCCGGCTTCTCCCTCCAGGCCCCCAGACCCTGAGCTGTCCCATCCACCCCCAGGGGCCTGTCCTCTTTTCGGAGGGACCTTGGCTCCCTCATTGTTTCTCATGGTAAGCAAGTGCCAGCACCCCAGCTCCTCTGTTTCAGACCCTGCCTCTGTTGGCAGAATTTAGGAGAGCTCCTGGTGCTCATTCCTTCACTGCCATTCAGTCATACGTCCAGTCTGTCTGTCTGTCTGTCTGTCAGTACACACCAGGGCCACACTTGCTGGTCCAGGGGAGCCGGGGGCTTGGTCGTTCCACCCTTGACTTCGACGGTGGGCCTCGGAGTCAGGACAGCTCGCTCCTTTAATTATCTCGGCTCTGCCCGTCACCCATCCTTAGCAGTCCTCACGGCCCTGAGCGGCAGGTCCAGGCAAGTCCTGGGAGAGCAGAGAGAGCTCGGCCCCCATCTGCAGCCCCACGGCTAGCCTCACAAGTGCCCTAACCCCACGGGTGGGCCCAGCACGCTCCCTCCCTCCTGCAGGGTGTGGATCGGGGCTTGGCGGCTGGGCCGCTCTGCTCTCTGACTTGACCAGAAGCCCCAGGCCCTTGCCGCAGGGGACTTGGTCGGGGGGCCTCCGGTCCGGACTTCTGGGCAGTCGGCACCGGTTCTCACCGGCCCTCCCACTGGGCTTGGGTCCACCCACTGTCCCTCCCCCAGGAGCCCTTCCTGCCCCTGGTCTGCGGAGCCGCAGGCCTGAAGACATTGCTGGGCCCGCTGCTGGGGGCCTGTGTGATGAAGGGGCTTGTCGGCCGCTGACCTCACGTGGTCTCTCTCCCTCTGCTCCTGGGGCTCGTTCAGGGAGACGAGGAGGAGCCCGCCTCAGCCCTGAGGGGAGTAAGTCAGGCAGTCCCCCCCAAAAAAATAAAATAAAAAAATAAAAAGTCAGGCAGTCCCCCTACAGTGTGCTTCCTACAGAGGCCTGGACACCCGACCCCAAGTTTTCAGCTTGTGTCGCTTCACCCCGTGTTTGCCGGGCTGCCTCCCCACTTGCGCCTCTTCACCTGGGGGCTCGGTGGGGGGCTCGTCTCCTGCTGTGCAGCCTGGGGTTCCGCGACTGAGCGCAGCGTCTCGTGTGTCTCTTTGGACAGGGTTTCCCTTCAGCAGACCTCTCTGGGCCTCCCAGGGACAGGGCAAGGGAGAGGCCTCGAGCTCGTGCTGGCCGATGGGAGACGAGGAGGAGAAGACAGGTGCGCGCAGAGGTGACAGGTCGGGGGGCGCCGTGGGCTCCTTGTCGTCACCCCCGGGTGCCCCTTGTCAGCGCGGGCTCTCTGCTGCCTGGGCTGCCGGCTTCCTGTCCTCTGGGGGTGGTGCCTTTTCCTTCCGGGATCCTTGCTCTTTCCTCCCTTCCCCGAATTTCCCTGGGTCCCTCACGGAAGTCTCTCTCTCCCTGAAAACTCTCTCCAGGAGCCGTCGAGGTGGGCGAGGAGGAGCCGGCCCCACCCCTGGCAGCCCTGGGGGATGCGAAGGCTTCCAGAAGCGGGGTGGGGAGAGCCCCGGGGGACGTCCTGCCGTGCGGGCAGCCAGCCGGCAGCGGCCACAGCTCAGGGCCGGCCAGAGACGGTGGGCAGCTGGGTCCCCCGCAGGAGAGGCCGGCGAAAGCGGCTCCGCCCGACGCCAGCCTCGCGGAGACACCCCGAGACGGGCGGACGGGCCCCCCTGAGGGCGGCGAGGAGGGCCTGGCCCCCGACGGGGATGCCGGCAAGAAGACGTACAAGTGCGAGCAGTGCGGCAAGGCCTTCAGCTGGCACTCGCACCTGGTCACCCACCGGCGCACGCACACGGGCGAGAAGCCCTACACCTGCACGGACTGCGGCAAGCGCTTCGGCCGCAGCTCGCACCTCATCCAGCACCAGATCATCCACACGGGCGAGAAGCCCTACACCTGCCCCTCCTGCTGGAAGAGCTTCAGCCACCACTCGACGCTCATCCAGCACCAGCGCATCCACACGGGCGAGAAGCCGTACGTGTGCGACCGCTGTGCCAAGCGCTTCACCCGCCGCTCGGACCTGGTCACCCACCAGGGCACGCACACGGGCGCCAAGCCCCACAAGTGCCCCGTGTGCAGCAAGTGCTTCACACAGAGCTCGGCCCTGGTCACCCACCAGCGCACGCACACCGGGGTCAAGCCCTACCCGTGCCCCGAGTGCGGCAAGTGCTTCAGCCAGCGCTCCAACCTCATCGCGCACAACCGTACGCACACGGGCGAGAAGCCCTACCACTGTCTCGACTGCGGCAAGAGCTTCAGTCACAGCTCCCACCTCACCGCCCACCAGCGCACCCACCGTGGCGTCCGGCCCTACTCCTGCCCCCTCTGTGGCAAGAGCTTCAGCCGCCGCTCCAACCTGCACCGGCACGAGAAGATCCACACAACGGGGCCCAAGGCCCTGGCCATGCTGATGCTGGGGGCGGCGGGGGCCCTGGCGGCACCCCCACCCGCTCCCACTTAGGAGGTCGGGGCGGGGGGGGGAAGGCATGAGGGCAGCGTGAGGGGGTGTGGGAAAGGAGTGGGAGGTGCTGGCATGGGGTGGGGCATGGCAACACAGGAGCTAGGGCGAGGCGCGGGCACGGAATTAAAGGCCTTGGAATTCCACCCACTGCTTGTGCTCTGTCTCGTGGGGCCTTGGTCGTGAGCATAGCCGAGGCATAGCTGAATCATTGCTGTGGGGGCTTGGGTACTCTTCTTCCCAGCCTTGACCTGACTCAGGGCCGGTCCAGAGCATCTGGACCCCAAGCCTAGGAGCAAAGGCTTCCAGGCACAGAGAGGTTTCCAAACCTGAAGCCAGGGAGCCAGTTCTGAGACCGTGGATCCACCTGGAGGGGTCAGTCTGCTGCTGCTGCCATCACTCTTGTCCCGGGGACATGGCCCACTGAGCCCAGGACCCTCTCTCGGCTCTTCCATTTGGGAGCTGGAGCAGGGCCGAGCCAGCTGGGAACTCATGCTCCGAGTCTGCCACCCTCCCTGTCTCCTGTCTCAGACACTGAACGCCTGGTTTTTTTGTTTTTTGTTTTTGTTTTTTAAAGATTTTATTTATTTATTTGACAGACAGAGACACAGTGAAAGAAGTAACAGAAGCAGGGGACGTGGGAGAGGGAGAAGCAGGCTCCCCGCTGAGCAGGGAGCCCAATGTGGGGCTTGATCCCAGGACCCTGGGATCATGACTTGAGCCGAAGGCAGACGCTTAACGACAGCCACCCAGGGCCCCTGGATGCCTGTTTTGTGACTGGACATTTTCTGTGTGTTTCCACTGGGGCACAGCTGTAATCCAGTGAGGATTCCTCCCTTGCCAGGGACCACTGTCCCTCCTGGTGCCTTCTGAGGCTGCCATCAGCTCCCTCTGCTACTTTTCACCTCCTTGGTCTCTTTATACAAGTCCTTTATAATTTGCCCTACCTGCCCCTATCTGGCTCTTTTACTCTTGGCCGTCTGTTTTTTGATCTCTGTACTTCTATTTCCCATTCTCTCTCTCTCTCTCTCTCTCTCTCTCTCTCTCTCTCTTTTTCCTGGGGAGGAATGGGCTCAGCCTGCTTAATATCCAAGATTTGCAGCTCGGCTCCCAAGATGACATTTGGTTCTGACACCGACTGACCTTGAGGACGTCTGCGTGTGGGAGGCGGATGAGACTCCACCTGCCTCCCTGGGTCACCGGGCTGGCAGGGGGGTTGCGGCCCTGGCTGGTTCCAGGCTCCCAAGGGAGCTCAAGTAGGAGAGGGGACTGATGGTAGTAATAGCTGCTGGCCGAGGGGCCAAGTGCCATGTATATGTTGCTTCTAGTGTCCACAGGTCTGAGCAGTGGACTCCGTCCCAGTCTTACAGATGAGGAAACGGCCGAGAGAGCTCCAGTAACTTGGCCAACAACCAGAGAGCTGGAGTCCAGGGATTTCACTGCGTAAAGAATACCCCCGTTTCCATGCACCCCAACAACTACTGGATGTCTAGTGCATGTTACAAGGTGGGGCTGTCTAAAAAGAGTAAGACTGCCAACTTGACCTTCAGGGGTGCCGGACTCAGCCGGAGATGGCGAGTCGGAGAGCAGGTCATCAGCCAGATGCCAGGAAGCTGCTGACCAGCGGGACCCCGCGCAGAACTAGGTTGTGTCTGGGAGGTCTCAGTGGGATCTAGGGTTGAGTTGCTGGCTAGACTGGTTGAATCAGAGGGCTCGCTCTTGAAGACATGAGAAAGAAAGCTGTTTCCTCCTTTCAGCTTGTCTTCATGGCTCTGGTCAGCCAGTCAGAAATGGGATTTCTCAGCTTGGCTCAGTGTAAGGGGCTGAGGGGGGCTTGTTCACCTAAATCAGGCTTGCTGCTTCCAGGAGCTTGTTTTCTGATGAAAAGAGGCAGGAAGGACACTTGTTAAACATGGTACAAGCTTTTTTGCACAGTGGATATGCATTTGCTTCCTTGGGCTTTATGGCCAGCGTGCTGGGATCTGAACCACTCAGATCTGTGGAGTGAGCCAGGGGATCGTTTAAAGACTCCACTCTGGCCTCTGAGGAACTCACAGACCTGGAGAAACCGTTTCCCCTTTTCATAGCACCGTGGAGAGGAACGCGATTCCAAGGGGCCCAGGGGTCTCAGTCCACGTCTCCCTAGAGACCCATTCAGGGCCACCATTCTGGGATAGAGCTGGAGAGAACATTCTATGAATGGAACTTGGCAATTTAGGAAACATTTGACAAGATCGACTAAGACAGCAGAGGTAGTGATGTCGTGGAAGGGCCTAGACTGTGAGGCGGGGGGCGAGGGGCAGGCTCCAGCAGAACCGTCCGGGCACGGCCCCTCTTCTCCCCATCACTCCCAGGGGCCACGGTTGCCCGGCAACACCCGAAAATCTCCGTTTTGACGCCTTGCGTTTTCCCTTCTGCCCGGTGGCAGTTGCCGAAGGGACCGACGACGCGGGGCTGGACTCCCGACTTCGCCAACCCCCGAGCCTTCACAGCCCGCCCTGGGCCTACCACCGAGACGCCCAGCCTCCTGCGGTCCTAGAGGGGCGCGGGCGAGGGGCGGGAGGGCCCGCCAGAGCCGCTTCCGGTCTGGCGCTCCCAGCCCCGGCCTGGGCGTGTCGGCCGGGAACTCTGGAGCTGGGCGGGCGCGCGGACGCCTC
>LNAC01000081.1:2505305-2515873 GCA_002007465.1 Ailurus styani | reverse complement strand
CGCAGTGCGGCGCAGTCGGGGAGGCCCGGGGGGCGTGCGCAGCGCGGTGACGGGCGGCGGAACGTGACGTCGGGGCTTGGCGGCGCTCGCTCATTCGCTTCTCCAATACGAAATGAATGCCTGCGTCCCCGGTTGTTTGCTACACGTCGAGGACGCGCGGGGACCGAGCCGGACGGGATCCTTGCCCTCACGGGGTTCCGGTCCGCCGACGGAGACCGGTCCGCAGACGAGCGACTCACGCTGCTCTCAAGTGGAGACCCGTACCAGAGAGGAAGGAACGGGGGAGCGACGGAGGAGGTTAGGAACGGGCGGCCAGGGGGCCCCTTCAAGGCGGGGACATTTAAGCTGCGACTTGGAGAATGACGGGAAGCCGTTTGACGAGGATCTGGGGGCAGAACGTGGCAAGCAAGGGCAGCAGAATGAATAAAGACCCTGCCACGAGGAAGAGATTGACGTACCAGGAGCGGAAATGACACCTCTGGTGGGAGGGAAGGTGGCAGGTGCCTGCAGGACAGGAGACTAGAAGGGGAGACTTGCCAGGGGCCGTGGGCTGAGGTTTCTCCTTGGTGTTCGGCAGAGGGTGGAGAAAGGGAGGCCATGGAGATGATCCAACCTTCCTCGTCCTTGTGATGCTTTGCCAATCTGTGATGTGTGGTCCGTCAGGCTTCCTTGCCTGGGTTGCAAAGACAGCACTCTGTGGCCTGCACCTCTGTCGCCTCCTAGAGCACCCCAGTTTTTCTGCTTCCAACTAAGAAAGTTCGAGGCCAGTCATGAAGATTCATATTACAACCCAGCAGGCCACTGACCAGAACAAGTTGGGCTCAGATGTTCCGGGGAAAGTGGAAAAAATGCCTGGAGGACCTAAATCCGGCCACGTCTCATGCACCGTATGCTCCTGCGGGTATGCCCCTGTGACAGCTTCCTGGCGACGCCTAACTCCCTGGGGACTAATCACTGTTTACGGAGCTCTTGCCGTGTGTAAGAGTTAGTGCTGGACTCAGTGGTCTATGTGCATTCTCTCATTTATTTAATCCTTATCGCGACCCCGTGAGGCAGTGAATCAGGAGTTCAGTTCCACTGCAAATAGCAGAGAAGTAGGCAGCCTATGTCAGGACTGGTGTGGCAGCCCGAACCCAGAAAGTCAGCAGGGACCCCTGCTCTTCCTAGCCTGCTGCTCCACCACCATTCAAATGCTATCTCACGATCCCAAAATAAGGAGTAGGATTTAGCCATCCATGCTGACTTTTATTTATTTATTTTTTAAATATTTAATTTATTTATTTGACAGAGAGAGGGAACACAAGCAGGGGGAGTGGGAGAGGGAGAAGCAGGCTCCCCGCTGAACAGGGAGCCCGATGCAGGGATCGATCCCAAGACCCTGGGATCATGACCTGAGTTGAAGGCAGGCACTTAACGATGGAGCCACCCAGGCACCTTATACATGCTGATTTTTAAAATGTTAACCAAATGGGAATATTACATATAACTTTATCTTAATAAATTTGAAGTTATAGACGAAAGGGATGATTTCCAAGAAAAGTAAAACTACCAACATTTATGTAGGATGACATGGAAATTCTGAATATCTAATATCCCACACGAGAAATTATAAAAATAATTATTTTTATGCTCTGTTTTTTAAAGCTTTATTTATTAGAGGGAGCACCAGCGAGAGGGTGAGGGAGACAGAGAATCCCAAGCAGACTCCATGCCAAACCCGGAGAACGATGCTGGGCTGATTTCATGACCCTGTGATCAGGACCAGAACCAATACCAAGAATCGGTTGCTCAACTGACTGAGCCCACCCAGGTGCTCCTTATGTTCTTTTTTTGCTTTGTTTTGTTTATTAAAGATTCCATTTATTCATTTGAGAGAGTGAGAGAGCACAAGTGTGGGGGGAAGGACAGAATGAGGGGGAGAAGCAGACTCCCTGCAGGGAGCCTGAGTCGGGGCTCCATCCAAGGACCCTGGGATCATGACCTGAGTGGAAGGCAGATGCTTAACTGACTGAGCCACCAAGGGCCCCCCCCCCTTAGATTCTATTTTTAACGAAGAGAACTCTTCCTAGGCAGTAATCTAGTTAGGGTATACACTCTGGTGTAATAGAGGTTTAAACAGCAGTGGTTTAAACATGCTATCTCTTTCTTTCTCACATCACTGTCTGGGTATAAATCCAGGGCTAGTTTGGTGGCTCCACAATCAACAGGAATTCAGGTACTTTCTATCTTATTGCTTTGATACCTCTGGGTGTTACTCTCGTCGGGATGGTCCATGCCACTATGTCCAAATTCCTGTTAGCAGCCGGGAAAAAGAGAATAGGAAGAGAGGACCCATCCCTTTCTAGTAAGATACATACATCATGTCTGCTCACATCTCATTGCCTTCAATTTAATTACATGGCTGTGCTTGGCTACAGGAGAGGCTGGGAAATCCTTATTCTTTTTTTTTTCTTTTTAAGACTATTTATTTGAGAGAAAGCACAAGCTGGAGTAGGGGAGAGGGGCAGGGGAGAGGGAGAAGCAGACTCCCTGCTGAGTGGGAAGCCCTACATGGGGCTCGATCCCAGGACCCCAATATCATGACCTGAGCCAAAGGCAGGTACTTTAACCGACTAAGCCACCCAGGCGCCCCTACCCCTTATTCTGCATGGCTATGTGCCCATTGAAAAATTCTTACTATAGAAGGAGAAAACTGATATTGGGGAACAGCTAGTAGTCCTTTTGCTGCAAATGAGAATAAATGCTCCTTAATGTGAGCATGGATATATATCAGAGACAAACAATGGATAATTGTAAATCATTAAAAGTATTTTCATGAAGCAAGACAATGATGCCTGTTGTCCTCAGTTTTTTACACTGTTTATAGAGTTCTGGACTAAGACTAAGAAAATAATGAGTATAAAGTCTGGAAATGAATATAAATTTTCGGGGGGCACCTGGGTGGTTCAGTCATTCAGCGTCTGCCTGCAGCTCAGGTCATGATCTCAGGGTCCTGGGATCAAGCCCTGCATGGGGCAAAAGGACTACTAGCTGTTCCCCAATATCAGTTTTCTCCTTCTATAGTAAGAATTTTTCAATGGGCACATAGCCATTCAGAATAAGGGGTAGGGGCGCCTGGGTGGGGCGCCTGGGCGCCTCGGTTAAAGTATCTGCCTTTGGCTCAGGTCATGATATTGGGGTCCTGGGATCGAGCAGGAAGCCTGCGTCTCCCTGTCCCACTCCCCCTGCTTGTATTCCCTCTCTCGCTGTCTCTCTCTCGGTCAAATAAATAAAAATCTTTAAGAAAATTTTCCGGAAAGAAAAATTTGATATTTTCATTATTTATAGATTATATTTCCTAGCTAGAAAAATAAAATACTTTCAGAAAGAAAAGAAGTGTTGTTGGGTGGTCCGTTTCCATGTAATCGAATACAAATAACTTGTCATCTACCGGATCTGCCCAATAAAATATAGGGTAAGTGTGCCAGTTATTAATTTATTATTTCTCAGCCTACAATACACACATTTTGTCTTGCTTTGTGGTACTAGAGCCTTTCTCCTTTGCTAGCCAACTTGATGTTAATCTTTGCCAATAGAGGGCGATGGAAGAACGCTCTAAGACCACACTTAGAAAAAGGGACTTTCAAGTTCCTTTTTCTCTGTGCAGTTTTCCAAAGGGGCCAGCAGAGGGAGCCCAGGAGCATCCACTTCAGCAGCGGTCCCAGAACAGTCTTGACTCATGCCCTCCAGCAAATTGTTCAAGCAGATGCTGGAAGGTGGGTGTTTGTATATATGATTTGCAAATACTGGAAATTGGAAGCCGTCTAAATGCCCCAGAGTAAGGAACTTTAAATAAAATATGGAACTTCCAGGGGCGCCTGGGTGGCTCAGTGGGTTAAACCTCTGCCTTCGGCTCAGGTCATGGCCTGGCATTGAGCCCGGCATCGGGCTGTCTGCTCAGGAGAGAGCCTGCTTCCTCCTTTCTCTGCCTGCCTCTCTGCCTACTTGTAATCTCTCTCTCCCGGTCAAATAAATAAATAAAATCTTTAAGAAAAATATGGAACTTCCATACTATGGAATACTATGCAGCCTGCAAAACAGATGCATTTTATTTATACATGGTGATACAGAAAGATATCATTTTTATTATTTTTTTATTTTTTGAAGATTTTTATTTATTAGAGAGACAAGGGGAGAGAGGGAACACAAGCAGGGGGAGTGGGAGAGGGAGAAGCAGGCTTCCCATTGGGCAGGGAGCAGGATTTGGGGCTCTATCCCAGTACCCTGGGATCATGACCTGAGCCAAAGGCAGATGCTTAACGACTGAGCCTCCCACGCGCCCCTCATTTTTTTTTAAAGATTTTATTTATTGGGGCGCCTGGGTGGCTCAGATGGTTAAGCGTCTGCCTTTTGCTCGGGTAATGACCCGGGGGTCCTGGAATTGAGCCCTGCATTGGGCTCCCTGCTCAGGGAGGATCCTACTTCTCCCTCTTCCTCTACTAATCCCCTTGCAGTAAATAAAAAATATTTATTTATTTATTTGGCAGAGAGAGAACAAGCAGGGGGAGTGGCAGGCAGAGGGAGAAGAAGGCTCCCTGCTGTGTGGATAGCCCAACATGTGGCTTAATTCCAGGACTTTGGGATCATGACCTGATTGAAGGCAGACGATTAGTGGACTGAGCCACCCAGGAGCCCTACAGATATCCTTGATAGATTTTTGAGTCAAAACATGACATAACATAGAACTATTCCAAATTTACATTAGAAATATTCATAGACATAGACGTGTAAAAACAGACTAAAATGTTAATAATGCTCACTTTTGAATGGCCTTATTAGGAATACTTTTTTTTTTTTACCTCCAGTTATTTTTGCCTTCAGTTAGTCAACAAATATTGTGCCAGGCACAAATCCAGATGCTAGGAGTAGGGCAGTGGAAACGCTGACCTCACGGAGCTTATAGTCCAGTATTGGGGGACAAATATTACACAGTTTGTCAGGTACTGATAAAAGAAGAAAGAAAAGGTAGGGCAGAAGCGTGGCCGGGGGCTATTTACATAGGGTTAGGGAAAGCCAATTGCAGGGAGCAACATTTCAACAGACCGAGGGTGCTAGTTTTGTGGGTATAGATAGCTTTATAATTTTCCGTACTTAATTTTTTCTACACTAGGCATGCAATACTTGCATAATCAAAACAAATCAAAGGAGAACCCTTTATATTTCAGGAAAAGATCTGGAGCCTCAGATCTCCGGGTAAAGGAGTAATGCGGGAGCAGGTACAAATGCATGGAAAGGAGAACCCGGAGCTCCCCCGCCGCCCCGCAGACGAAACTGCCGGCGGGAGGGCGGGGAGCTCCCCGGGATCGGCGTCCCCGCCTGCCGCGTCCCGCCGCAGGACCCCGGCCGAGGCTCGGCTGCGGACACCGCCGCAGGAAGCTCGGCGTCTCTCGCTGGACTGCATTTCCCAGGGAGCTCCACGCCCCGCTACGAGCGGCTGAAGACTTTGGCGGGGGCGGGACCCGAGAGGCTGGAGATGGGTGTCCCGGGGCGGAGCCGCGCGCCGGCCTCCGGCCCTCCACCCTCCACACGCTCCGGGCAAGGGCTGGGGCGGCGGGAGGAGTCCGTCCTCAGCGGATCCCGTCCGGCGTCTCGGGCAATCTCCTCGTGGCACCGGACCAGTCTNGGCGGGACCCGAGAGGCTGGAGATGGGTGTCCCGGGGCGGAGCCGCGCGCCGGCCTCCGGCCCTCCACCCTCCACACGCTCCGGGCAAGGGCTGGGGCGGCGGGAGGAGTCCGTCCTCAGCGGATCCCGTCCGGCGTCTCGGGCAATCTCCTCGTGGCTTTCTCTTTTCACCCTTCACCGAGCAAGGGGGGGGGCAGAGAAATCGGAAAGAACGAGTCTAGCCCCTGACCTCCGCTCGGGGACATAGGTGGGCGCCGCTGCCTCCTGATTGGCCAACTCTGGGAATTCTCCCCGTTCATTGGCTGCCCGTCAGGAGGGAGGCGGGCTCAGTGGGCGAAGTGCTTTCTGGGGCGTGTAGTTCGAGCGCTTCCTGCGGCGCATGTGCCGTGTTGTTTCCCGGCGAGCCCCGCGCGAACTTCCGGCGCAGGGACTTGGCGGCGGAACTAGGAACGCCTGGGCGGTTGTGGGCGGTGTGTGGCCCGGGGGCGGGACCGGCGACGCGGGCCGCGGAGCCCCGAGATCGAGCGCGGGGCTCCGGGCGGCAGGGGCCGGCGCCCCGAGACAGAGGCCGAAGGGGGCGCGCGCTGCCGGGAAGTGCCGGGGTGGGGTCGCCTGCGCCCGCCTTGCCCGCCCGCCGCCTCTCAGCTGCGCGCAGGCGAGGCTGCTGGGGTCGGAGCGCGGGGCTCCGGCCAGGTCCGCGTTCCCGCCCGCCGCGTCCTGCCGAGCGACCCTGGTGAGTCCCTGGCCCTCTCCGAGCGGAGCCTTCTCCTCGGTCACTGGAGGATGAGAACGGAGCGCGTACCTTTCAGGGGTGTTGTGAGAAGTGGAAGAATAAAGTGAAAAAAGTGCTTAGTGTGTGGTAGAGAAGGACTGGAAACCAGCTGAATGCCTCACCCGGGTACCTGTTAAGAAACCGGAGCGCATCCCCACCTTGCAATCTCCCAGAGCGGCTCATGAAGAAGCACTGTTAGGTGGAAAAGCAAGATACAAAATAGTATGTGCAGGAAGACCTCGTTTATGTAAAGTGCACAAAAACACTTGGTTTTCCCCCGTTTCTAGGATACATTTTCAGTAAACGGACAGGGAAAAGTCCAGGAGGTCACAGGTCATAATGCGAATGGGGAGGAGGGTGCAACTGCGTTTAGAAGGGAGTTTCTGTTTTATGTTTCTGTATTGTTTAAATGCCTCCTTTTTTATTATAACGGCCTGTGTCACTTTTTTGTTAAAAGAGCGATTAAAGAAAACTTCAAAATATATACTTTACAGGACTATTGTAAGGAGTAGCAACGGAAGGTATAAATTTGTGTCATTCATTCGTATGTACCTGTGGATAAATGGCTTAGCCTGGTGTCTGTGAGCTCTTTGCTGACACCCAGGGCCAAGATATGTTTTGGGATTCAGGAGTTTTCCGATTCGAGGAAGGTAATACAGTACATCCGTTGTATCAAGTAACCCCACCAGCAGAATCTGCAACAATACTCAGTAATCAAATGTATTAGTTACATTTTTTACTGAAGTGTAGTACACTTTCAGAAACACACATGGTAAATACAGCTTGGCGAATATTTATAAGCTGAAGAAATATATAAATATTTTTGCTGTAAAACCTATGAACATTTACATTGAGGGAGATAAGTGGGGATTATGAATGTGCTCACATCAGTAGGCCAGGTAGTGAAAACCTGGGAGTTTTGGATTTCAAAGCCGACGATAAGGGGCTGTAGACCTGTGTTAGTAGAACAGAAAGTCACATGGGCAAGGCATTAGAGTCTAAAAAAGACGTCAGAGCCAGGAAAGGACAGGAGCAGGCTGGCTGGTGTTTGCTCACGTGCTGCCCCCTCCTGCCTTTTGCTCTTTCCCCAGGAGTACCTGGCCAGATGCCCACCCAGCTGCCCCAGGGGATCCCTCTGGGAGACTGAAGGGCAGGCTCCCAGGCCCAGGCTGAGGCCGACCAGTCCTGAGCTTTAGGCCAGGGGAATGGCAGCACCCCCAGAGCCTCAGGACGAGGCCCCTGGGGAGGGAGAAGGGCTGCTGATCGTGAAGGTGGAAGATTCCTCCTGGGAGCAGGACTCTGCCCAGCAAGAAGACAGCAAGGATTCCGAGGCCTGTCGCCAGCGCTTTCGGCATTTTTGCTATAGGGATGTGGGCGGGCCCCATGAGGCCTTCAGCCAGCTCTGGGAGCTCTGCTGCCGCTGGCTGCGGCCGGAGCTGCACACCAAGGAGCAGATCCTGGAGCTGCTGGTGCTGGAGCAGTTCCTGAGCGTGCTGCCCGGAAGCGTCCAGGACTGGGTCCGAGAGCGGTGTCCAGGGAGTGGCGAGGAGGCCGTTGCCTTGGTGGAGGTCCTGCAGAAGCAGCCAGTGAAAGCATGGCCGCAGGTGAGGGGCCCCGCCCACACCCAGGGGCGCCCGGCACCTGGCTCCAGAGAGGTGGTCATGTCCATAGGAACAAGTCCTCCGGGGGTGGTGGCGTGAGCCAGAGGAAGCTGCAACAGGAGCATGTCATAACAGCTGTTGCCTTTCTGAAAGACACCGTCCAAATGAATCTGGTTTCTTTTTGGGGGCTTTGAAGGGTGGTCCCAGCAGGACCAAAGTGGGCATGTTCCAGGAAGGTGGTTTGAGCTCCATGCTTGTTCTGCAAATATATTTTTTTTATGTTCTGCTGTAGTCCAGGCCCTGGGGGTACAGTCATGTGTAAGCAGGAGAGTAGGTATGAGAAGGTAGCCGCTGTCTGTGGGGTGTTGGATTCTTGACCTTGGGGAAGGTGCTAATGAGTGGCTGGGGTGTGGTGTTCTTCCCTGGGCATGGAGGTCTGCCCCCCACACCCCCTTACTAAGAGGCTCTGTGATTTGGCCTTGGGGAACTCTTGCCTGGTGCTGGATCGGGCACACAGCACTGCCTGGTGTCACCTCCCCTGGATTTTTCTGGGACCCCATGGGGATCTCCTTCCCCACCCCCTGCATCCTGAGGGACGTGTCCTGTGTCTCCTTCCCAGGGATTAAGCTCTGTCTCCCCCGTCTGGTCTCGGTGCTGATGAGCATGTTGTGGTCCCTGCACAGGAAGTGCCCTCAGAGGAGGTGGAACCCGAGGCTACGGTCCAGGGACCCCAGGCCAAGGGGCTTCCCATGAAGGTGGGGGCACGAAGCTGGCCACCTGTTCCTTGGGAGCAGCACAGCCATGGTGGTGAGTAAGCTTGTAGGCCCCAGACCACTGGGCAGGGGCCTGGCTCCTCCCCGGACCTTGCCCTGAGGATAGCAGGAAGGGTATTTCTAGAAAGCCTAGGGATGCGTGTGCATGTACACATGTGAGATCTCACTCCTGGCCTGGGCTGGCCTCTGTGAGCCTCTGTTCTTCTCTTTCAGCCCAGCTTCCCGTTCTTAAAGAAGGGAGAACCAGAGAGACAGCCAACACCTGCTTTGCCTCTGAGGCCCACGTGAGTTACCAGGACACTTGCCCCCTCGGAGGCCCTCGGTTTTGTCTTGAGTCCCTAAAATGGACCTTGTCTTTTCATCAAGGCCTCTTCTGTCTGTCCTGGTCCTGCCTGGACCCTTCCTGTTCCCCATCCCAGGGGGGACTCCAGAGTGGCAGTCCTGAGCCAGGTGGTTCATTTTTGTTTCTGTTTCTAACCTCATTCTAGGGACCTGTGACATTTGGAGACATTCCCTTCTATTTCTCCCGGGAAGAATGGGGGTCTCTGGACCCTGCTCAGAGGGAACTCTTTTGGGACATAAAGCGAGAGAACTCCCGGAATGTTGCCCTGGGTAAGCAGTGGGTGCATACAGGACCCTTGGGGTCCTTGGCTCCTCTGAACTGGAAGCAGGAGCCGCCTTGGGTCCTGGTGACGGAGGGTGGAGGCAAGCAGACCATACACCCCCGTATGTCCCTGCTGGAATCCTCAGTCTTCCCACCTCATTCTTAGCTGGCTGGAAAGTGAGCTTTTGCTGGGTCTTTTCAAGAGTCCTGGGTGATTTTTCGTCAGTGTTTATTTTTCTTTGCCTATGAGTGTGTGTTTCCACATGATGGGTGCTTGCGACGTGTCAGCCCTGTGCTGAGCTCTCATATGGGCATTTTCTTGTGATTCTCACAACCTGTTGCATAGACGTGTGGTCCTGGGTCACAGGGAGGGATCTCAGAGAGGTCAACGGACATTGAAGGGACTGAGCTGTGACTCTGTCCGTCCAGTAGTTGTGAGGTCCCCTCAGTCGGCCCCATGAAGAGGGGCTGACAGTGAGAGCACCTAGTGTCTGTGTGCCAGGGCCTGGGCCCTGCTCTTCGGAGGCCCCCTCCTGGAGTGCCTGTCAGCGCTAGAGTCTTTCTGAGCCCTGTTTGGGGGTCATCTCTTAGTCCACGTGACCGTGTGGGCAGGCTAGGATCATTCCCTGTCCAAATCTGTTGTTGAGTTTAGGGGATAAGAGCTTGTGGAATGAGAGCAGCCACCTAGGCTGAACCCATGTGGGTTCTCAGTTTCAGGTAAGAAATACTGAGGGTTTGGGTAATTTACAAATTACCCGAATTTACTCAGTTTTGGAGTTTGAATACCCAAGGTGAAGAGGCTGGGACATGGGATGCCAGTGTGGATGTGGCTGTGGAAGGGCTGGGCGTGTAATTAGTAAGCGTCTGTGCGGGCAGGATCGGCCCAGCTGGCCCCCCTTGCTCCTGCCTCCAAAGTGTTTCTCCGCGGGCATTTTATCGTGTCCCTGTTTTATGGGCGAGGAAGCCGAGGCTGGGGTCTGCGCAGCCCAGGGCTTTCTGGACCTGAGTCCTGTTTCTGCCTCGCCCCAGCTCTGGTGCCAGAACCCAGTGGAACCGAAGAGGCCGCCCCCTCTCGGCTTGCAGGTTTGGGGCTCCGGAGCCACAGCGAGCAGTCCGCGCTGGAGGAGGCGGTCACTGCGCTGCCCGGCCAGGCGGG
>LNAC01000081.1:2481243-2504987 GCA_002007465.1 Ailurus styani | reverse complement strand
CGGCCGCCCGCGCGCCGGCGGCAGCTGCGAGACCTGGCGGCTGAGAAGCCGCACAGCTGCGGCCAGTGCGGCAAGCGCTTCCGCTGGGGCTCGGACCTGGCGCGCCACCAGCGCACGCACACGGGCGAGAAGCCGCACAAGTGCCAGGCGTGCGAGAAGAGCTTCCGCAGCTCGTCGGACCTGCTGCGCCACCAGGGCGTGCACACGGGCGAGAAGCCCTTCTCCTGCTCGCAGTGCGGCAAGAGCTTCAGCCGCAGCGCCTACCTGGCCGACCACCAGCGCATCCACACGGGCGAGAAGCCCTTCGGCTGCAGCGAGTGCGGCAAGAGCTTCTCGCTGCGCTCCTACCTGCTCGACCACCGGCGCGTCCACACGGGCGAGCGGCCCTTTGGCTGCGGCGAGTGCGACAAGAGCTTCAAGCAGCGCGCCCACCTCATCGCCCACCAGAGCCTGCACGCCAAGATGGCCCAGCCTGTGGGCTGAGGGCCGGCGAGGCCGGGGTGCGGGGTCTCCCCAGGGCGAAGCAGCCGCCGCAGTCCCCCCGGGTTCAACCCCCATCTGCGGCCTCCATCCGGCTGGGGGCCCGCGCTCCCAGGGAACGGAAAGCCCCAGCCCCTCATGGCCCTTCCCCTTCTTGCTTCCCAGGTTTCTCTTGCTGTCTGGCTTCCTGGGGCCACAGCACGTTCCTGGCCCGTGACCTCGGCGTGGGAGAAAGGCTGGGGCATCAGGGAAGTGTGAGGACCCAGGCAGGGCCTAGGGTCCCCCCACCCCAAGCCTCGCTTGCCCCTGTGGCTCTGTTCCCCGCCCCGTGGGCTGAGTCCGTGGGCCTCGCGCTCTGCCCTGCCAAGCTGTGCCTTGCGGTGGGTGTGGAGGACAGGCCTTGACCTGCGGGATGCTGCTGGGCCCTGGGAGGGACAGCCGATCCCGGAGAGGATCTGGGTCCTGCCTGTGGCCACAGGGGCTTTCCAGCCACATCCCTTCCCATTTCTAGGCCGTGTTGGCTGGGCCCTGTCTGGAGACTCGGAAACCGGCTGCCTCCACTCTTAGGTGACTTGCCCCCAAGCGAGTCCCCGAGCGCACCCCCCTGCCAGTCTGGTGAGGCTGAAGACGAAGGACAGGGCAGCTGGAGGTGGCAGCCCCCGGCGGCCCCCCTCTCCAGAGGTGTGGGGTTCATGATACTTAACACTAGCACTCTGTTAGCGCTCTGTCGCTGACTCCCTGAGCACTGCATTCCGGGCTGCCAGCCAGTGTCTGCGGTTGGGCGACAGCAGGGCCCGACCACAGGCTCTCGGAAGGAGCTCGCCTCTGCTGGTCTGCAAAGGGCAGCAGAGGACGTTGAATAAATAACGGAAACTTCCTCTAGGCTGTTCTGTTCTTTAGGTGGTCGCTGGGCGGGGGGGTCCTGGAATTCACGCCTCTCTGCCTCCCGGTTTGGGGGTGCTGGTGGCACTGGCGCGGGGTGGCCACCAGGTGGAGCCCCATTCTTGGCCTCCAGGTTGTCTGGGCCCCAGAGGACCACCCGGAGTCTCAGGACTCTCATCGGCCTGTGTCAGCTGAGGACCAGGAGCAGCTCAGGATGGGGCAGCTGGTGACACCCGTCGCCACCCCGGCAGGACAACGGGGGAGCTGAACAGGTCTTTGCCAGGCCACTCTGTTTCTCCTCGATGGCGCCCTGGAGAAAGGAGGCTTGGGTGCGAGGTGACTTGGGGGGCGCGGTGCGCTGTGCTCTGGCTGTTCAAGGGCTTCCAGAACTCCAAGCTGGTCCCCGTGCTCAGATCCCTCAGTTGGAGAGGACTGCTGGGTCAGAATGGGCCCTGCCCCAATCTGACCCCTCCCCCGCTGAGGCCCTTGCCTGGAGCCTGCACAGAGCTGGTGGGTGCACCCTCACAGGGCCTTCCGCCCCCAGGGAGCCCTTCCTAATTTGCCTGGCAGTATCCTCAGCCTGCCGCCTGAAGGGTGGTGGGGGGAGACTGCGACAGAACATTCCGTCCCCTCTGTGTGCCAGCCTCTCTGGCCCCAGGGCCCTTCCTCAGCCAGCCCCTCCCCCCACTTAACACTTGCTTCATCTTGAGCTCACTGTGACGGACCCTACTTCCCAGATGAAGCAGCCGGGGCCCCACTGTGGACAGATGACTCCAGTGGGGGTTTCTACCTGTGAGACAGCACCCGTCACCACTCCCCACAGCCTTGTGCTCAAGGCGCCATGTGCACGTGTGGGTGGTGTGGGTGGTGTGCGGGAGTGAGGAGGGGGCGCCAAGAGCCCTGCGTGGACTTCTTTGGTGCTGGCGGCTGGCTCAGAAGGGACACACTCCTGTGTAATGAGATCAGATAGGAGGTGGGCCAAGAGCTAAGAATAGGATTGGGCATCAGTTACTGGCTCAGGTGGGGGTGTGCCAAGGCCAGCCAGGAAGTAGCTCGCTGGAGCCAGAGAACAGGACAGGGACTGAGGCAGTGGGGCCCATGACCCAGGGTTTCAGGAAAGGAGCAGAGTCCAGCTCAGCTCATAAACAGAGCTGATAGGACAGGGTTCAGGGAAAGGACAAGTATTGCGACCCAGGGCATTGGCACCAGAGGCAGGGGGTAAGCTTGGTGCTCAGAGGGAGCCCCCACCCGGCCCCCATGGCCTTCCTGGTGGCTGGGACCCTGCAGGTGGCCTCGCAGATGGCAGATGCTAGACAGAGTCTGGAAAGAAAGGTAGTGGGAGGCACCGCCCGGCCCAGCCCATTCGTGGCTCAGCTGAGCCCCACCCCAGCCCGACTCTGGCCTTGCCTCCCCAGGGGAAGTACAGCTTGCAGGGTCCCCGGGTGGCCCTGACACTCAGCAGCCCCGAGGTGTCAGCCTCTACTGTCGCTGTCCTGGAGGGCGTGCTCCAGACCCTGGGCTTTGAGAGCTGCCAGAAGAGGAAGGCCTCTGTCCAGGTGAGTCCTCACCTGCCTCTGACCTCACCTTCATCCCAGCACCGCCCCTACCCCCACCCTGGGGCCTCCCTGGACTCAGCCCAGCTTTTGCTCTTATCCTAGGGCTTCCTCCGGGAGCTGGCTGGGTTCCGGGAGCAGCTGGATGCCCTTGGGGACCCTGTGGGCTGTGCCCTTGTGGCCCTGGTGGCCCCCGGTGGGCAGCTGAGGCAGCCCCAGAAGCTGGTCCGGGAGCTGAGCCGCTGTAGGGCCCTGTGGGGCTGCCCCAAAGTTTTCCTGCTGCTCTCGAGTGCTCCTGGGGGTGAGTGGGCTGTGCAGGGACACCGGCTGTGGGACGGTGCAAAGCAGGGATGGGGGTGGGCAGGAGGGCCAAGCCCTACCCTCCAGGCCAACGTGCCGTTTCTCCACCCAGCTGCCCCTGAGCCCGGAGCCTTCCTCACTGGCCTGAGCCAGCTCTGTGGCCGATTTCCTCACTGGTCTCTGCTGCAGCTGCTGACGGAGGTGCGGGCTCCAGACGGGGAGTCCCTGGGAGGGGGGCCGTGGCAGTCAGTTCCCTGGGCCCTGCTGTGCTCTCCTGACCCTGCTTGACGGTTCGATGCATTCACACACACCCCCATTCATCGTACAGATGAATCTTTACTGTCTATGCACGTGGTATCATCCTCGGGCCCTTCCCTCCCCCTCCCCCCTCCCCATGCCCCTGCTCGTCACCCACTCAAGGTGCCCCAGACACTCCCAACCGCTTCTCCGCTCATGCCTTTGCCCACGCCGCTCCCTCTGGCTTGCCCTCCTGTGGTCCCAGCCAGCCTCACAGTCCCTGCCAGCCCATCGGTGATGCCCTTCCTCGATTTCCCCGAGTCAGTGCCTCTACTTCTGCCCAGCCCTGTTCGTACTCACACAGACAGTGACTGGCCATCAGACCTCAGGTTCCTGGAAGCCAGAATGGTGAACAATCCAGTTCTGGTCTGGGCTTGAGCCCGAAAGGTCTCACTGGGCAGTTGGGTGGCCACTGGTGACCCTGGAGGTGAAGGGTGGGCCCTGGCTCCTCTCCACGGCTTTCCCTAGCTTGGTGTCCTTCCCAGGGGGTATTGCCCTGTGAGCCTTCCCAGACAGGCCCCAGCCAGCTCTAGGGAGCGCTCCAGCTCTGCACACACTGATCCCTGGGGTGGGGAGTGGCGTGGTTAATGCCATGGCCATGATCCACTTAAAGACATCCATGTCTAGGGAAGCCCATGACATTGAACTTGGAAGTACGACACCCCCTTCATGACCTCCGCTTCTTTTGTCTGTCTTCTCCTCCCTCCATGCTGTCAGGGGACCCCAAAGAGACTGCAGTAGCCATGAGCTAGCCAGGTTGTTCCCTGAAGCCAGCGTCCTGTTCCCTTCCCAAACTGCGCCCCATGGAGCAGCCCCCTAGGGGTTCTCTGGTCCCCCCCCCAGGTCTTCTACAGGACAGCCAAAGAGTCAGAGGCCACTTACTGCCCAGTCCTCCGGAGCTCCTTGCGGGGCGCGCTGTGCCTGGGGGATGTGGAACCCTGGGAGCCCCAGGTGAGGGGAACGGGGTGGGGTGAACGATGTGACAGCAGATGCGAGTGGGACAGAGGCTTGGGGAGACCTGAGAGGGGGGAACGTGAGGAGCTGGGAGGTTCTCAGACCACTCTGAATGCTCCTGAACTTGTCTGTAGCCGGAGCCCAGCCCCAGCGCTCAGTATGACCTGTCCGGGCCCAGGGTGGCCCTTCTCCTATCTGTGATCCACGACCGGCCCGGGGCCCAGCACGATGTGGAGGCGCTGCGGAGCCTCTGCCAGGCCCTGAACTTCAAGACCACCCTAAGGACAGACCCTACGGCCCAGGTGAGGTGAAGGCCCGAGCTCCGGTGGGGTGTGAAGGAAGGTCACCCCCTCACCCCAGGAGCCGAGCCACTCTCTGCAGGGCCTCTCACCCCGCTCTGGCTTCCCTCCTTCCTGCTGCACGCGTGCGGAGCTCACCTCCCGGGCTCCTGCCGCCTCCTCCCGCTGTTTCACCAGTCCTCTGCTCCAGGCCTCTGCCGGACCCTCCAACTTTTCCTGGGAGGGTCTCAGCTTCCTTCCCAGACACCTGTCAGCTCATTGCCCTCCCCCCACGCCTCTTCACTTTTCGGAGCATTTTCCCTGCCCTGGCCAAAGGTCCAGCTGCAAGAGGCTAGACCACGTGTCACCTCCAGTTAGGCCATGCCAAGTTTGCAGTAGTGGGGTTAGAAAAAGGACTTCCTCTGTGGGCCTGAGGCTGGCAGGAGGTGGGAAGTAGGGCGGGCACAGCCCGGACCTGGGTCTCCATCTCGTCCCCACTCCAGGCTTTCCGGGAGGAGATGGCCCAGTTCCGAGAGGGCCTCGATGCCCGCAGGGCCCCGGCGAGCTGTGCCCTTGTGGCCCTCATGGCCCATGGGGGGCCACAGGGCCAGCTGCTGGGGGTGGACGGGCAGGAGGTCCAGCCGGAGGTGCTGGTGCAGGAGCTGAGCCGCTGCAGGGTCCTGTGGGGCTGCCCCAAGATCTTCCTGCTTCAGGCTTGCCGTGGGGGTAAGTGGGGCCAGCCCGTCCCCTCCCCGCTGAAGGCCAGGCCAGGTCCCGGCCTCCCAGGACTTGCTGTCCACCTTCTCCAGGAGGCCTCAGCACTGGCACTTCACCTGCCCCGTCTCCTAGCCTCTCCTAGAAGTCAAGCCCACGAACCTGAGCACTTCACCCTCAGCATATGCCTTTCCATGCTTTGGGTCCTTCCAGACTGGCAGGCCTGCCCTGGAGTTCGGGGGGATGGGTTGTGGACCCCTGCGGCCACCCCCAGGTATCTGCTGAGCGAAAGAATCTGCGTATTTCCCCTCCCTTTCAGGGCAGAGGGACGCCGGTGTGGGGCCCACAGCTGTCTCCTGGTTCCGGCGCTGGCTGCAGCCATCACCAACCACCTCCTCGCACGCCGACATCCTCCAGATCTATGCTGATGCCCCAGGTGGGCAAGCCTTCCTGCTGGAGCCTGGGCTTGGCCAGGACTGGTAGGAGGGCTGTCGGGCGGGCCTCTCCCGGGGCTCTGACCTGGGGTCCTGTTGCTCCCTGCCTCCTCTTCGCCAAGAAGAAAAACCTTCCAAAACTGCTAGGGCCTTTGAAAATCGAGGCCTTCTGTCCTTCCTTGAGCCTGGAAACAGCCCTAGAGGCAGGAAGGTGAGATAGCTCTCCTAAGGTCACACAGCTGGTAGGTGGCAGAGCTGAGCTTTGAATTCTTTTGGTGGTGGCTGTTGAGATTTGGGTTCTGATTTGCCTTTTCTGCCCTGGGCTCATTCCACTGACTGCCCTGTGTGCCCCTGAGGCAGACCTGGGAGGACCCCTGGGGCTGCGAGAGTCCAGGAGGCTGGGTCAGTGCGGTTGATCCTTCTTGCAGGCAGCCCCTCTGGGGGCCCCAGTCCGGGGAGCTCTGACCAAGCGGACATCCTGATGGTCTACGCAGCTGCCGAGGGTAAGGGGACAGGTCATCAGGAAAGCCTGCTACACGGGGCCCTGCGTCCTGCCTGGACGTCTGGGGGGGCTTTAGGGAGGCCAGGGCTGGGCAGGGTCAGTCAGATTGTACATTCACTTCACAAATATAAAGCAACAAGTTGTTCCAGAAGCCAGAAGTGCCGCTCTTTGCACCATTCCCTTGCCTGACCCCTGGGGTCCCTGCCCGCCTGCCTGTTTCTACTACAAAGAGCCCCTGGGGATTGGAAGGCAGCAGGCGGGGGTCCAAGTCTGGCGCTCTGACCCCGGTCCTCTGGCCTAGGCTGCGTAGCCTATCGGGATGATGAGAAGGGCTCGGACTTTATCCAGACTCTGGCGGAGGTCCTCAGAGCTGACCCTGGGGGAGAGCTCCTGGAGCTGCTGACTGAGGTGTGTTGGGGTTAGGGGCAGAGACCTGGGGAGAGGGGCTGGATTCGTCCTTCTCCCCAGCCCTGGTGTTGTGATCGCGTCCCATTTACCCTGTGGGTGAGCCAGACACAGGGCGCTCAGTCCTGGCCAGTGAGAGCCACAGCAGGTCTTAGCTGCTTGCACTCACCGCAGGGTGGAGGAGGCCACCGCCCACGGGGGAGGGCCCCTGAGGGTTGCAGTCAGGAACAGGGCGAACCAGCAGGGGCTGTGGGCTGCAGGCTTTATAGTAAGAGTGGGTGGGGTGACCTCTCAACCCCGCAGCGGGACGTGATTGGCCTGTTTGAATAATTTCACAGGCTGGCGGTGAATTGAAGCCCCTCAGACTGAGGACAAGTGGAGGGTGGGGCAACCAGCTGGGTGGGGAGTCCCTCCTGCCGTGTGGGGGGCACATCTGCCAGGAGCCCGGGGCTCACGGTCAGGCCTCTGAGGCCTCGTGAGGGCCCACGGTGGCAAGGCAGCGCCTGAAATTTTAGGCCTCCCCATCCACGGGTGCGCCAGGTCGGGTGCCCAGGGCCCCGGGAGTCCTGGGCGCAGGCTGACTGTGGTGCTCGCAGGTCAACCGCCGGGTGTGTGAACTGGAGGTGCTGGGTGCCGACTGCCAGGGCCCCCGCAAGGCCTGCCTGGAGATCCGCAGCTCGCTGAGGCGCCGACTCTGCCTGCAGCCGGGACTGCGCCCGCTGCCGCCGGGGGGTGCTGCCCGCGGGGGCCACGGCCCAGCGCCGCCGCCGGCTCCATCCCGTCCCCCGGTGCCTCTTCTGTAAATGGGCGCCGCAGCGCGGGCGCGGGGCTCGGGGGGCCGTGCAATAAAGGTCTGCGGGTGATCGCGGTGCCCGTGAGCAGCGTCTGCCCTCACGGAGGTGACCCGGTGACAGCGCGCCTGCCGAGTGCCTGGCTCTCCGTAAGGGTGCTCTTGTGCTGGGAGCCGGGACCGTGTGCTCCTGGGGACCGAGGCACCCGGCCGGGCTAGGCGGGGCTGGATGTTCCGAGAGGGGCAGCCGGGGCCCACATCGCTGTCTCAGCTTGCGCGCGCCCCGCAGGCGCCCCGCGCTGGGGCCGTGGGAATGCGGGAGATGCGGTCTCGGCCTCCACGCCGCGCAGAGCCCCGTCGGGGACCCCAGGAACACAGGACTGGACAGAGCACTGCAGGCTGATCGGTGCTGTGGTGCGGGGAGCGCGGGGCTGCGGAGGGAGCAGTGGGCAGCCCCTGACACAGCGCGCGCCGGGGCCACGCTGGGGAAGAGCTCCCAACGCGCCGCTTAGGGCCGGAGCCTGGGCGGCCTCACCCGGGCTCGAACTCGCAGTACCTCCTCGCGGAGCCGCGGGGCTTCAGTTCCGCGTCGGGTCTCAGCTCGTAGTCCCGCCCACATAAGGCCGAGGGGCGGAGCTCCTCGTCGGTAGGAGCATGCGCATTCCGGCGCACCACGCCGGCGCTTGGACTAGCTTTATGAGAAAAGCTGGGGAGGCGTCATCGGTGGGGCCGCGTGGCCTAATGGATAAGGCGTCTGATTCCGGATCAGAAGATTGAGGGTTCGAGTCCCTTCGTGGTCGCTGCAGTGCTTGCTTTTTCTCTCCCGACTTTAAATTTTCCTTGTGGCTGGACTGTGCCCTCCGTAGAACCTCAGGAAGTTTGCGCGGTGTCCCCCTCGCGCCGCCCCGCCCTGCCGCACCCGCGAAGCCGCCCAGCTCGTGCAGGCGCGGAGCTCGGGAGCTGGGACCTGGTCAGCACCCCCCGGCGACCCCGAGGGTGCTGCGGGGCCCAACGCAGGCCGGAACCTGACGCCACCCGCAGCGAGTGCGCGAGCCTCAGACGCGGTCAATTTAGTTCAGTCGACCAGAGCGGTGGCAGACGAGGGGAGGGGTTGGATGTTGCGGGGGTGGGGGGGGTGGAGGAAGGGAGTTGTCCCAAGGGCAGAGGACAGGTGCATTTCAACATATAATAGGTTATTGTGATAAAAAACGTTTTGGAAATAGTGGTGACGGTTGGATGATATTGTGCATGTAACTGATGACACTGAATCGTACACTTAAAACGGTTTAATTGGCCAATTTAACGTTATACATATTTTTTACCACAATAAAAATGTTTTAGAAAGATCTAAAAATTATTCCGATTTCTTGCCATGATAGTGTACCTAAATGGCTTGTGTGCATATATATGTAAAAGTTTAAATATGAATAATATGCCCAGGATTGGGTCATCATTTTACCTGGGGGAAAAATGTCTTTACCTGCGGAACCAAGTTCTCTCCAAGGGATTCTGCTAAGCCAGGTAACCTAGGTGATGTGACCTCCTCCCACCAGGTGACCGCCGGGGCAGTGGCGGCCGGAGCCCTCATTCCGGAAGGTGGGCGCAGGTGACCTGGGGTCCTATGGGGTGTTACTTTATCGTTTTTGTGATGCTTCAGCGGTTTGAAATTCATTAAGGCGAACATTTTGGAGATGGGAAAGAACACCCATCCTCTGGTGGGAAAGCGAACGCTGGGCTCTCGGGCCGTGGGAACCTCCTGCTCCCCCGACGCAGCTAGCCCGAGGAGAGCCGTTGCGGAGGGCGCTTAGGACAAGACCTCGGGCCACTGGGCTCTGTTGAAAACCGTGGAGACGGGGACCCAAGTAACACCTCCTGTCTACGGGGCAGTGTAGGGAGTAGGACAAGGACAGGGATGGCACTTTCCCTAATCTCCGGGCTGGTACCCTCTTCTCTGCTCCCCACAGTTTGCACAGCCAGCTCCTTGCTGACGGTTTTCACCGGACCCGGCGTCTCCTACAAGGAGAAGGGAAGGGCTAGCCCAGGATTTGATCCACAGGCTTCTCGCATCCTAAGCAAGGATCACACCCTAGTCCAACGAGCGGAGCGACACCTGTGGCCCCAGATTTTGGGGCTCCATCTGCGCGTGCGCGGTCTCTCCGGGATCCGAGGATGCTCCAGCGGCTGGACAGGTCCGAGCGCGGGCCGAATACAGGTGATGACCGGCCGGAAGGAGGCCGGGATAGAGTAGGGAATCCGTGTGTAATCGGCGGGAACCACGGGGAGGTGATGGAGAGACTGGTCTAGGACCATTGTGATATATTCACTGTCGGCCCCGGTGGCCTAATGGATAAGGCATTGGCCTCCTAAGCCAGGGATTGTGGGTTCGAGTCCCACCCGGGGTAGAAAGGGCTAAGTTTTAGACCCCCTCTGAGAGGGGAGAAGTGAAATGCTTCCCTGGTTTGGAGGAAAGCAAATTAAAGGTGCTGGGAGGCTACCCAGACTTAGTCCTAACCTACTAAATTGGTTGCGACTTTATTTTCTAATGAGGGTTGCACATTTCCAGCTTTCAGAAAGGAATACTTGCATCATTCACTTTTTAAAAATAACCATCCATTCTACTTGATGATATAAAGGACTAACTTCATTTTTCCAGGTGTATTAATTTTGTTATGGTTCTATATATTTTTAAAGTTCTTAAAAGTTCCTTTGTAAACAGACCCGAGGCAATTATTTAGAGATTAAATCATATGACAACTGTCTTGCTTTAAAACAACAGGCTGAGTGCTGACAATGGTTATTAATATGGTATTGTATTCTTGCAAGTTGCTTTGAGAGGAGATCTGAAATGTTCTCACCACACACCAAGGAAAGGTAGCTAAGTGAAGGATGGATGTGTTAACTCAAAGGTGGTAAGTATTTCACAGATGTATATGTGTATCAAATTGTCACATAGTGCACCTTCAATATATATTATCTTTACTTGTCAGTTATCTCTCAATAAAGCTAGGGAAAATATAGTGGGTTGGTTGGAGGTATAGAGAAAACAAGATAACCTGTTACTTGATAATGGCTTAGGCTGGGGGACATGAGGACACATTAAACTATTTCTTTGCTTCGGTGCATGTTTGAAGGAGTCTACAATGAAGTCTTCTCTTTTTTTTAATCCACACAATCCCTGTCTTCATCCTGGAGGTATAAATCTCCCAAACTGCGGGACATGGTGTAGAGTAAAATCAGAAACCTCCTGCAGCATATGTCCATAGAAGGGAAGACCACTGGAGCTTTGTCATACCCACAACCATGAGACTCTTCTGTTCCTCCAGCTCTGGCCTTCTCCTACTTTCCCAAATATCTGTAACCCTGTTATTCCTGCTGGGATCAACAACGTCATCTCATGTTGCCCACCACTGTGGGAGGACACTGGGCACTGCAGAGCTATCCGAGGATGCTGGTGCTTCCTTGCCAGTGTTTTTCCATCCCTTATTGAATGGCATGACCTCTGGGCACTGTCAGTGGGTGGTGGGTGTCCACATCATGTGTGATAGATGTGCTCCAACATCCCCATCTCACTAAGTCTTTGACTTCCTTTCTCTACTTGATACCAGGGACGTTCTCACATTTCAGTGTCATTAAACATAGGCTACCACTGAGTTCAGTGCTTAGCCAACCAACCCAGAAACCTGGCAGAACCACATTCAGTGGCACAAAATAACATGTTAAGTATAGGCTTTCTGGGAAGTGCTCCCAGGTCAGTAAATTCCCCAGATGCAAAATCGTATCTCATCCTTACTCCAACATCCTTAGGTTCATTCCCACATATATTTCCTGGGTCTTTGCTGGCATAAATGAGCACCACTTGCAATTCTTTGGGTGAATAAGGTATTTCCTTCCAGGTCACTGCTCACAGCATGCTGGTCTCTGTAGTCATGGGCCCACATGGGGCTAATAAAGCTGGTTGGTGTGGACTTTTGGAGCACTGGCATCCCCTTGGAAGACCAGCGCTCTGGGCGAGATTATTAGAGGGCACTCAAACACGGGAAGGCTCCTGTCCACAGATATCAGACTGATTTTGCCAGTCAAGGAAGCTCAGGGATTCGAGATTCTCAACTTCATCTGAGCCCACCCAGAGCTCTCCACGTCTTTGGCCCCACTCCTTCATAACCAGTACCATTTCTTTCACATGAAAGATTTCCTGAGGCTGTGAACTCAACATCCAATGTCGTTCCACAACATTTATATTTCAGCGATGGGTTGGGTCTTTAGCAATACAGCCCTGCAGCTCTAAGATTATTTCATGGCAGCCATGAAATGTCCCTGGGCTTCTGAACATGACTCAGGCTGAAAGTTTAAAGACCCGGTCTTGTCATTTCCTTTTGATGAGCAAACCAGTGGCCCCCAGAAGAATCCCTTCCAGGCCACAGTCCTCATAATCACCTTTGCTGCCACAGCAATCAAGGACAGCAGCCACGTGGTCCTTCCGGGCACTGCTTCATCATAATCAACCAGGCGACACGTGGCACGGTCATGATGCCGCCCTGTGCCCTCAATGACCCGTGTCCCGTTTCCCATCGGCAAGGAGATCGGCTGCGTTCGAGCAACTCATCACCAAATCAAGGTCCAGGCGGCAGTCAGAAAACCCATCCTTGGGTGTTGGGGGTATCAGGGAAGGTTGGTCAGAGGATGCAAACTTTCAGTTGTAAGACGAATGGGTGGCGGGGATCTAATCTACAGCTCAGTGATGAGAGTCAGTGATACGGTATCGTGGGCTTGAAATTTGCTAAGGGAGTAGATGGGAGTAACTATGTGAGGTGATGGGTGTGTTAATTAGCTTGATCGTGGGGCTCAGTTCACAATGCATACGGGTATCAAATCGCGACACCCAACGCCCTCAGTGTGTACGGCTTTTATTAGTCAGTGACATCTTAGTCAACCTGGGGGCGGGGTGCCATCCCTGATTTTAACGGACTGTTGAAAGAACAGTGGTTAACTAGGTGCAAGCAGTGGCCCCCCAGGCCGCTGAGGAGACAGACAGGGACCACAGAAAGCAGCTGTGGCCGGCAGGGCTGCGGGCCAAGGGGAGAGGTTGCGGTTGTGAAAAGTCAGCAGCTTGCAGAGGGCCTCGAGGGCGTGAGAGCCGACCTCGGGGAGAGCGCGCGGCTCGGCTAGCGCGGCCGTGTCTGGGTTCCGAGGCGCGTCCACGGCCCGCAGGCGGCTTGCGCGCGAGTTCCTCACGGGCCGTGAGGAGGCGGATTCCGTGAGAGTCGGGAGGTTCCTGACTGGATTCAGCTGGTCGCGCCGGAGCGCACGGCTGCGGCGGGGATGAGGGGGCGGCGCGCGGCTTGGCGGGAACGGAAAACAGGAAGCGCGAGTCCCTTCCTCCTCCAGCCGCTCAGTCTACGCCTCCCGTCAGCAGAACGTGACGCGGGGCCGCGGGCCAAGCGGAGCATCTCCCAGCAGGGTCTAGAAGGGCGAGCGGGAAGCCGGGAGACGAGTGGAAAAACTCGGGCACCTGGCCTGTCCTGCTTCCCTCGCGCCCCCGTCCTGCCAGGGGCTTCCTGCGCGCGTTCCCTTCCTGCATCCTTGACACAGAAACCCCTGCCTCAGGCTCGCCCCTGGGGAAGTTCAACAGCCGGAGCCCGACGCCCCGAAGGAGATCCTGAGCTTGAGTCCCCCGCCGGCCGCCTGCACAGAGGGCCGCGCCACGCGGCTGCGGACAGTTGTGAGGGAGGCTGGGGCGCCGGAGCGCGGCTTCGACCCCGACCTTCCGCCGTGACGGGCTGACTGACGCGAGGCGCGGGGGGCGAGCTGCGCTGGTCCCGGGCTCCCGGCACCTCAGCGACACGGTCGGTCTGGTAAGGACCGTGGGGGGATGTGGCTGCTGGCGAGCATGTTTGTTTGTTTGAAGTTTTTATTTTAATTCTATTTAGTTACCACAGTGTTCTGTTAGTGTCAGGCGTACAATATGGTGATTCCACACGTCCCTACATCGCCTATTTCACCCCCGCCCCCGCTTCTCCAGCAACCACCCGTTTGTTCTCGAAGGCGAAGAGTCCGCTTCTTGATTTGTCTCCTCTCCTTTCCCTTTGCTTGTTTGTTTTGTTTCCTGAATTCCACGTATGAGTGAACTCCTGTGGTATTTGTCTCTGTCTGACTCACTCATCTTGCTTAGATTATACTCTAGCTTCACCGGTGTTGTTGCAAACGCAAGATTGCTTCCTTTTCATGGCTGAGTAATATTCCTTTTTTATAGCGACACATACCACATCTTTTTTATCCTCATCAGGCGAAGGACACTCGGGCGGCTCCCATAATTCGGCTGTTGTAGAAAAAGCTGCTACAAACATCAGAGTGCGTGTATCCCTTTGAATTTTCGTGCTTGTATTCTTTGGGTAGATACTCAGTAGTGCAATTGTTGGGTCACAAGGTAGTTATTTTTAATTTTTTGAGGAACGTCCCTACTGTTGTCCAGAGTGTCTGCACCAGTTTGCATTCCCACCAACGGTGCCCAAGGGTTCCTTTCTCCACATCCTTGTCAACACCTGCTGTTTCTCGTGTTGCTGACTTTAGCCATTCTGACAGGTGTGAGATGATACCACATTATAGTTTTGATTTGCATTTCCCTGATGATAAGTGATGATGAGCATCTTTTCACGTTTGTTGGCCATCTGGATGTCCTCTTTGGAGAAATGTCTCTTCGTGCCTTTTTTTTTTTTAAGATTTTAAAAGATCTTATTTTTAAAAGTAATCTCTATACCCAATTGAGGCTTGAATTCACAACTCTGAAGTCAAGGGTCACATGTTCCACAGACTGAGCCAGCCAGGTGCCCTGTGCTCATTTTTTAGTTGGATTATGCCTTTTTTTGGGTGTTGAGTTTTATAAGTTCTTCATATATTTTGGATACTAACCCTTTATCAAATTTGTCATTCGCAAGTATCTTCTTCCATTCCATAGGTTGCCTTTTACTTTTGTTTTTTGTTACCTTCTCTGTGCAGAAGTTTTTATGTTGATGTAGTCTCCATAGTTTATTTTTGTTTGTGTTTTTTTCTTGCCTCCAGAGACGTGTCTAGCCAGAAGTTGCTACAACTGATGTCAAATTACTGCCTGTGTTCTCCTCTAAGATTTTTATGGTTTCAGGTCTTGCATTTAGGTCTGTAATCCATTTTGAATTTATTTTTGTGTATGGTGTAAGGAAGTGATCCAGTTTCATTCTTTTGCTTGTAGCTGTCTGGTTTTCCCAGCACCATTGTTGAACAGTCTTTTTTCCATTGGATATTCTTTCCTACTTTGTCAAAGGTTAATTGACCATATAATTGTGGGTTTATTTGGGGCACCTGGCTGGCTCTGTCAGAAATGCTTGCAACTCTTGATCTTGGGGTTATGAGTTTGAGCCCCACCTTGGGGGTAGAGATTAGTTAAGTAAATAAATATTTTAATTGTGGATTTATTTCTGGGATTTCTCTTCTGTTCCCTGATCTGTGTGTCTGTTTTTGTGCCTGTACCATACTGTTTTGGTCACTACAACTTTGTAATATAATTGAAGTCTGGAACTGTGATGCCTCCAGCTTTGCTTTTCTTTTTCAAGATTGCTTTGGCTAGGGGGGCGTCTGGGTGGCTCAGCTGGTTAAGCATCTGACTTGATTTCAGCTCAAGTCAAGCTTCACATCGGGCTCCATGCTCCTCATGGGAACTGCTTGGTTTCTCCCCCTCCCCCTTCCTCTCCCCCTCCTCCCCGCTGTGCACTCTTTCTAGATGAATGCATAAAATCTAAACAAAACAAAACAAAACAAAACCTCTCTGGCTATTCAGAGTCTTTGATGGTTCCATACAAATTTTAGGATTCTTTGTTTTCATTCTGTGAAAAATGCTGTTCATATTTTGACAAGGGTTGCCTTAAATATGTAGATTGCTTTGGGCAGTATAGACATTTTAACAATATTCGCTCTTCTAATCCATGAGCATGGACTGTCTTTCCATTTCTTTGCACCGTTTTTGGTTTCTTTCCTCATGTTTCATAGTTTGCAGAGTTTGGGTCCCTCACCTCCTCGGTTAGGCTGTCATAGAGCATCTTGAACGCACTGAGACAAAGAATGACATGCTTGTGTCAACTGATGACCAATTCCAAGTGCTCTGGCAGCCTGGAAAGCAGCCCACATGTTCTTCAGCTGAAGGGCCAATGAAGTTGAAGACCAGGCTTGGGATCTCAGTGTAAAAGTAGCAGATGTTGAGAAAAAGTTGAATTCTCACCCTCGTCAGATCGCTTAGGCCAATGTCAGGGTGCTGAGGGGAAGAAGTGGGACCCAGAGACTTGGTATGGGGTTAGCTGGGGTGATGGATGGAGACCCCAGAACTTTCTGGGTCTGCACATCCCCTTGCCTAGAGGCTGGGAGGAGCCTCAGATGAGACAGATGCTTATGAGACAATGTTTCATCTCTGCAGGATTATACTTCTCCTCCAGGCCGCCGGGCTGAATACTGGAGTTTCATGTCAGCTGAGAAAGTATGGCCACTGCTCAGAAGGATGGGAACTCTAAACCGAGTGCCGGCACACCTGGGTAATGTGTCAGCATTAACTCGTCCTGGATCAGGGTCAGAGCATAAAATGCTGGAAAAGGTGATCTGTATGGGACTCTTCCTTGACACAGGCCTTAACACCCTGGCAAGTGTCCCTCCACCTGGTTATAATACACAGCCAGCTGGGTTTCCCGCAATGAAATAGAGTTGCCAGAAATACCATGGCAAACGGTGGAGAAAAGAATCAGAAGGAACAGAGACACAGGCATGCTAGAGTGGTCCTACACCATCAGAGCAGAAACATGCTGCTGACTGTGTGTCTTGGCAGTGCCTGGAGGCAATGCTGTTTACCAAGGAAATAGCACATGCGCAGTGGAGGGGAGGCACCAGCATCTTCAAGAAGTTTGGGAGTGATGTTCTCCGGTCCAGCAGGTACTGCGACATATCTGAATTAGAAGGTAAGCTTGTGTACATTTCATCCCCTATTATTAAGACAGAAGCCTAGCACTCGGTAGGACCCCATGCTGGTTAATTTATGTCAACTTGGCCGGGCTATGGTGCCCAAATGTTTGGTCAAACACGAGTCTAGATGTTGCTGCAAAGGCAATTTTTTTAAAGATGCAATTAACATTTAAATCAACAGACTTGATGAAGCAGATTACCTTCCACAGTGCAGGTGGGCCACATCCAATCAGTTGAAGGTCTCAGGAGCAAAGACTATGCTCTCTCAGGAGGAAGGAATCCTACCCCTGAGGTGTTCCAACTCAAGACTGCAGTATCTACTTTGGCTGGAATTTCCAGCTGCCATCCTGTGAGCCAGTTCTTTGAAATCAATTCAGATATTTCTCAGTTTCTTCTATCTTTCTAAGTTCTGTTTCCCCAGAACTCTCTCTTTAAAATTTTATTTATTTATTTATTTGAGAGAAGGAGAGAGCCTGAGTGAGAGTGAGCAGTGAGGAGAGGCAGAGGGAGAGGGAGAGAGAGTCCCAAGTGGATTCCATGCTAAGCTCAGAGCCCACCGTGGGGCTTGCATCTCCTAACCCTGAGATCACGACCTGAGCTGAAATCAAGAGTCAGTCGCTTAACAGAGTGAGCCAGCCAGGCACCCCAAATACAGTCTCTTTTGGATGGGTAGGGTGCCCTGGCTCAGCCACCAGGAGGTATCCAGCAGGTATCTCCTCACTCCCTAGACCACTCCCCACCCCCTTGGAAGCATGGGTTTTCTCGCGTGGAGCAGGAGCTAGAGAGGCTGGGTGCTAGAGCAGCAGAGGTACCTGGAGGAATGCACCCAGAAACCCACATTACCCAGACTACCTGCCATCCTGATTCATGGTTGCCAAGCCTCAGGACTGGGTCACTAACCCTTTGGGCTCCCCTACCCTTCCACAGAAAGGAACCCGCAGTTCCCTCTCTGCTTCCTTCTCAACGAGTAGACAGACTAACTTGTACTCCAAGTATCCCACGGTTTCTAATTTTCTTTCTACTTTAGAAAGGGGAGAGGAGCTGGGACAGGGCTGGACTGCCGCTTCTCTGCCCACCAGCAAGGGAAGCCTGGGTGGGAGCCACACAACCGGAGACCAGGGTCAGGAAGCACCCCCTGCTACAGATGGGGCCCCACATACGTCCCCAGTCAGGGCCAGAGTGGATGAGTTTCCAACTTTAGCTGAATATCCACTCCATGTCGTCTGTTGTAGCTCTCCCTCAGCCCATAGAGCTGAGACTTAACCCCATAAGTAGTAGGTTCAAGTTCACTTAACCCCATAAGTGGAGGGAGGGTTCGAGACCTGTGCTGGGTGATATTCTTGGGTTGGCTTGCTTAGCCCCTGCCCAGATCTTGCCAACTTCAAGGAAGTTCCTAGAAGGGGAACTCTTCAGAGAGGCTTCTGACTGATGTGTGTACTGTACCTGGAACTTTCGCAAAAATTTCAACTTTTGTAAAATTAAAAATTACACACGATGGAATATAAACAACGGAAGCTAGTTCGCAGCATTCTCCCTGTACCGGGTACAGATTCCCCTTAGTAAGGGTTCTACTTTATAGAGACCCAGTCACCTGTTTTGTTGTAGGGCCATCTGGACAAAAGCCACGCCCAACGTGGGGCTCGAACCCACGACCCTGAGATTAAGAGTCTCATGCTCTACCGACTGAGCTAGCCGGGCATGTGTGGGGTGCTGCTCTTGCACTGGCTGCCTGGGGTATGGGGAACTTTGCCGTCCTGAGCCTGGTAAGGACAGGTCCTGGATCATGTGCGCCCTCCCTCCTGGGCACCGGAGCGCTGAATCGTGGTCCCCTCCGCAAGAAGCGAGGGCAGGCCACCGTCTGCTGTGCTGTCCTGTCTGTGTGTCTGCGTGGCCCAGCGGCTCAGGGGAGCCGGAAGGTCTGGGGCGAGGGCATGGGGCTGAGCGTCACTGGAGCTGGCCAGTAAGGAACGCGCTGTGATCCTCCGTTAGGATGTGAGAGGTTCCAGGTTCCAGTCACGGGGGATCCCTGGCTTTCGAGCTGTCCCCCCCTTTTTTAGTGGGCAGCAAGAAGCGAATCAGGAGGACTCCGGGCCCTCGCCGCGGGGACAAGCCGGGAAAACCGTCCTCCCCTGTGGGTGATGGACCCCTTGTTAGCGCAAGAGGGGAGAGAAGCTGGGAGCGTAGAAGTTTGGAGCATTCCCGCAGCTGCTGGTTTGGAGGAAGTGAGCCCCGACCCCAGTTCCGACCCCTGCGTCGGGGTTCCACAGTTGCGAGGGGCTTCTGCGGCCGAGCCCTGGTCAAGGGGGGGCTCGAGTGAGGACAGGAGCCCCAGGGTCCTTCCCGAGATGAAGGCTCGGCGGGGCTGGTGGTTGGGAGGCAGCAGAGCCTTATTCTCAGGGTCCTGGACTTGTGTCCCACGTTGGGTGAAATTTCTGGGTTGGGGTCCACCACGAGAGACCTCCCTGTTCACCAGGGCCACACAGACTCCCTCCGCAGGGTCACCTGCCACCGCCTCTGGTTGCCCGGAGCTCGGTGGCCCTCGGCAGGGGCGGGGCCGTAGTTGGGGGTGGGGGCTGAGGCCGGGTGAGCCGCCGCTCTCCCTCCCCCCGGGTCCTGGCCGCATTGCACCCCCTCCCCTTCTGGAATCGAAACTGAAACCTCCCTCCGTGCACCTTCCCGAGGGATCAGGGAGCCAGGACTCGTGGGACTAGGGGAGAGCCCAGCGCAGGGCACAGGCCTCTAAGGACAAATGTCGGAAGAGCAACCCCGGGGTGGCTCGTTGGTCTAGGGGTATGATTCTCGCTTTGGGTGCGAGAGGTCCCGGGTTCAAATCCCGGACGAGCCCACGTTTTGGAACAGAGCTCCCGGTGTCACGTGGGAGGTCCTGGGCGAGAGGAAGCTTGGGTCCCTCACAGGCCAGTCTGCCTCCCGGACAGCAGACCTGGTCTGAGTGCGGGTGTGTGCTGTGTGCGAGCACCAGGGAGTCCCAGGGAGTCCCAGCCTCGGGCGATGACCTTTCTCTGGGCTTTTTTTTTTTTTTTTTTTTTGCTTTGTAGTGTAAAAGGTCTTTTGCAAATGTCTTTTTCCTTCTTGAGGGGCTACCAGAAAGCCCTGCCACAGACAAGGGAAGGGAGGAAACCACAGTGGAAATTGGGCATAGGGAGGGACTCGGCCTTAGCGTTGGGGCCATGAAGGGTGCAGGGCCCCCACAGGCGCCCCAGCCACACTGGAAGAACGGCCGTGTTTCAAGAGGTTTTATTACTACTCAGGTATGGTGAGCCCAGCAGATGCTGGCATTGCAAGGAGGGCTTGTGACTCACAGCTCCCAAGCAGAGCGGCTGGCCCGCCCCGGGGTGGAGGGGGTGGAGGTGGGGGGTGGGGATGGCACAGGGGAGGCTCCGGGTGTTCAGGTAGTCTAGCAGCAGAGAAAGTTGGGGAAAATGCAGGCCAGAGTCTTTCTTGTGGTTTCAGTGAAGGTGAGACAGGAGAGGCAGAGTGAACAGGTTTAGACCGGCTACTCTGCACTAACTTCAGCTGCTTCTGGAACATAGCTCTTCCCTCGTGGTCTGTTTCTTGGCCTTGGGGTGATCCTGGCAGGAGGAAAGGAACCCCCAGTGTGAGAGCCTGCTGAAGGAGGTGATTGGGGGCTGTGGACTCTGGAATGGTTGCTTTGCTCCTGTTTAGGAGGATTTGCTAGCTCTAGGAATTGGCCAACCCTGGGAAGGGAAACCTCTCCAGGGTCAGCAAGGCTCTGATGTCAAGGTATCAGGGTATAGAAAATGAAAGACATGGTTCCTATGGGCAGGGCCAGAGGCTTTGGTGGAAATTTCGGGGGCCCCCAGACTGGGAAGAGCTTCCCGATCTCGACCTCAGTCCCAGAGTCAACCCTGGCCTGGGGATGATGGCACAGAGCCCTGCAAGTGCGGACCCGTGAGCCTCCTTTCTGACTGTAGTTTCTTCACTTAAGCCCCAGGGTGGTGCCCCTTTTATGCCTCCTGCTTCTGGACTCCCTGAGGGGAGCAGGTCTGCACAAACCCTGGAGCCCACTGGGACGCTAGGGGAGGACTCTCCAGACCTGAGACCTGGTGGAGGTCAACTGGGGTCATCGAGCTCCCTGGCCAGCACGTTCTTCTCCTGAGGCCAGAACCATTTAAGACTCCCATCCCTTAAGGGGAACCACTACCCCCTCACCAGCAGGATGGCTCCTCTCCAAAATCCCCTTCTGAATCAACAGCATCCCTCACTCGGGGTCTGCTCCCCACCTGTACACCCCGCCCTGGATTTAGCTTTTTTTTTTTTTAAGATTTTATTTACTTATTTGAGAGAGAGAGAGAGCAGGGGGAGGAGCAGAGGGAGAGAGAGACAAGCAAACTGGCTCCCCACTGAGCACAGAGCCTGATGCAAGGGCTCTGTTCCACGACTTCGGAACTTGAGCGGAAACCAAGAGTTTCATGCTCAACTGACTGAGCCACCCAGGTGCCCCTTTCCCTGGATTTAGCTTTAGCTGGGATTCAGCAGAGGGAGGACCCTGTGGAGGAGAGCACATTCTCCCTTCTGCTTCAGATCCCCAAGGAGCCCACAGTTGACATTTTCCAGTCGTTTCAAGGCATGGATGGAGTCCCCAGCAGAGCTGAAGTGGGGTCTGGGTCTGTGTAGCTGGACCAGAGACAGGCCCAATGTGCTGCAGGCCCAGATCCCAGCTGGACCCGAGTGGCTGGATCAGGTCTGGGCCCCAAGGCCACATGTCCAGGTGTACTCAGTGGACAAAGAGGCACCTTGACCCCAGTTATGGGTGGTGGCAAAACAGGTCATCTCCCCTGAGGGCTACCCAAATTTCTTAATGTCCTACCTCATCCTTTCTTCACATTTGAACACCCACGATCCCTTAAGGTCCCTCCTGACTGTTCCTGCTCTGGGATGTGCATCTTGGAGTCCAGGAGGCAGATCCCTGGGCAGAAGCGGGGGTGATGCTCAGGTCAGAGCAGAGGGTGCCTCCAGTGTGTGGCTTGGGAGGGGTGGGGCCCTCTGGGAGAGGGTATGGTCACTGCCCTGGGCGGTGTTCGGGTCGGTGGGGGGGGATGTCCAAACCCTGCTCTCAGCTTCATTCCAGAGCCCAGCCCTTAGTCTGATGACAGAAGGAGGACCTGGGGGAGCTTTCCCAAGCCTTTGGTGTCTGTTTTCCACCTGAGGGGAAGAGCACCGGAGCAGTCACCCCCAAAATCCAGACTAGGGACTTGGTGGCTTGGAGTCCTAGTGTGTGGCAATGCTTGCCACCCCGCCCCCATTCTCCTCTTGTCCATAGAGATCTGAATCAAATCCTTCCCAACAGCCACAGGAAAGAGGGACCGGCGGACCAGTGAGGCCAGAGCCAGAGGGGGTGGCTCATTGATCTCGGGGTATGATTCTCAATTAGGGTACAAGTGGTCTCAGGCTCAAATCCGAGACGAGCCCTCCTTTTGAGAGTGTTTGGCAGTTGTGGTGGTGTATCCCCAGGACACTTGGTCATGCCCACCCAGGTTGTCACCCTGTCCTGGGGGGCGTTCCCACACTGAGTGATGGTAAGCCCTGGAACCCGAAGCACGCCCTGATCCCCAAAGGGACAACTTAGTAAAAGTTCAGCTTTTCAGGATTGTGCTGGTGGCATCCGTCAGCGGGGACCTTCAGCCGAGCGGATTATAGTGCTGCTCCTTCCCTTGACGGAACCCAAGAGAAAACTGGAACCCAAGAGAAAACTGGGGTGGGTGGCTTTTCTCTCATAGCTACGTGCGAGTCTCCGCGGAACCCCTTCCTAAGGTTACTTTGCTCAAAGAGGAAGTTGAGGACTCAAGCGGCTGGAAAACCCCTTGTAAGGGGGAACATCAGTGCTCACCTCTGATGGCTTAGGCAAGGTGGCGGTGCACGGACACAGTAACAGGCTGCCCCCCTCCCCCCTCGCCACCTGCCGCACCACTGGTGCGTTTAAGAGGTTGTACCTAAACCAAACATGCAGGAATTGCGCAGAGGTCCCAGAGATTTGTGCGAACTCGCGGTTCAAAAGGGCGCCCAGCGTGGGGCTCGAACCCACGACCCTGAGATTAAGAGTCTCATGCTCTACCGACTGAGCTAGCCGGGCAGATACGGCTGGAGAGTGGCGGCTGAGTTTCAGAATGTGATTGGCTGCGCACAATCCAAAATAGTCGAGCAGATCCGGTCCTGGGGGGGACGTGGTCCCGTCTGGAGTCCCCACGGCACCCTGCGTGTGGGAACTGCTCGGAATCCGCGGGGGAGCGGGCTCAAGCCGGTGGAGGCGGGAGCGCCACCCTGACCCACAGACGGAGGGGCTCCACGGCCGCCAGGGGGCGCTGCAGCGCGGTCGGGTCTCAGCTGACCCCCAGCCCTGGACGTGCGGCCTGGAGATGGAGCCCGGGAAACGCGACAGCCTCCATCCTCCTCCACGTAAGCAAGCAGACCTGTGTACTTAAAATAATTGTTAGACACCCCAGATTCCACGTGTTCGCATGAAAACTCCAACTACACTTCCGTTGACCTAAAATCGATGTATTTTTATTTAAAATTCTAAAAATATGTATTTCGCCCCACGCCTTCTTGGTCTGCCCTTGGGCGATCCTGAGCTGCTGGAACCTGGCAGGGGATGGCGGAAGGCTCTTGAGACCCCGGGGTGACACCTGCCTGCTGCTCTCTGCCCCCAGATCCGGTCTCCCGGACTCGGGGGCGAGGGCGAAGGCGTCCCTGGAGGGAGGCAGTCGGTCCTTGTGGGTCTGCAGGTCTGAGCCCCAGGTGGGTCTGGGTTGGAGCAGCCTTGACACTGAGCCCCCGTCCTGGCCTGGCTTTCCAGAGCAAGAGAGAACCTCAGATGGACAGGCTGGGAGTGGGACCTAGCAGTTCTCTGCTCCTCCCCGACCCCACGCTCTGGAGTTGGTTTGCCTGAGTGAATCTGCTGGAGATCCAGGGAGATTTCAGGCTCCCCCACCCCTGCCATGGGGGCGCCTGGCCTGCATCCTGAGTCCACCAAACAAGTGCAGAGAGGGGTAAGAAGGCTGTAGGGAACCCCTACACAGACCAGGGAAGAGAGAATAGGAAGGTATCACCCGTGATGGTGTTGGATGTGCGCACAGCGCTGCGTGTGTTTTAAAACAAAAGGACTTTGTTTGTACAGGTATTTGCCGCCTCCCCCCCCCCCCC
>LNAC01000081.1:2451155-2481206 GCA_002007465.1 Ailurus styani | reverse complement strand
TTATTTGACAGAGAGAGAGAGAGATCACAAGTAGGCAGAGAGGCAGGCAGAGAGAGAGGAGGAAGCAGGCTCCCTGCCGAGCAGAGAGCCCGATGTGGGCCTCGATCCCAGGACCCTGAGATCATGACCTGAGCCGAAGGCAGAGGCTTTAAACCGCTGAGCCACCCAGGCGCCCATGGAGGAAGGTGGGTTTTAAAAATAGGCAGAAGTGGGGGACGCTGTGCATGCTCGGGGGGCAGAGAGTTTTTAAGAATTCTGTATTTCTGCTCAGTTTTGCTGTGAACCTAAAATTGTTCTAAAAAACAAAGTCTGTTTTTAAAAAATACACAGACGGGGGCACCTGGCTGACTCAGCTAGTAGAGCGTGTGACTCCTGACCTCAGGGTTATAAGTTCAAGCCCTGTGTTGGGCTATTTATTTATATTTTGCTTATTTACTTGAGAGAGAGAGAGAGAGCATGAGCAGGTGGGAGGGGCAGAGGGAGAAACAGACTCCGCTGAGCAGGGAGCCTGATAAAGGGCTCAATCCCAGGACCTTGGGATCATGACCTGACCCGAAGGCAGACGCCTAACCAACTAAGCTACCCGGGCACCCCATTAAAGATAATTATAAAAAATACACAGATAGACTTCCCCTACTATTTTTCCCAATACATTTAGCCCCATCTTTCTTCTCTTTTTGCGTCTCTGGCGACTCCAACATTAGATATTTTGTTGAAGTCCCACAAATCCTTGAGGCTCTGTCCTTGCCTTCTTCAGATTCGGTCATTTCTGTTGTTCTTTCTTGGCGTTCACTGATTCTTCCATCTTACCCATGCGTTCGCCATGAGGCTTTTCATTTCAGTTACTGCATTCCTCAGCTCTAAGTTTTCCACGTGGATTTTCTTTATATCTTCTATTTGTGTCTGTGTCTTTTAATCACCTTTTCTCCTTCAAGTTGAGATTTTCCTGGTTCTTAGTATGACCAGTGATTTTCAGTTGCATCTTGGACATTCTTGGTATTACGCTTTGAAACTCTAGGTCTTATTTACGTCTTCGGACCTCTGACAATGTGCCCCTGTGGTGGGAGAAGGACTCCCCCTCTTTGTTTGGTGAGGAGGGAGCAGTTCACACAAGGTGGGGCCTCCCGATTGCTGAACAGGAATGAGGAGAGTCCAGGCTCCCCACGGGCATCTGCTGTCACCAGACGCAGGTTGGGACAATGGTAGAGGCCGTTATTGACGTAGGGCATCGGAGGCTGGTGCTGGGCGCCGGGTCACAGGCGGAAGTGGCCCCCGCTTTTGTGCAGGTCCCAGGAAGGGAAAGGGGAGGGGAGGAGAACGTGGGCTAAAGTCAAAGTGCCCATTTCATGAGCTGCACGGTTAGGGCAGGCCCTACCCGGTTGCCTTATTCTCCCCTGCTGCAGTGGACTGGGGGGAAGGGTGTGTGTGTCGGGCAGTGTGTGCGGAGGGGGTCGTGGGCGGCTCGCTGGACCCACACTGGTCATTAACACAAGAGACCATGCGGGGCGTCAGCCAGAGTCTGGCTCACCCAGAACAGAGCTGGGGGGCTTCCTGGCCTGGTCCGGGTTCGCCCAACGCTTCCGTGGGGGAAGGTCACGGGCTTCCCAGCCCCACCGTACTGGCTCCGTGCTCCCCCTGACCAGGCAGGGAAAACCACCTGGGAATGGAGGAGCTGCAGCGGGGGGCGTGAAGAGCGAGGAGTCTGGGGCTGAGGCTGTGGCGCCCCGTGTCTGCGTGCTCGGCTCCCTGGAGATCTCTCTCTCTGCAGGCCTCAGCTCCCTGAAGTCAACGTGGAGCTCAAATTCAGGCCTCAGGGATGAAAGAACTCTGGCCCTTTCAGTCGAGGTAGCGGGTTGAGTGGGCGGTGGTCCAGCAGGCTGATTTTCTTGCTGCCAGTGGCCCTGGGCTGGGTACCCAGAACTTCATTGAGGCTCCGGGGGAGTTTGTGGGAGGAAAAAGGTTCGGGCTCATCCGGGATTTCAACCCGGGACCTCTCACACCCTAAGCGAGAATCATACCCCTAGACCAACGAGCCACCCACGACTGCCCTCCACTTCTACTTATTTCTAGTAACCTTCACACGCTGGTCAAGTGCCTGCTATTCCTGCACCCTGGTTAAGCGCCTCCTACTCCCATGGGTGGCAGTGACGCCTGCATCACCTCTGCCGAGAGAGGACACACCTTTGTCTCTTTTTGCAGCACTTGCCTTTGGTACTTAGAGTAGCTCGGAGGTAGGAAGAGTCTCTGTCCTTGCCTGGCTAGCTCAGTCGGTAGAGCATGAGACTCTTAATCTCAGGGTCGTGGGTTCGAGCCCCACGTCGGGCGTGTGGTTTTGACTGCTAAAGAGACGTTTTAAGACAACACAATGCAAGGAAAGTATTTCCTATGTTTTACAGAGGCTTTTTAACAATCCAAGCCGGTGGCAGATGCTATCAGCCAGACTTCTGCCACGGGGTGTGGCTCTCGGAAGCCACACACCTTCCCGGTGCTTGAGTGAAGCAATGCAAATATATGGGGCCGCCAGCCAGCTTTTGAATACCTGGCCCGAGAAGACACATAGCTGTATCTTGTCTTAGATTAGTAATCCGAGAATGCCCTGCACCACCGAGTTTGGGGAACAGGATTCAAACCCAGAGCTCCGAATCTGTGTGTGTGTCGGGAGTTGTCGGGAGGGGGCACGACTCTCTAGGTTCTGTGTGGGGCTCCCGGGAGGGGACTCCCAAGCAGGGCCACCCAGTGCCTGAGGAGGGACTGCTCAGAATTTCCCTCCCCCACCCCGACCTGGAGCTCAGTGGGCTCTCATTTGGTGGGCTTCTCAACTTTGCTCCACTCTCCGCAGTGAAAGGGAAATGGAGGAACCGAGTTTTGTTTTCCAATTTGGGGGAGAGGAAGAAGCGCGGCATAGGGTTCCCATCAGCTGATTTTCTTCCATTCTCTTGCAACGGCTTATGCTGTTAAAAAGGCCCCACTCAATGTTTGATGGGACTGGGTTTTCTTTCTTTTTTGGTGGGAACGGAGGCTACTCTGGGAGAGACACCACAAAGGCCGATTGACCCCTCTCCCGGATCCCTGGAGCTCCGGGTCCCAGGCCTGTGGCTGGGACTCCTACCGGAAGTGTCCACCTGTCTCCCTTCAGGGCACTCTTAGTCTTGAGAATCTTTCCTGGTGTTTTTAGGGTAAAAGAAAGCTCAGTTTACTAGGTACTTAGGTCCATATACCTTAGTCGCTTTTTGGAAAAAACATCTTACCAACCCAGTGCCTCTGTTAGTTTCCCGTGGCTGACATAACAAGTGATCACAATCTGAGCGACTTGAAGCAACAGAAACAGATTTTCTCACACTTCTGCAGACCAAAGTCTAAAGTCAAGGTGCCCACTGGCCATCTTTTCCACTCTCGTTCAAGACTCTCAGGAAGAACCCTTCCTCGCCTCTTCGAGCTGCCGCTGACTCCGGCCGGCTTTGGCTTAAGGACCCATGACTCCAGTCTCTGCCTCCATTATCATATAGCTTTCTTCCCTCCGTGAGCCTCTGTGTTTCATATAACCATATAATCTTGTTATAAAGACACCAGTCTTGAGGGCAGGGCGCGCCCTATTTGAGGATGATCTCACCTTCATTAATTCTATGTGCAAAGATCCCGCCTTCTGAGGTTCTGAGGGGCCATGATGGTAGGACACCACCACTGGAGACGCTCCCAGCGGTGCCCGGCAGTTTGCCTCCACCCCAGAACCCTGGGGTTTGCTGTCAAGGGAAACATCATCTGTCTTTCCTCCGCACCACCCCCCGCCAGGCTCCGTGCCAAATGCTGGGGCTGAGGGGTGGGGCGGGGAGGGGAAGCCGCAGGCACAGTCTCAGTAGAGGGCGGCAAGTGAAGGTCCAGGCCTGAGCTGAAGACCGGAAGGTCTTTTAATCCCCATCATGTGTAAGGGTGGGTCTCGGGTCCCCAGTCCTTCCTGGCCGTGGGTGGACTTTGGCCCCTTAGGCGGCAACAACCTGGCCATCTGGAGAAGAAAAAGAACCAGAGAGAGAGCTTGTTCGGGATTTGAACCCAGGACATCTCGCACCCAAAGTGAGAATCACACCCCTAGACCAACGAACCAAACCAACTCTATGCTCTGTTCTTGATTCTGCCCACTCGTTTTCCCTGGGTACAGAGGCAGCAGGGTCCCAGATGCCCACCCCGGGGCAGGAGGATTTGGCTCACTTTCCAGAAAAGCTCGAGGTTCCATACCGCCAGGCCTGGAGTCTGAAGAGTCAGTTTCCCCCAGAGGCTCTGTCACCAGGACCTCCCTCCAGGGCCGAGGCTCGGGAACTTGGGCCACCTTGGAACTGGGTGGGCCTCCACGACTGCGTGGGGGTTCCCTGGGGGGACTCAAACCTGAGACCAGGGCGTTCCGAGCTCCTAATGGGGAAGCCCTGGCCCAAAGCCCTGTCTCCTGTCTCCTCCGCTAACAGAAAGGGGGACTGGGGTCAGGGCAGACTCAGAGGCTCCTGTCCTGGTCCAAGCCCCCCCTCTTCCGGGCTCAGCCCCCAAAGTCCCCCAGGCGGCTCTGGGTCCCCCGAAGTCCTTTTTTTGTCCTGGCGCTGGACACAGTCCAGCAACCCTCCCTCCACAGTGGCATCTCGGCTCAGATACGTGGGGCCTCGAGGAGCTGCGTTTATTCTACTCGTGGGTGGGTGGGTGGTTCTAGAAACCCCCTGGAAAGGAAGGAGGCCCCGACCCGACCTTGCACAGTATCCTGGGGCACAGGGGTCCGCCCCTGCAGCAGGTCCTCTGGATCTTCCTGGTTCACGCCCCTCTGCCTGCCCCAAAGAGAGGCGTGGGGTGGGGAGGAGGGTCATGTGGGGTGAGGATGGGGAGGAGAGTTTGAAAGTGAGACTCCCCTGGGACTTGGACCCAGAGCTCTTGCGGGCCCGGGGGTGGGAGTGGGGGGAGACTGACCCATGTTCCAGGGACCACTACAGAGAAGGCACCTTGTCCCACGTACGTCTAGTGACCTTGATCTCCATGACCCTGTGCTCCCAGTCTGCAAGCGGGTGCCAAGCTTCCGGTCCCACCGGACACTGGAGGGCCGGTCTGTCGGGGGGAAGCCTGGGTTCCCATCCCAGAGCTGGGAAGGAAGAAGGTGCTTCAGCACTGCCCTCACCTGTGTGTCGGACCCTGGACAGAGGAGCCGTGGAGTTTCAGGGACTCAGTGCCACCCAGGACCTGGCTTCCCAGGGCTGCCGGGCCCCTGGGCCTCCTTCTGTCCCTCTGGGTCAGCATGCTCCCCTTTCCTGCCCCTGTCCCTGAAATTCAGGCCAGGTGGTGCTACCTCCTCGAGGCTTTCAGTCCTGAGGTTCTCAGACAGTTTCAGGTAGGGGAATCGGATTGGAAACAGTACTGATCATGGGGTGTTCAGTGGGGGCGAGGTCTTGTTGCCCCCACAGTGCCCCCTTTCCCCTTTGAAAGAGAACAAAAGTGGTGTGCCTGGCTAGCTCAGTCGGTAGAGCATGAGACTCTTAATCTTGGGGTCGTGGGTTCGAGTCCCATGTTGGGTGTGTAGCTTTTTACAAGCCTGGCTGCATAGAATTCATGGTTTCAGGTACTTAGGTCTAAACCTTAAGGCAAGCAGTTAGCACAACGCAGATTTCAGGGCCTAACTCTGGGGGACCCAAAGACCAAATCTCTGGGCTGGACTTGCAGCTGCCGGGGACCCAGGAGAAGGTGAGGCATTGGGGTTGCTCAGGAAGGGGTGTGAATCTAGTCCCTTCCACACAGATTGTGGACCTGAGTTGCTTTTGCGTTTTGAGATTTTAGCATGTCTTAGTCCGTGGAGGCGGGACAGGAAGAGCATAGCTCATTGCTGCAATTCAGGACTCTCCCACTGCACACGCCTATGCCCTCCTACCCTCCCCCCTCCATGCCGTGGGTGAGCGTGTTTCCTAACTCTTTTGAGGAGACTAGGACTGCCAAGCTGCCTGGTCCCCTGCGGTATCTGGATGTGGTCCTTGGATCAGACTCCCTTATGCCCTGAAGCCAGCGGTCTTGATGAGTCAGTGGTCTTGGGAAACATTCAGGACTACTCCCCCTGGGGCACAGTTTCACTCCTTCGATGTTATCTGTTGTGCTGGAAGACTCCAAAGAAATCATTAACTCCTTGACCTTTATAAGGAGACATACATTATCTGTCCTATAAGGTGTGTGTAAGGCGGGCGTGTAGGTCCTAGTGGGAATGGACACAGGAAAAGGAGTGAGAAAAGCATTTTTTTAAAGACTTATTTATTTGACAGAGAGAGATCACAAGTAGGCAGAGAGGCAGGCAGAGAAGAGAGGAGGAAGCAGGCTCCCTGCTGAGCAGAGAACCCAAGGCGGGCCTCAATCCCAGGACCCTAAGATCATGACCTGAGCTGAAGGCAGAGGCTTTAACCCACTGAGCCACCCAGGCACCTGAAAAGTGGTTTTTCTTAGGGTCCTTTTGGTTTCTCTGCCTCCCAGCCATCCAGGTGGCACCCCAGTCTTCTAAATACCAGATGGGATCCTAACCAGTTACGGTATGATCTTGGAGCAGGATTTAAACCTGGATCTCAGGGGCTTTAGAGTAGCTCTGGGTCCATCTCCCAGGAGAAGCAGGGGTGGGGCCATCTCCCAGGAGAAGCAGGGGTGGGTGTGCAGAGCAGAGGAGGCTGGGCTGGAGGTTGGGACAACTGGGTCCATGTACCGCACCAGCCCCACGTCCTGACGGAAAGCCTCTGGTCAGAGTTTGTGAAACTGTGCCCCATAGGGTTGATGACATTAAAATTGTCACTAGCAAGACTCCCAGTGACAGGCAAGAGCGCGGGCCACCAGTTTGAGCTCCACCACTGACTCACACCTGTGCAGATGGACCATGGAGCGCACGCTGGTGTGTGGTCCACCTGTAACTCACCAAGGAGCAAACTCACATGACCCTGTGTCACGGGAGCACATGGGGAATGGAAGTGGGGCCCACTTGTGTCCTTGGCCTCTGAGAGCTGCTGAGCCAGGGTTGAGCTGGGGGCTAATGTACCCTCTTCTGTCTCAGATTAGCCATCCTGGGCATTTCCCAGGGAGAAGGGGCCATCACTTCCCCAGCCTGTGTGTCCTTACTTCTTTCTTTTATTGGAGCAGTAAAATAAGGTCTGAGCTGGATTTATTCCAGGAATGCAAGGTTGGTTTTATGTTCGAGAAAGTCTATCAAAGTAGTCAATCATATTGATGGAATGAAAAAGTCACACGATCTTCATAAATGTTTGTAAAAACCCTTGGTGCCATTCACACCTGTATTATCAGACCTGGTTTTTATTTTCTGTATTCCATGATGGTGTGACATCTGGAGGGGGGCGCTTGCTAGCTGAGGACAGACAGCCCCTTCTTCCCAGCTAGCTAATTCCTAGAGATAGTAAACAATTTGCCTGCTAATAGGCCTTTCATATGCAAACCAACCAATTCTGAGTCTATATGCCCTCCCACCCCCCTCCTTATCTGACACCCCAACACCTATTTCCCTTGCCCTTATCATCCAGGGTCAGAGTTAGACAACTAGGGACTCCCTCTTTGTACCACATCCCACTGAATTATTCAAACTAGCCAGTCCTAAACTGTTTACCCTGCCTTGACTTGCCTTTCCCACGGAAACGATTTGCTTAGAACTGCCAGGGGAGGCTCCCAAGGGGGTCGTCGCCCACCCCGTGGGGGTTGGGAATCAACAGGGAGAACCCCCTACGGGCACTTCCTTCCCCGGCTCCTCCGCTGGCAGCCCTGGAGCTGGGCGCATAACATGGAACCATCATCTCTTCCTTTCCCTTTCCTCCTCCTCAAGAGACCCGAGGGCACCCGCCTCCTTGATGCCAGTCCCCTTTCTCACACACACCTTACACACACCTGGGTCTGCTCCCAGCCGCCATCCACAGTGCCTACAACCTGCCCAGCCTGAAGCCTCGGGTTCCCCAGCAGAGCGGGTGCTTTTTCAGCTGAGGGGGAGGGGGTCGCGGGGCGGGCCTGGGGCTCAAGCAAGCCCCTCGTCTTCCCTTCCCCCACAATATGCTCCCCACTCCCCTCGGGGCAGGAATCGATCCCCGTTCGGCTCCGCAGATCCATCATCCTGGGACTGAGCCGCTCTGCCTCTGTCCATCCAGTTCCACGGGGTCTCCCCCCGGTCCCCCCGGTGCTCGGTGCCCCCACCCCCGGCTTCCAGGGACAGCTCAGCCTAGCCGGGAACGAACCGGGGTGGGGTGGGGGTCACTCGCGATACAAACAGTTGTGGGGAAGAGTTAGTACCGGCTGTCATGTGTGAGGCTCGTTGGTCTAGGGGTATGATTCTCGCTTCGGGTGCGAGAGGTCCCGGGTTCAAATCCCGGACGAGCCCAAGGCACACACGCTTGCTCTCCACTATTTTACGCGGGAATACCGAGCTTGGGAAGCGGACCCCGGGCTCTCGTCCAGCCTGGCGTGTTGCGCCCATCCCGGGGGGACCAGACGGGTCCGGACAGCTGGCTGCGTGCGGGTTCTGGGGGGAGGCGGGGCTTCAGGGCGCAGGCTGGCCCTGGTGGGTAGGGAGGAGCGGTGGTCAGCTTGGCGGTCAGTCCCCGTGCGCCCAGCGCCTCCCCACTCCCTGACCTGGACGGTGCTCCCTTCCCTGGACACCTGTTACCTCCTGCCCTCCTGATTGACATGTGCTGCTCCAAGTGTAAGATGCACGTCGCGTTTTGAAGACGTGTTACCAGAAAAGTAAGATATCTTACTGTGTGTTGAAATGATATTTTGGATATACTGGGTTATGGAAAATATATTATTACCATTAATGTTACCTGTTTCTTTTGACTCATTGTTATTATTTTTAATGTGCTACTAGAAAATTTTTAGTGGCAGGTGCGGCTGGTATTGGTGGCCTGCAAGCAGGGACCGGGCTGGGACAGTGGTCCTGGGTCCAAATGTTGACTGAGCGGCTCCTTCCGGTTTAGGGACCACAGCAAGGGTCGGGGGAAGGGGGTTGTGCAGGGGTGAGGGAGGGTGGGCTCTGGACCAGAAGCTTAGCCATGCAGGCCTTACTTTCACCAACTGTTAAACGGGGACAGTTCTGATTCAGAACGATTTATTTGAAAGATCGTCCTTTCTGCCGCTGACGTGTAGTGCAGACTTTTTCACAAATCAAGAGTCTATGCTGTTCTAATACTTTTACCATGGTCTGTCTACCTTTGTGCCCAAACCGGTTTAGCTTTAAGGGTAAGTCTTGATATCCAGAAGTGTTAGTCTCTCAAATTTCTTTTGGTTCTTAATGGCCCTTTGCACTTTCATGTAAGTGTGAGAATCAGCTTGTCAGTTTACACAAAAATAGTGATTGGGATTTCGATTGGTATAGCACTGATTCTGTAGATCTGTTCTGGGTGATTTTATATCATTACAATATTGAGTCTTTCAAGTCATAAACATGATGTATCTCTTTTTTATTAAGGTCTTTAAAATTTTTTTTATTAAGGTCTTTTTAAATGTATTAATACATATTAATACGTAATTAATAGTATTTTATAGTTTTCTGAGGTAGGTTTTGTACATCTTTCATTAGAATTCTTTCTAGGTATTTGATGTTGTTGATACCATTGTAAATTATATCACTTTGGATATACTTTTTGATTTTTTTTCAGATATATGAAGATACAATCAATTTTGATGTATTAATCTGGGATTCAGTGACACTGTGAAACTCACATGTTATTTCTAATCTATAGAATTTTCTATATATTCATGTCATCTGCATGTCATCTGTGAATCAAGGCAGTGTTACTTAATTACTTCCCATCCTTATCTATAACTTTCAATTACTTTTCTTGTCTTATTGCACTAACTAGAACCTCCAATAAAATAGAAATGTGATAGAAGGCATTCTTGTTTTGTTCCAGAATTTGCAGAGAGAAATTTTCAAAATTCTGTTAGTTTGCTGCCTTTTAATAGTTACCATTTGACAGTTGTTGCTGTGTAACACTGCCAAACTTAGTGGTATAAAATATATGTTTAGGGGCACTTGGCTGGCTTGGTCGTTGAGTGTCAGACTCTTGCTTTGCTCGAGTGGTGATCTCAGGGTCCTGGGATGGAGCCGCACCTCTGGCTCTGTGCTCCGCAGGGACTCTACCGGCGATTATTTCCTTCTCCCTCCCCCTCTGCTGCTCCCCCTCCTCTCTCTCTTTCTCTCTCTAAGGTAAATGGGTAAAATCTTTAAATTCAATAAAATCAAATGATATGTTTTTATGCGTATGGATTCTTTGGGTCAGGAATTCAACAGGGAATAGCAGGTATAACCTGTGTCTGTTAAATTGGAGTTTGGGAAAACTTGAATTCTAATAGTATCCATGGACTCCTTTACTCCCATGTCTGTCCTATGAACACCTCAGCTGGGACTGTGGAATGGAGCATCTAAGCATGATTTCTACATGTGGCTTAGACTTCCTCATAGCACAGAAGCTCCAGGCTAACTGAATTTCTTACCTAGCAACTTTGGAACTCCCATATGCTTGTTGTACTGAACAAGATGGGACCTGTGTCTCTCTTTAGGATCCAACCTTGGCACTGTTACAGTTTCACTCCTGCTATGTATTTATTGGGTGAAGAAATCACTGAGACACAAGGGGAAGTGATATAGACCTCACCTCTCAGTGGAAAGAGTGGCAAAGAATTTGTAGTAAAAAAAAAAAACTCCACAACAAAACAGCTTTATTTAGCATAGGTGATATGTAACAGGCTGCACACATTTGAAGTGAACAGTTTGGTGAGTTTTGACATTTGTGTACACCCAAGCCATTACCACAGTCAAGGTAATGAGCATAGTCATCACCTCCCAAAGTTTTGTTGTTGTTGTTGTTTTTTTATGGTTCTTTGTTATCTCCCCTCCTACCTGTCAACACTAGTTTGCTGAGTTGTCTTTTTGTTTGTTTTGTTTTGTTTTGTTTTTAATCCAGAAAGGATGTTGGGCTTGTCAAATGCTTTTGCTGCATCCACTGACATGATCATATGCTCTTTCTTTTTTTAGTCATAAAATGGACATTGATCTTTACATGTAAACATTTTAGATGGATGGTCTTTTTAAAAAAATGTTAGAACTTTAAAGATTTTGATTGTCTGTCTCCTAGCTTGCGTTATTTCTGAGGAGAAATCTGCTTTTTATTCTTACCATGGCTCCTCTGTAAGTGACGTATCTCATTTCTCTGGCTACTTTTAAGACTTTTCTCTATCACTCACTTAAAACAACTTGATTGTGATATGTATGGTGTAGTTCCCTTTGTATTTCTTGTGCTTGAGGTTTGTTCAGTTTGGGGGGGGAGGAGTCTGTGGATAGTTTCAGTCAAGTTTGGCAATATTTGTTATTATTTTTTCAAATATTTTTCTGTCTCTCCCATTTACAAGTAGTCCAGTTATGGACATCAGGCCACTAGAAATTGTCCCACAGCTCACTGACATTGTGTTTCTAGTCTTTCCTTTCTGTGGATTTTATTTTAACAATTTTTATTGCTACGCCTTCAAGTTCACTAATCTTGTCTTTTACCATGTCTAATCCACCACTAATCTTATCCAGTGTAATTTTTTACCTCACATATTGCAGTTTATCTATAGAAGTTAATTTGGCTATTTTTTGTGTATATCTTCCACATCTCTACGTCACATACTCAATCTTTTCTCTAGCTTCTTAGATATGTAAGTGTATTGATATCCTTGTCTACTAATTCTATCATCTTCATTTCTGAGTAGTGACTATTAATCCGTTTTCTCCTGATAATGCATATGTTTTCCTGCTTCGTTTCATGTATGCTGATTTTTCATCGAATGCCAGATGTTTATAGTCTTACTTTGTTGGGTGCTGGACATTTCTTTTTTTTTTAACCAATCTCTACACCCAATGTGGGGCTGGAACTCATAACCCTGAGATCAAGAGTCACATGCTCCCTGGACGGAGCCAGCCAGGTGCCCCTAGGGTCTTGCTTTTAAACTTAGGTAGAGGGCGCCTGGGTGGCTCAGTGGGTTAAAGCCGCTGCCTTCAGCTCAGGTCATGATCCCAGGGATCGAGGCCCACATCAGGCTCTCTGCTCAGTGGGGAGCCTGCTTCCTCCTCTCTCCTCTCTCTCTGCCTGCCTCTCTGCCTACTTGTAATCTCTCTCTCTGTGTCAAATGAATAAATAAAATCTTAAAAAAAAAACAAAAAAATAAACTTAGGTAGATGGAACTAGAAGGTTTCTCTTTGCTTCATAGACTGTCCAGGGATGAAAACCACAACAAGCAGTGGCCCAGACACTCACTGGTGGGGTCCACAAAGGGCACGTGTCCTCAACACCCATAAACACAATTGGTTCCTGGTTAGGCTTTGCTCTGGGCTAAGCAACGGATTTGAGTCTGACTCTTCTGGGGCTTTGCTTTTCTAGAGAGAGTGAAGCTGAGTCTCTTTCTTGATATAAATAAAGAACCAAAGAAAATTTCCCAGTGTCTGACCAGCTCACTCAGTAGACCACAAAGCTCTCTCCCTGTCTGGGTTTGGAGCTCCACACGGGCCTTTATCCTGGGCTCATTGGCCACACCCCTCCCATTTCCCCCAATCTCAGAAAGGAGTCTCGGTTCCCAGCGCCCACATGAAGGTGAACATGGACAACGCTTGGCCCATTTATTGCTCAGAGTGCTGGGAATCGCCGAGAAAATCAGCTCATGCAAGAGGCCTGCGCCCCTCCCCCCAGTTCCTTTCCGGGTTCATGTGCCCGCTGTGACTAGAGGACCTAATTGAGAGCTACCAAGAGTGGTACTGCCTATATTATACTCGGGGAGGGTGCAAACCCCTGCCAAATCTTTCGTGGCGGTCCTGCCGCTGGTGCAGTCCCGAGAACCATGGATCGGGCACCCTCTCCCGGGTCAGGTTTCTCAGAATGTAGGCTTTGTTCAGGGTAAAACCAACCAAGGGCAGAGGCCCGTGTCCCAGCTTCGGGGGTCCCAGGAGGTGCAGCGCTCAGTCATGGCTGCGCCAAAACACAACCACCCTACCCCGGGCGGGACTCGAACCCACAGGCTTAGGAGGCCAGTGCCTTCTCCATTAGGCCACCGGGGCGTGCCCCTGGGGCCCAGGCTTCCCCGTCAGGACCCGCCCCCTTCCGCGCTCGGGTGAGGAGCCCGTGGGCAACGCCACGTGTCTCGCGCGCCCTTGCTGTCTGGCGACGTCTGTCCCTGCGTTTGGCTGTGCTGCCGCTTCGTTCAGGGCGCGGAGCAGGTGCGGAGTCCCGGCACCTCTGCCCCCCACCCCCGCGTCCCGTCCCGTCGGGTCCCGGTGCCGCCCCAGCTCCGCAGCCGCGCGAGTCCCCGCCGCGCCCCCTTCGGTCCGGCGGAGGGAAGCCTCCCGGCGTGTGCATCTGCCGGAGGGGCCCGCGGACTCCAGAGCATCGCGCCGAACCTCACCTTCCCCTTTGTGGTATCGGGGCGTGGGGTTCCCCCCGGTCCCTTCCCCTGCGGCGAGCTGGGCGAGGCAGAGTCACCAAGGACCGAACCCGTCGTCTTCATTCTGGCTCTTTGGTTTAAGGTACGGTGCTTGTTGGGGGGGGGGGGACCATCCCTGCGCCCGAGTCTTGGGCGTCCCCAAGTGTCCAGATTCTGTTGGCTTCGGGTGGGGGCAAGCCGGGAAGGTGTCTCCCCTTTATAGTGCCCAGCACTGGACAGGTGGTCGCTGCGGCTTTTCCCTGCTGGAGAGAAGTGTCCCTCACTCTGTGTCGCGCACAGAGGGGGCAGAGGGACCCTGGTGGGAAGGACCCCGGCACCTGAGGACAAGGACAGGGTTGGACTGACGCAGCCTCTTGTCCCACCACAACGTGGGGGGCCCAGGCCCCCAAGCCACGCCCTGAGCACCCCAAGTCTGTCTGAGGTCGGAGGGGGTGGCTGGGTTCCTCCGCTGCGGCGGCCTGGGCGAGTCCTCTAGGGCTCAAGGATTGGAACCCCGTCCCCAGGCCTGGGTTTGGGGGGCAGGTCCCCCAAGTCCTCGGATCACACCCTCCAGAAACTGCAGCCAAGTCGCCTGAGGCCTCAGAACAAAGGACAGAACACCCAAAATATGGTCCTGTCACCCGGCTAGCTCAGTCGGTAGAGCATGAGACTCTTAATCTCAGGGTTGTGGGTTCGAGCCCCACGTTGGGCGGGCTCTGCATTTTGGGCATCAGTACGCTTCCAACAAGTCCTACTCCCGTTTTGAGAGATCTTCCTGAGAAAACAAACTTCCTGGTTGCTCATTGTATCAGAAAGCCTGGTACTTGTGTGTAACTTTTACCTTCAAGGGAGACATTCTGAGGCACTTCCTCTACCGTGGGAGTTTTATGTTTTAGGACGGTGGTGGCTTTAGCATAGATGGGCAGAGCCAAGCCTGGGGAGCAGGTCTATGAAGGTGGAGTCTAGGCTTTTCTCCTATGGACTGGGTCTCCCCGCCTCACCCGCAGGCACCAGGCCACTCTGGGTCAGTCAGGATCAGTCCGTAGGGCCTCCTGCACCTCTCACACCAAAGGAGACGCATATCCTACACCTCTGTGCGTGGGTGATACGGTTGTCACACCACAGGGTAGGCTCTGATGGGAGGGTTGGAGGGGGAGCCATCAGAACTTGCACCTGGGAACCCAGAGGAACAGATGATCTGTCTCCAGAGGAGAAGGGAAGTGTTAGGCAGGAAGGGGACACTGACCCAGGAGACAGTGTCCCATTGTCCCACTAACTGAGGGTCTACTGTCACACGCTGCTTCTGCCAGAAGAATGACTTAGATTTCCAATGTCCCTGAGGCTCCTCCATGGCCACCATCTTCTCTATGAGCAAAGGGCTTCCAGGCAGTCCAGACTCCAGAGCCCCAGTGGAGGCTCTTCTCCCGTGGGCTCCTGCAGGCTCCTCTTCTCCTTCTCAGTGGCCAGTCTTCTCCTCCCAACTGGCCTGGGCCCTAAGCGTCTGTCTGCCAAAACCTTGAAGCCCAGCATGGACTCACACCTGACCTCTGACCCTAGAGGCTCCCACAGGCTGGGAACTAGGTGGAGAGGAAACTAGGACCAAGGCTGGTCTACCTGCTTCTAGGCCAAGTTCTGCTTCTTTTTGACTCCCTTACTCTTATCCCCACTAAGGCTGCTGCCCTTGGAGGAGGGTGAGCTGAGGCTCTTATCTCAGGGACATGGCCTGAAGTCCACCTTGGGCCCACCTTTTAGGGCCTGGACCTAGGGGTTTAACTGAGGCCTTCACCTAGACACTCTGGGCTCTCAGCTTGAATAGATCTTCCCATCTATTGTGAGGCCCAGACCAACCTAGAACCCATGCAAGAAAATAACCCAGATGATACCCCAAGACGTGGCCTCCTGGCATTTTCCAGATATATTCTATTGAGACCCACAGGAGTGAGCTGCCTCTCCTACCCCCAGTAGCCCTGTGCAACCCTCTGGCCCTGCAGGGATGGAGAGAGAAGGCCAGGAGCTCAGGTGATGGTGAGAACAGTTCAGGGAATAAGGGACAGATAAGTTTAACATGAAAGCTGACCCCAGTGACAAGGGCCAATTTCCAGGGCCTTCTGCTCTCCCCGCCCACGTGCAGGTGGCCCTATTCCCCCTGTGCCCGCCTTCCTTCCTCCAGCCTGGGAGTGCTTCTCTCCAGGGACCCCCTCCAGCATCCAGGAGACCCTGTCCCTGTCCACAGCCCGACCGTTGTAGTTGTCCGTGCTGCCTCAGCCCGAGCCTGGCTCCGCCAGTGATTCCCAGAAGAGTGGGTGGCTCCAGGTCCCACAGAACCAGGGTCAAGATCACTTTCTTCCACGGAAGGATGACTGGCAGATGAAGTAACTGGCCTTGAGGGATTTGTTAATCTGGGGGTGCACAATTTGCTTTGGGAATGAGAAGTCCCGGATTCAAATCCTCAAAAAGCCCTTCTTTTGCACACAGATATTTTTGGGGGGTGGATTATATGGTGAGTCCTGATTCCAGGTCCCTTAATTTTACGATGGAAAGCAAACGGATTGAAAGTAGAGACAGTGGGGGAGGGGGTTGCTGGTGCCCCTCCCCTCCCATTGTTCAGGTCCCATGTGTCACCGTGGATCCACAGAGCTGACCCTTGTCCCTGAACCCTGCATCCACACTTCACCGTGGCACACTTCACCAGACTCCATCCCCGAACCTCTGCCTCATGGGGGAGTCTGCTTCCTGGAGAGAGCCTGCACTGGGAATTTGCTGTGGCTTGTGGTGGGGTATTGAGCCTTCCTGGAGACGTGAAAGGTGCAGAACACAAATCTTGGGCAGTTCTTTTAGGACCGCAGAAGGGTTACAGGACTAGACTCCATTTTCCAGCTGGACTCCACAGATCTGGACCCACAAAACCTAGCCTCTCAAGGACATCAGTTTATCCATCTGTTAAGTGGGGATAATCACAGCTCAGGACTCCAAGATTTGTTTGGGATATTCAATTACTTAGTAAAGCACTTAGAGCCTTGAGACTGAGGCTTTGAGCCTCACATTAGTTAGATCTTTTACTGCCAGCTGTGGTTCCCCAGAAGGCATGGAGGATTCCGGCCCACATGGGTTATTTCTGTGCTCCCAGCAATCCACTCCTGCCCAAAAAGTGTCCCATTGAGTGCATAACGTGTGAGCTTCCTGCTCACCCAGGAAGCCATGCTTGGTTCCTGCCCTCAGAGCATCTGCCCTTTGTACTAGGACTGGCCTCCCATAGGTGCTTCTGGACTCTCATTCCTGAGAGCAGGGAGAGTAGCCATGCCAGCACCCATGCCCAGGATGGGCAAGGACCCTTTAAGGTCGACACCAAGGGCTTCTTCGATTGTTACCAAGGTCCCTGGGCAGGAATTCCACAAGGGTTTTCTTCCCCTGGGAACACAGAAGGCTGTCCCCAATTAAAAGACAAGAAAGTCTGAAAACCTAGGCTCTTTCGGGATTTGATCGTCTTGCATTCTGAGGGTTATACCCCTGGAAACTCCTTTTGCTGCCAACCTCTCCCCTCCGCTCAGCAGCGCTGTTGATGTTCCCGTTCTCATGGGGTCGTTTGGGGGAGAGTTTGATTCAGCTGTCAGTCAAGTAGAGGGATTTAGGGGGTCCCAATTCCCAGGGTTCAGTAGTTTGAAAATCCTATATCTGTTGTCCTCCGGTCCCAGGCCAATTTAGAGGGCTTCAGCCCAGGAAGATAGGCGCCGCGGATTGGGGACAGAGCAGTTCTCAGTTTGCCACCGACTGAGGTGCCTCCCGCAGTTCACCCTGAGATTCTCTTTCCTTCACTGGATCCCAGGCTGGGCTGGAGACCAGCCCTCCCCTGCGGGCCGCCGGGATCCGGAGGAGTAATTGGGAAGCGGTGGGTGGGAGAGCGGCAGCTGTGCAACCTTCCTCCAGCCGGGCCAGCTGTGCAACCTTCCTCCAGCCGGGCCAGCCGCAGGTGCAGCTGTTGGCGCAGCTTGTTGGTCTAGGCGGCACAACGAACCCTCGGTCTGAAACCTGACTGCAGCTGCGAACCGGCGAACACGTAGAGCCGGCTTCACAGGTTGCACACGTTAACAACTGAGCTATCCGGGGAGATCGGAGTTTCCGCGTGCGTCAGCCGCAGAAGGGACAATCCCCAGAGCGGGGCGGCTCGTTGGTCTAGGGGTATGATTCTCGCTTTGGGTGCGAGAGGTCCCGGGTTCAAATCCCGGACGAGCCCTTTGCCCTAATCTTTTCCCTTCCACGTGTTCAGCGGAGCACAGCACCCACCAGGCTGAGGCTCCAGATGGTTCAGCCCGTGAGGGACCTAGGGCCCCGGGAGACGCAGACGGTATTGTATCTCCCGAGGCTGGGATCCCGCGGTGTTAAAGGAGGTTATTTAAAATAAGGGAAAGTACAACGTTGGTTGCTCCAGGGGTACAGATCATGTTACTTAAGTTGCCTTTTTTTTTTTTATTTGGTTGGGGAGGGGAGCGAGGGAGAGCCAGGATTCCGCGGGTAGAACTTCAGTTTCCCCGGGCCGTCCTAGATGAGGGCGCTAGGAGATTCGCCAAGGATGCGGCCGGGGGGTGGTCAGACAGTACCGAGCGATCCCGCTAGCGCAGAGGGTGCCTAGACCCCGACCCCTGGACGCAGTCCCTGTGCCCCGAGGGCGGGGTCCTTGTCCTCGCCACTACCCAAGGACCAGAAGACTGGCCTCTTGCCCCTGCTGAGCGGGGGAGGGCATCCCTGAGCCGGCCTGGGGCGGGGTCTTGTTGGTGGCCCGATCCACGTCCCTCCAGGGGCCAGCCGCTCCCGGCCGATGGCACCGAGGGCGGGACAGCTGGTTTAGTCAGCATAACAAAGGGACTTTTAAGGTCAGCCTCTTGGGTTGTAGGCCCCACGCCAGAACCTGGATTTCTTGGCTTGATCTTGCCAGTGGCGGCAGAGGGGAGCGCATCCTGGAGCAGCGGGGGCAAAGGGCAGAGGCAGATGGTGGTGGCTGTTTCTTTCATGCCCTTCGCGCGCGTTTAGTAAGCACCCACTGGGTGCCGCATCGTGGGGGTGCGGCGTTTTCCAAAGCGGGCTTTCCAGTGACCTGGGCTCAGGCACCCTCCCCGCGGCCGGGAGGAGCGCCTGCGGAGTGACCGAAGCACCAAGGGCGGCGCGGGGACGCCCTTCCCGGCCAGGGGCTCAGCGCAGCTCGGGGGCGGCGGCGGTCACCGTGTGGCCCGCACGCAGAACCGCTCCCCACTTTGTGGGCTCGGGGAGCGCTGGGCTCCCTCCACGCCCAGGGATTCTCGGATTCAGCGGTCCTCCTAGGCTGGTCTGAAACTGGAGTCCCCTCCCCGCGAGGCTCTGCGGGTCCCGCCCCGGATGCCACAACGGTCAGAAAGAGGAGCCTGGAGGCCAATTCCAGCAGGGCTCGTTGGTCTAGGGGTATGATTCTCGCTTAGGGTGCGAGAGGTCCCGGGTTCAAATCCCGGACGAGCCCCCTTTTTTGTCTCCCCGAGATCTCTGCGCCAGACCGCGAATTTCGACCCCGGGAAAGGTAACTTTGAAAAGACATCGAGCTGGCTGAGTGCCGCCCACTGCTGCTTTTAAAAAATTTAATTGGGGCTCAGTCGCCAGAGCCCTGTCTGCCGATGCTACTTTGACAGTCGGAGTTCAAGGTACCGACGTGGGAGAAAGAGACCTTTCCCTCCTGTGCAACCCGGAGCCCGGTCTTCTCTAGACCGACGCCTTTGGCGCGGCAGTTCTGGGCCCCCAGCCCAGTCCCGGGCTCAGGAGTCCAGGAGCCAGAGGAGAGGCCGGGGACTTTGGGCGTTTGCAGCCTGTCGGGAGGGGCCTCCAGAGGCCAAGCCCGGCACTCCTCACCTGGGGGTGGCCTCCTGGTGCCCTCCCCTGCCCCTGCCAGGGCCCTAACCACAGTGTGTGCCCCAATGGGGTCCCCTCTGCCCTTTTCTGCGGCACTGGCTGTGTGTGGACTAGGGTCACCTTCGCTGCGGAGGAGCGGACACGGTCCGCCAACACGGGGAAGTTTGAAAATCTAAGCTTTTGAACGACAATAGTGGACACATTGTTGGTCTGAGGCCATGATCCCCACTCGTCGCATCAGCCCAAACGTCAAACAGATGTTAACACTTTCGAACCGTGTTCAAGAATTTCTCACGCATGTGACTAAAGCCCTAGCAAACCAGGTTCAAGAACTCTGCAAGGGGGGACATCTGTTCTGCAGAACCTTGAGGGTGCAATGACTCCGGGCACCCAGTTCCTATAAAACTCTCCCTCTGAACCTGGGGTGGAGAGGAAAGCGGGACTCAGGGGAATGGGATTAAGTCCTCCAGCCTTTACCCCCTTGTCAGGCCCAGGGGGCCAGGGAAAGTCCATCCGTGGAGTCCCAAGTGCTTGCCAGCAGATGCCTTCAGCATGTGTGGAAAGCGTGTGTGCCATGGTGTGCCAAGAGCCTTTGCCTCCTACAGGATCTGAAGGATGGTGACACTGGAGAGAAGGAATCAGAAGAATGCAGCGGTAGATAGGACCATGGTGTTGGACAACTGTTAGTGGTATGGTCTTCCTTTTTGTTTAGGATGGTAAGTTTGAGAGTGTGCCATGAACCAAGGATCATGAATAATCCAGTTCTGTGTATGCGAGGACCAACTGGAGGAAAAAAGAAAAAAAAAACACCTCAAGTAGAAGATTTAATTTAAGTGCTAAATTAATGGTATTTGAGTCCTTGAGCCTCTGGTAGAAGTAAACAATTGTCTGTGGAGAAATACACTTTTATTCTAGATCTCACAGAATTCCCTACATGGAGAAATTTATAAGGAAAATGGCAACTCACAAAACAAACAAAAACAACAAGGAAATAAGGTACCATGAGCAATAACCAAGGAACAACAAGCAATGGAAACAAAATTGCAAAGATTATAGTTGCTAAGATTATTAGACACAGACTATAATACAACTACTCTTACTATGCATAAATAAACGAAGACTAATTAAAATATCTTTGAGAACAGAAGCCATGTAAAATGATCTAAAGATCGCAAAAGACCTAAATTCTTCTAAAAATAAAAACAGACAAAAAATAAAACAAAATTCAATAGATGTATATAATTGTTTAAAAAGATGGAGAAAAAGTAAACTAAGAATAGGTCAGAATAAATAATACAAAAATAAACAAAACCCTAAAAACATCCCAATATGATTGCAAATTAAGTGACACACTTCTAAAAAGTCCATGAGTTATGGAAGAAATTACATCGGGATTTAGAAATACTTTGAAATAAATGATGATGAAAGTACTGCATGCCAAAACCTGTAAGGTATAGCTAAAGCCATACTTAGAGGGAAATTGATAGCCTTAGATGCATAAAATAGAAAGGTTGAAAACTAATGGCAAGAGGTTACAAAAAGAACAGCAAAAATGGACCCAAAGAAGTTAGAACAAGTAAAAAAATAATAAGATGTGAAAATAATGAAGTGGAAAACAAGCAAACTATATAGAGTAATGACACATCCTGAAGGCAAATCTGGGGAAAAGCTAGGGTTATTGATAAAACTCTGCAAATACTGATTAAGAAATAAAGGAAGAGACACACAACACAAAGCAGGGATAAGAATGACTTCACGGTCATGGCATAACTTAAATAATAAAAGTATATGCTAAACCCCTTTGTGAACATTTAGAGAAATACATAATTTTTTAAAATTAAAAAACATGTCTTACTGGGATCAAAATGGAATAAAAATATAAATGATCTTAAAACTAATAAAGAAAGTGAATCAATAGTCAAAAACTATCCTCCAGGGAAGATTCTTGACTCAGATGGGCTTCAGTGGAGCACACTACCAAACATTTAAGAAACAAAATTTTCATCTCACACAAAATCTTTCACAGAATAGAAGAACCCTGAACCCCAAAACACATTTTAGAAGGCCAGCGCAACTCTGATATCAAAACTTAACACAGGGATCCTTGGGTGGTTCAGTAGGTTGTCCATCTGACACTTGCTCTCAGAGTTGTGAGTTCAAGCACCCCATCAGCTAATGCGCTGGGCATGGAGCCTACATTAAAAATAACGCAAAAAACCCAACCAACATAGACAATATGAAAAATAATTTAAAAACCACTTAGTGTATAATTTCACTCATGAAAATGGATGTAAAATCTTAAAATATTAGCAAACCAAATCTTATGACATATAAGAAGAATAATATACCACTTCCAAGTTGATTTTATCCTTGGGAGTGCCAAGTTGATGTGATGTTAGAAAGTCTATTGCTCTCTGCAACACATTCAAAGAAAAATATTCAAAATTATCTAACTTCCATTCATGATTGTTAAAATGCTTATTAGTAAACCAGCAAAAGGAGATAATGCCCATAACTTGCCAAAGTTATCTACAAAACACTACAGCAAACTTCGGACTTGATAGTGAAACCTTGACATTTTCTTTGAGGTTGGAGATGAAACAAGCATACTGATGCTGTCTCTTTCTATTGAGCATCTTCTCAGACAAACTGGATTACTCATGCATTGTTGATGGGAACGTAAAACGGTCCAGCCGTTCTGGAAAACATGGCAGTTCCTTTAAAAATCCAACACCTACCCTGTGACCCAGCAGTTGCACCTTTGGGTGTCTATCCCGGGAAAATACGTAGGTTCACACAAAAACCTGTACTGCGATGTTTATAGCTGTTACATAATTCTAACAACCAAAAAAATTGGAAATAATCAAGACGTCCGTCAAGGGGTCAATAGGTAAACTCATACATCTTGCCCTAGGCGTTCTCCCCTGTGCAGCTCACTCTGTCCCCCCTGCACCTAGCTGCTGGGACTGCTCTTCTGCGCCTGAGGCCGGGTCTGCCCCTGCGGGCATGGGGCCCAGGCCGGTTCCCCAGCGAGGGGCCATGGGGAGGTGAGGGAAGTCCTGCGTTAGCAGCACCCTCGCTGCAGTGGGGAGCTCCTGTGGGACCCTAATGACCCATCCCAGGTGCTCAGGTCCAATTCATTACTTAGCCTAGTTCCCGTCACCTTCAGATCAGCCCACCATCTAGACAGGGTGCCGAGGGTTGCCCGGCTAGCTCAGTCGGTAGAGCATGAGACTCTTAATCTCAGGGTCGTGGGTTCGAGCCCCACGTTGGGCGGCTTCTTTTCTTAGTTTGGAGTGTGAAATTCGACAGGGGACGGTTAGGGAGCAGTGTGGATGCACCACAGAGGGGCAGCCTTTCCACATAAAGTGTTCCAGTGACCTAGAATCGGAAGACAATGCTGCTCGGGGGACTGGGGACCCTTCTCTGGCTTTTGCCCCAGAGTGTGACCAGAGTGCTCGCAGCTGCGAGGAAGTTCTGCGAAGTGACCCCGTGGCAGCGCAGGGATGCAGGGACCGTCTGGCTGGGGGCTCTTTGTTGCGTGAGTGCTGGGGTCACCAGATTGGGGGCATGAGGGGGCTGCTCCCCACTCTGTGGGCTCCTTCCGCCCCTGAGCTCAACCCTTCCCCGAGGGTCTGAAATCCGAATCCCCTCTCCGCGTCACTTCCTTGATCCCTGCCGTCCCAACTCCCGGGTCGCGCCACGAAGTCATAAAGAGAGCCGGAGATCACCGTCTCTGTGGCTCGTTGGTCTAGGGGTATGATTCTCGCTTAGGGTGCGAGAGGTCCCGGGTTCAAATCCCGGACGAGCCCAGGTCTTTTTGGTACAAAAATGTCCTCTTAGAGATTGAGGACCTGTCGGCAGACCTCAGCCTTTGGGCGACGACGGAACAGGACAACGCAAGAGAAGAGTAGAAGAAAATCTTAAAAATCCTCCAGCTGGTCCCGGAGGCTTTAAGAATCTCACATTGGAGTCCTAGGCTCCGGAGGTGCGGGCGTTCCGGGGCTGGGAGCTCCTCCCAGGGCTGCATCAGGTGTAGTCCAAGGCCAGTTTGGGGAAGGGGACTCTGAGAGAAGCATCGCTCCCCCGCAGTCACACCTTTGAAGATTCAAGTCCTTCACTTCTCCGGAGGCACTCAAAGGCCCTCTGGCGACCCCCCAGGAATTTATGCACCAGCACTGCTGAGTGGGGGGATAGGAGGGGTGACGCACTTTGAGGACGCTCCGAAGGTCAGGCTGTGAGGTCCAGGGGATTGGAGGTCCAGTAGGGTTTGACTTTGACCCCTGAAGAGTTTCAGTCCTTGAGAGCTGCTTTCCATAAAGGGTGCAGGGTCCCCGCTTTCCAGGCAACCGTGGGCCAGGGGCTTAGCTCTGGCTGAACGTCCTCAAGTTAGATTTCCCGGGGCAACCATCTGTGTCCTGAACTTTTTTTTTTAACCTTTATTTATTGGTTTGAAAAAATTGTTAACAGCTTTAAGGAAATTACCACAAAGAAAACCATTCCAGGAGAGACTCGCGGTTTCCAGTAACACGAATGGGTGGGATTTGGGGAACCAAACTTTTAGCTAAAAACAACGGAAAATGTTAGCTACTCAAAACAAACAAGCGCACTTAAACGCGGCGAAGAGCTTTCCGGAGAGGAAAAAAACAATTCCTGGCCACATTTAAACGGAGGTGGAAAAGCAGAGGGGTGCGTGGATCCCCAAGCTGCGGTCACACCGAGGACATTTGCCAATTTCCGCAAGAGGGTGAGATGAAGGCAGAGCCCAGGACCTGCTCCCGAGTTCCTCCTTGGATCTGTGCCCCCCGAAAGATGCACAGAAATACGCACGTCCCACCCCCCACGGGCCTCCAGCAGCTCTGGAAACCTGGTTGCTTCCAGGCTCCTCCTTATCCCACCTTCTGCTAAAATGGCAAATAATTATAAATAAGAGGCGAGCGAGTGCGGAGACCTTGTGCACCCGAAGGGCGCACACCCCCTCCTCACCCCAACAAGGACCCCGTGTCTACAGCGTCCTAGTTTGTCTCAGTGGCGGTCCCCTCCCTCCCAGGCCCACCCCTCTGAAGTCTCAGGGACCACAGCTCCAGCCCCCAGCCTGCCGCTTCCTCTTCTGGGCCTGTGGTCAGATTGCCAGGACAGGCGGCACAAAGGACATCAGAAGACACGGCAACTCATACAAAGTGTGCTCTCCGATTCGGCTCTGCATTTTTTTTCCCATGAAGGACGTTATTGGAGGAAATTCGAATATGGACTGTACGTGATAATCGTGTTGCACGAATCGTAAAGGATGGATTTGGAGACGTGGCGAGCCGAGGCTCTGAGGTCCCGGGAATTCTTACGGGGATGGGGAGAGAATCTTAAGAGGCTTCGGATTCTGCTGATTGATCGATTATTATTATTATTATTATTTTTTACCATTGGATAAATTACAAACCCCAGTGAATACAGTGAATTTTAAGAAAAATTGCAGGGGGTGTGTCCACGACACTCGAGCCTTCGGCTTGCGACCGCCCCGAGGGGAGGGGTTTGGTCTGGGGTTCTGTGCCTCCTCTCGCAGCCGAGCCTGGAAAGGCGAGGTCCACGGTAGAATCCTCTGGGCTCCCTCCGAATCCTGGACGTTGGCCAAGCCTGCAGTTGGGGCGGCCCCTAGCCCGGGGCCGCGCGGCGCAGGAGGCCCCGACTTTGGTCTGGGGGTGAACCTCGGAGGGTCTGGAGGGGTCGTCTCCCCACTGCACGCTGTGTCGGTGCCGCACCAGCCCCGCGCTCTGCGGGGTCATCGGTCAGGCTGAGCCCAGAGAGGACCGAATGCTTATCCACCAGGCCGGATGCTCCAGCCACTCACTGATCCAGCCGGAGTCCCCGACTACTCTCTGAAACCATCCGAGGGAGAATCCAGTGCATTTCCGAGCGTGGGGCTCCTTCCCGAGGAAACAGAAGAGCCAGGCTCCGCGAAGCCGTTGTTGCGAGGAGCCGCAGGAACGCAGGCAGCGGAGGGCTCCTGCGAGGTCTGCACCCGAGGTCCGCGGGGCGGGGGCGTTGGTTTCGTTCACCACTGCTCCTCAAGGTTCCAGTGCACGTTGGAACACGGCAAAAACTCAGCCTGGTTTTGAGTAATTACCCAAACCAATCTCTGGAAGTCTGTCTAGCCAGTGAGCAAAGGGTTTGGCAGCTGCCCCAGTGGCCTAATGGATAAGGCACTGGCCTCCTAAGCCAGGGATTGTGGGTTCGAGTCCCACCTGGGGTAGTAGGAGGGCCCTAACCTGGAGGTGTGTGTTGGATGTTTTAAATTACAAAAGGAAGTACAGCCCAAGTGAAGGGAAAACCTATGGAACTCAAAAGAAGTTTCCACCATCCTTAGAGTTACAGTGAGAGGTTTTACTTGTCTTCGATCCAGTCACAAGGCAAAGAGCATTGTCTTGTATCCAATCACAGGGGAAAGAACAATGAAAGAACAATGTGATCCTACATCTACTAGCCACACTTGTGTGAGTGTGTCTTAGTACTGATGCATGTGCAAGATTAATTGACTAATTATTCAACCTCAAAAAGAACTTTGGTCTGTTTCTAGTGATGCGGAATAACCCCCCTGTGAGAGGCATGTGATCCACTTTTTCTAAAACACACAGTAGCTCCCAAACCCCAGTCGATTTTGCACGAGTGCCCAGAAAAGAAACGGCTGTGAATGCTCAGGGCCACGCAGGGAAGGGGAGAAAACAGAGACTAGCAAAATGCAAAGTGTGCAGCTCAAGAGGTAAACAGAAACTGTGGAGAGCAGAGGTTGCACCTGGGAGAGGCGAAGGTCAGAGCTGAATGGGCGCCTGGAGAGTCGAGGTGACACGGGCCAACGATAACATGGACTTGATCTCGCTTAGGATTGCGGGTGATTTTCTGCCTGGCGTTCTGTTGTTTCAGCATAGTTACTTCTCTGACTTTTTATAGTTCCTGCAGGGCCTTGTTAGAGTCTTGTGTCAGTCCAGGATTTTGGTGTCCAGCAAAGGCTCTCTTTGACTGGCCTCTAACCCAGCACTCCGGTGACCCGAAGGTCCTGTGTCCTTGGATGTGCCATGCCAGACTTGTGTTTTTGCTCAGGTGCACGGGGTCTGGAATCAAATCTCAGAGCATCCATCTCTGATGGTTTCCCCCCGCCCCTTCTCATAACGAAAGTAAGCAGGGCTAGTATCAAAACAGAGGAGAGAGGGTCAGTGAAACGGGAGAAGACGCCTAACGCATTTCCTGTTCAAGTTAAATGTTGACGGACTCGGTTCTGCTTCCTGGTAAGGAAGAAAACAAAAATGAAAAGCAACAACGTCCCCTGATCCGGAATCCAACTCCCTTTCTTCTTCTGTTTTAAAAAATCCATTTTGTTAACCGCTGTATTGCCAGTAGATACTTACAGTAGGTGTCCAATGAGTGACTGAACGACTCTGTGAGGCCAGTGGTTTTGGGTATGTTCGGGAGCCTTTGGGACCTACAGCTTATGGGAGGACACCAGTTCCCAGGTTGGGGGGGGTTGTTTCGGGTGCATTCCTGCCAGGTGGGTTTTGTGGTTGAGCCCCTGCCTCAGGGTCCTGGCCGGCAGAGTCCCTGAGCCACCTGCTGACCAGAAGACCTGGGTCAAATCCTGCTCCGCTGTGAATGTTTCTTCTTTGGCCGAAGGTTCTGGTGCCCAGCTCTATCCTGGTGGTCGTGCCGACAGTATTTACACTCTTCCCTGAGTAGAAATGGCAGAGTCCTGTGCCCAGCTAGCTTAGTCAGTAGAGCCTGAGACTCTTAATCCCAGAGTCATGGGTTCCAGTCCCACAGTGGGCATAGGCGTCCCTTTCCACTTGCGCACTGGGCAGTAGAGAAGTGGGAAAGCCGACATTCCTTAAATCCATGCCCTGTTGGGACGCCTGGGTGGCTCAGTTGGTTAAGCAACTGCCTTTGGGTCAGGTCATGATCCCAGGGTCCTGGGATCAAGTCCTACAGTGGGCTCCTTGCTCGGCAGGGAGCCTGCTTCTCCCTCTGCCTCTGCCTGCCACTCTGCCTGCTTGTCCTCTCTCTCTGACAAATAAATAAATAAAATCTTAAAAAAAACCAACAACATGTGAGTCAAAGAAGCAAGATACAAAAGCCCACATATTAAAAAAAAATCCATGCCCCACAGATGTCCTTGAATGAAGCTTCTTAAGTCAGCAAGACTCAGAAAGATAATGTGCATAGTACTGTGTCATCTTAATTAGATGTATTCTATTCTCACTCTTGGCATTTTTGACATTGTGAGCTAGATGGTTCCCTGTTGGACAGGTCCGTCCTGTGCCCTGTAGAATGTTTAACAGCACCCTTGGCCTTTATTGTCTAGATGCCTGTAGTTTCCCCATAGTTGTGACAACTAAAAGTGTCTCCATATGTCAAGTGTCTCATGGTAGTGAGCCACTGCTCTGGAGAATCAAGGCCATAAATACTAGTGCAAATGGTTCTCATCTGAGATCTGACCAGAGAGCAAGCTTGGCACAGGGCCAGGTGTCAGGTCAGGGCAGCCTGCCACGGCCAACCTAGAAGGCAGCCTGGTGGGGTCAGGAAATGGGCTACGTACAGAGGGCTGAACAAATAAGTTAATATATTGAGGCTCATGGGAACCAGCTTTCTCCCTGGTGGACCTGGAAAAAGAGAAGACTTCGGTAAGTCCTGTGGTTTTGTCGTAGAATTGGAGGCATTAGTGATGTTATTTGATAATCCAGTAAAGGTTGTGTCACTGAGAAAGAGAGTTCATGGTAGTGATTTTATAATAGCAATTCTTATAATGGTATATTTCCCCCTTGAAATTAACAAGTAACCAGTTAAGTGATATAATCTGATACTACGTGAATATCCTGTTCCCTAGCAACTTATGAATTATCATTTTCACATTCCTTCATAATCATTGTCTCAAACGTTTATTTCACTGGGAGTTAAAAAAATGAACATTTCCTAGTTATACCATTTTTCTGTATTTTTAAAAATTTGAATTCAATTAGCCAACCGATAGCACATCATTAGTTTTAGATGTAGGGTTCAGTAATTCATCAGTTGTGTCACACCCAGTGCTCATCACATCACGCGCCCTCCTGCATGCCTGTCACCCAATTACCGTGTCCCCCCCTGCCTCCCCTCCAGCAACCCTCAATTTTGTTTCCTACAGTTAAGAGTCTCATGGTTTTTCTCCCTCTCTGACAACTTTCCATTCAGTTTTCCCTCCTTTCCCCTATGATCCTCTGTGCTGTTTCTTATATTCCACATATGAGTAAAACCATAAGATAATTGTCTTTCTCTGAGTGACTTATTTCACTCAGCATAATACCCTCCAGTTCCATCCACACTGATGTAAACGGTAAGTATTCATCCTTTCTGACGGCTGAGTAATATTCCATCGTGTGTGTGTGTGTGTGTGTGTGTGTGTGTGTGTGTGTGTGTGTAACATCTTCTTAATCCATTCATCTGTTGGTAGACATCTCGGCTCTTTCCACATTGCCATTGTGGACATTGCTGCTATGAACATTGGGGTGTATGTGCCCCTTCGGATCACTACATTTGTATCTTTGGGTAAATACCCAGTAGTGCGATTGCTGAGTTGTAGGGTAGCTCTATTTTTAGCTTCTTGAGGAACCTCCATACTGTTTTCCAGAGTGGCTGCACCAGCTTGCATTCCCATCAACAGTGTAAGAGTGTTCCCCTTTCTCTGCATACTCGCCAACATTTGTTGTTTCCTGTCATTAATTTTAGCCATTCTGACTGGTCTAAGGTAGTATCTCATTGTGGTTTTGATTTGAATTTTTCTGATAGCAAGTGACGTTGAACATTTTTTCATGTGTCTGGTGGCCATTTGTACGTTTTCTTTGGAGAAATGTCAGTTCATGTCTTCTCCCCATGTCTTGACTGGATTATTTGTTTTTTGGGTGTTGAGTTCTTTATAGATCTTGGATACTAGCCCTTTATTTGATATGTCATTTGCAAGTACCTTCTCCCATTATGTAGGTTGCCTTTTAGTTTTGTTAATTGTTTCCTTTGTTGTGCAGAAGTTTTTATATTTTTAAAAAGGCTTTATTTATTTATTTGATGCAGGGAGAGAGAGAAAGAGAGAGAGAGAGAGAGAGAGAGAGAGAGAGAGAGAGAGAGAGAGAGAGGGAGCACAAGCAGGGGAAGAGGGGGAGGGAGAGGCAGAATCCTAGCCAAGCAAGGGGCTCGATGTGGGGGTTGATCCAAGGACCCTGGGATCGTGAGCTGAACTGAAGGCAGACACTTAACTGACCCACCCAGGCATCCCTCACCTTAACTTTTAAAATACCTTTCTAATTTATCCTTTTGTCTTAAGTGTTCCTTCTCCAATCCTTTGTTCCACTCAGCTGATGGAACAACTAGTGGATCGTAGTAAGTAGATTTTTTGTTCAGGGACATTCCTTCCCATTTCCATTCTTTGGATCTGTTTGGAAACTCCTCCCCCTTCCATTTAGTCCTGATGATAATGTACATCCCTGGATTCTCACATGGAATGCATTGGGTTTATGACCCAGGATGGCCAGAACACCCCACTCTCCCATCCAGAGTGGTTGGTTCAGATTTGGGCATGGATCCAAGAAGGAATGATCACAGCCTTGCCTGGAATTAATAAGTAAACCCTGGAAGAGGCACCTGGCTGGCTCAGGCAATAAAGCATGCGACTCTTGATATTGGCATCCTGAATTTGAACCCCATATCAGGGTAGGGTTTTTCTTTTTTTTTTTTTTTTTT
>LNAC01000081.1:2360689-2451060 GCA_002007465.1 Ailurus styani | reverse complement strand
CAGAGAGAGAGGGGGAAGCAGGCTCCCTGCCAAGCAGAGAGCCCGATGCGGGCCTCGATCCCAGGACCCTGAGATCATGACCTGGGCCGAAAGCAGAGGCTTTAACCCACTGAGCCACCCAGGCGCCCAAATAAATAAAATCTTAAAAAAGAAAAACCTGGGCGCCTGGGTGGCTCAGTGGGTTAAAGCCTCTGCTTTCGGCCCAGGTCATGATCTCAGGGTCCTGGGATCGAGGCCCGCATCGGGCTCTCTGCTTGGCAGGGATCCTGCTTCCCCCTCTCTCTCTCTGCCTGCCTCTCTGCCTCCTTGTGATCTCTCTCCCGCTGTGAAATAAATAAATAAAATCTTTAAAAAAAAGATTTTATTTATTTAATAGAGAGACAGCAAGAGAGGGAACACAAGCAGGGGGAGTGGGAGAGGGAGAAGCAGGCTTCCTGCCAAGCAGGGAGCCTGATATGGGGCTTAATCCCAGGACCCTAGGGGTAGGGTTTACTTAAAAAATTGCAAAGTCTTATGGACATTGGGGAGGGTTTGTACTATATTGAGTGCTGTGAAAGGTGTAAGCCTGATGATTCACAGACCTGTACCCCTGGGGCAAATAAAAACAATTGCAAAGCCTCATTCCAAATCTCTGTACTCTGTATCACCCCACAGTGCCTACACCCAAAAGGGAATAAATATTTTTTAAAAGTTTGAAAAGAGGGGTGACTGGGTAGCTCAGTCATTAAGCGTCTCCCTTTGGCTCAGGTCCTGGGATCGAGCCCTGCATCAGGCTCCCTGCTTGGCAGGAAGCCTGCTTCTCCCTCTCCCACTCCCTCTGCTGGTGTTCCCTCTCTCACTGTGTCTCTCTCAGTCAAATAAATAAATAAAATCTTTAAAAAAAGAAATTAAAAAAAATTTAAAAAAGAAAACGCTGGTAGAGAGAAGTTCTCTGTGCCCAGCGATTGCCAGTCTAGGAGGATGTGAGTTTGGAGCTACTGGTGGCCATCTTGTCTGCTACATGGAGAGAGGCAGTCTGTAGAATGAAGTCAAACAGAAAAAACAAAATAGATAAGAAATACAGGCCCTGATGTCATTTTTTGGGTCCCTTCATCTAGCCCTGCCTGAAACTTGCAAGAACTTTGGACTTTGCAATTACATCCACCAATAGATTCTTCTTCTTCTTCTCTCTCTCTTTAAGTTTTTATTTATTTATTTGACAGACAGATAGCATAAGTAGGCAGAGCGGCAGGCAGAGGGAGAGGGAGAAGCAGGCTCTCCTTGGAGCAGGGAGCCCAATGCGGGACTCAATCCCAGGACCCTGGGATCATGACCTGAGCCGAAGGCAGCGGCTTTAACCCACTGAGCCACCCAGGCGCCCGGTGGTTCCTATTCTACTTCATTTACCCCTGAATTAAAATACAGAATAAAAAACTTGTCAACTGGCCCCTTATAAAAATGACTATTGCCATATGAAGATAAACACAAGACACTGTTTCCAAATGACATTTATCCAGAACATAGATGATTGAGCAGAGAGAGAGCGAAGGATGTAAATATCACTTCATACCTTCAGCCTCCACGTAGTGAACATGGTCTAAGCCCAGTGCCTTGATGAGATTAGGGGTCATGAGATGTTTAACATAAATGACCTCATTTAACCTGCACAAATGTACAAGATTATTTTATGATTCTGTGAAGGTTGATAGATTTCTCAAGGTCATACAACTGGTAATGTTGGATCTGGGAATTAGGTGCACATCTGTGTGAATCCAAAGGTTATTCTCTTCATTCATATGCAGCATCATGTATATTTCCTAATAAGGACAGCAACTCAGCTTGGGTTGGGGATAAAATATAGGCTTGTGAGTTTTCTCTAGCAGAAAAATCATTGCTAATGATTTCCCCCAAGACTGGTTCATTTCCAGTGTTGCCAAGCTCTAAAGCAGCAATAACATAATTCTGACAGCAGGCCTTTATTATCAGTGTTGGATCCAAAAGAGCCCAAGGAGGAGAAGGGACAATTACTTGCTATTTGTCTCTAATGAGGCTCTTAGGGAATATGACCCTAGTGGCCATGGAGGCTCTTGTAAAGGGCTGGCCCTCTGATTCCCCCAGATATCCTTCCTATGCCAAGGGTTGAGTCTGTGTACTCCAGCCCTTATTCAAGAAGACTTAGCCTGAAAACCCCAATGACCAGTCCCTTTTCCTCAAACCAATAATCTCTGGCCAGGTCTAGAAAAGTGAAGCAAGCTTGGGGCTTCTGGTGGCTGTGATGACTGCTGTTCTTTCGGGGGTAAGAGTCAGATCAGAGGGACTTTATCAATAACTGATTGTTAAGGTGTAAACTTCTTGTGGGGGCACTCCTCACTACGTCTTTCTTTAAAGTGGAGCCAAAGAAACAGTTCTGAGATCACCAACCATCGCTTGCAGTCACCCAGTCATGACCATATATGTCTTGTATGTCTACGAGACCTGAACTGTGCAGAAAACCAATTAGCTGAGTTTCTGCTGCTAACTCTGGGTCATTTCCATTTCTGTTTTACAAGTTAGACTGAGGGAGCTTAGTGGACCTAACCAAGAAGGGCTGGCTCAAAGCTCTGTGAAGTGTTGGAAAATGTTAGCCCAGGAGGTAGCAGCAGCAATATTATCATATTGATTGATCACTGATAGCATTCTCTGACCAAACATGTTAGGGATGTGTAACATGTCCAGATTAGAGATAATGGAACTGAAAATTGTCCTCTGAGGTAACACCCTCATAATAATAATGACGTCAATATTCATATATTAGGAAATATGTTTAGTATATCTCAGTCTCTATGGTAACCGCCTACATGTGTTCTCCAGTATTCATAAATATTAATGTCTATTAATATTCTTTTTTTTTTTTTTTAAATTTTATTTTTATTATTTGCCCAAGGGGTACAGGTCTGTGAATCATCAGGCTTACATCTTTCACAGCCCTCACCAAAGCACAAACCCTCCCCAATGTCCATAATCCATCCACCCTATCCCTACCCTCCCACCCCCCAGTAACCCTCAGTTTGTTTTATGAGATTAGAAGTCTCTTATGGTTTGTCTCCTTCCCCATCCCATCTTGTTTCATTATTTTTCCCTCCCTACCCCCCACAGCCCCCCACCCTGCCCCTCAAGTTCCTCATATCAGAGAGATCATATGATAATTGTCTTTCTCTGATTGACTTATTTCGCTCAGCATAATACCCTCCAGTTCCATCCATGTTGTTGCGAATGGCAAGATTTCGTTTCTTTTGATAGCTGCATAATATTCCATTGTATATATATACAATGTCTATTAATATTCTTATATCTGTAGTGACTTATGACACTATCTGAAGATACATGGTCTTGATAGAAATTTCGAACATACAGAGAATGTATGGATAAAACCACTGTCATGATCTTTCAGTGTCCTTCCAGAGGCACTGTCCTCATTTTGCTAATGAAAGGATGGTGGTACAGAGAAGGCCATCTCTGGCCAAACACACAGTGAGCAAGATTCTAATGCCTCTCCTGTCTCACACAGCCTTTCTCCTTGCTGTCTTCTTAGTAGCTCCACTTTAACCAACATTTTCCAGGCTTGTGAATTTTTTCTGCTTTATCTGCCTCTGGGATCAGGCATCCAGCCCCATGAAAGGGCCAAACCAGTCCAGCGTCTCCGAGTTCCTCCTCCTCGGGCTCTCCAGGCAGCCCCAGCAGCAGCAGGTCCTCTTCGTGCTCTTCCTGAGCATGTACCTGGCCACGGTCCTGGGGAACCTGCTCATCCTCCTGGCCATCGGCCTGGACTCCCGCCTGCACGTCCCCATGTACTTCTTCCTCAGCAACCTGTCCTTCGTGGACATCTGCTTCTCCTCCACCACTGTCCCCAAGATGCTAACCAACCACATACTGGGGACTCAGACCATCTCCTTTCCTGGGTGTCTCACACAGATGTATTTTCTATTCATGTTCGTGGACATGGACAATTTCCTCCTGGGTGTGATGGCCTATGACCGCTTTGTTGCCATATGCCACCCCCTACACTACTCAACAAAGATGACCCACCGGCTCTGTGCCTTGCTGGTCGCTGGGTCATGGGTCATCGCCAGCCTGAATTCTCTGTTGCATACCCTGCTGATGGCTCGACTCTCGTTCTGTGCAGACAATGCTATCCTGCACTTCTTCTGTGATGTGACGCCCCTCCTGAAACTCTCCTGCTCTGACACACACCTCAATGAGGTGATGATTCTGACCGAGGGTTCTCTGATCATGATCACTCCATTTATTTGCATCCTGGCTTCATATGTCCATATTACCTGTGCTGTCCTGAGAGTCCCATCCACGAAGGGAAGATGGAAAGCCTTCTCCACCTGTGGCTCCCACCTGGCTGTGGTTTCTCTCTTCTATGGCACCATCATTGCTGTGTATTTCAACCCTTTGTCCTCACACTCTTCTGAGAAGGACACCGCAGCCACTGTGATGTACACCGTGGTGACCCCCATGCTGAACCCCTTCATCTACAGCCTGAGGAACAGGGATTTGAAAAGGGCCCTTGGAAAAGTGGTTTCCAGGAAGATGTTTTCTTTCTGATGAGAGAATCAAAGCTGAGTTTTATTTCCATGAAAACTCATTTTTTTTATCAGTTGATTTAAGATAGCAGCTGTTTTGTCAAAGACAGTCTGGAAACAAACATGTTGATGTTTGTGCTAGGGGCATGTAGAAGGAAGTCGTTATATTTACTTGTGGACTGAATTCACCCATAACCCGCTGCATCTACCATCTACCTGATTTATTTTACACCCAACTCAAGTATTTCCTTTCTTTTTTTTTTCTTTTTTTTTTTAAAGATTTTATTTTTATTTATTTGACACAGAGAGAGAGATCAGATCACAAGTAGGCAGAGAGGCAGGCAGAGAGAGAGGAGGAAGCAGGCTCCCTGCCAAGCAGAAAGCCCGATGCGGGCCTCGATCCCAGGACCCTGAGATCATGACCTGAGCCGAAAGCAGAGGCTCCAACCCACTGAGCCACCCAGGCGCCCTCAAGTATTTCCTTTCTTTCTTTTTTTTTTTTTACAGGTTTTATTTATTTATTTGACACAGAGAGAGAGAGATCACAAGTAGGCAGAGGCAAGCAGAGAGAGAGGAGGAAGCAGGCTCCCCGCTGAGCAGAGAGCCCAATGCGGGCCTCGATCCTAGGACCCTGAGATCATGACCTGAGCCGAAGGCAGAGGCTTTAACCTACTGAGCCACCCAGGTGCCCAAGTATTTCCTTTCTAAGTGGTCTCTCTGGAAGGATACATGCTATACCTACTTTTAAATATTAGAATTACCTGGAAGCTCTTACAATCCTCTGATGTCCAGGCCCCAACAATGACCAGATAGATTAGAGTAGCATCTCTGGGGGTGGAGCCACAACACAGATTGTAAAAATCTCAGTTGACTCTAATGAGCAGTCAGGGTGGGTATCATTGGTCTATCTTGTATTACTTACATGTCCTGTGTTGGTCTGTCATAAAAATTGAGTGACAAAAATGCCCAGAAAAATTACTTTTGTGGGGTGCCTGGCTGGCTCAGTCAGATGAGCACAGTACTCTTGATCTCAGGTCATGAGTTCAAGCCCCACGTTGGGTATAGAGATTACTTTAAAAAAATTGGTTTGACGCTCATGCAAAAGAATGGAGTAAAATATGAGGACTGAAGTGGGTGATAAAATTTCAAGTGAGAGGGCGCCTGGGTGGCTCAGTGGGTTAAAGCCGCTGCCTTCGGCTCAGGTCATGATCCCAGAGTCCTGGGATCGAGGCCCGCATCGGGCTCTCTGCTCAGCAGGGAGCCTGCTTCCTCCTCTCTCCTCTCTCTCTCCTGCCTTTCTGCCTACTTGTAATCTCTCTCTCTGTGTCAAATGAATAAATAAAATCTTTAAAAAAAAATTTCAAGTGAGACTCAGAGGCCCAGGTGGGCACGTGGCCCACAGCTTCAAGAAGTGAAGCAGCACAGAATGGGGAAACATTCTAGTTGCAGAGGATCCTGGGTGGCTGTCAGATCATGGTGCATGGTCTTGATACCAGGGAAGCAAATTGACACTTGCTATTCCCTCTGCCTGGACCATCACCCCCTACTTTCTTCTTTGTGGCATTAAGGACACAACACTCCCCCAACATCAACACCCTCCCACACTTTCAAGAGCCAAGTCTAATGTCACTTCCATGGATGCCTCCTGATTCCTGAGCTCTATTTTTTCCCTTTGGTTTATTCTTCTACTCCAGCAAAGGCTTTCCACAAATTATCAGCTCTTCCATACCCAAATGCACACACTATTCATCTTGTAACCCTGTGTACCCCACTGCTTCTAGACCAAAGGCCTCGCTGAAAGAAAAAAGTGGATGAATGAATGAATACTACCTTAGCTTTTAATTTGAACACTATTACTTGAGAAGAAGTTTTTAAACTTTCCTCATTTAAAAATTTCCATTTTGAATTAGACAGGTAATACCTACACACTATGGAACACCAAAAATCATAAAGAATAAAGTTAAAAAAAGAATAAAGTTAAAATAACCTGCAATCTTGCTGCTCCAAGATAATTTCTGTTATATACCTCTGAATAAATTTTAGAAAAGCTGGCTGCAATCTTTCCATATTATTTGGTTTTCCAATTTTCTACCTCCTTCTTTCCATGTCAGTAAAGATCTTAGAAATATGATTTTATTGGCTACATAATATCTTATCCATTCATGGATTCATTTCCTGACTCTGAACAATTTCAAGTGTTTCTGTGCTATAAATAATGCTACTGTATACGTCCGGGTGTATAATTCTTTGTGTCCCTTGATACATAGCTTAGGTGACCAATTTCTCCAGCGTGAAGTAAAAATTAAGGTCATCATTTATTTATTTCTTCATTATTTCTGCCCCACTTTATCTGTCATGTATTATCAGTGTGTCCAGTACCTCCCTCTTGGTGTCAAAGTAGTCAGAAGCTCATTCACAAGAGTCCGCCAGTCCTGCTGACTGGTGGAGAGAGAGAACCAGAAGTTGGACCCATCCATCGGCATGACTGTGCACATGACTAGCACACAGTGTAGCTCCTGAACCTTGATTTTGTTTAGTCTTCTGGAGACCTGTTTGCTGCAGCACTGATGCTTGTGGCTTACATCCCTTTGGGGGCTGCCCTGGGACCCTCCTATGGCCTCGGGTTGTAGCTCTCTGAGCTCAATTTTACTTTATCGTCCTCTAAAGTCTGACTATGAGCCATGGTGACTACACCTATAGGGGCTTCTAGCTCCACTGTGTCAACCAAAAACACCCAGCTCATAATTACCCTTCTACCTTTGACATCCTCTCTGAATCCTTGGGGTCTTTTTATATGGCATGGACTTCAATTGGTTTTTTTCTAAGATATGGTTATATCTGTAAAATAGAATTCAGATAAGTGTATATGAAAATCATAACATTCTGGGACGCCTGGGTGGCTCAGTCTGTTAGGCGTCTGCCTTCGGCTCAGGTCATGATCCCAGGGTCCTGGGATTGAGTCCCTCATTGGGCTCCCTCTTCCTCTGCCTGCCTCTGCTGCTTGTGCACGCGCTCTCTCTCTCTCTGTCAAATAAATAAATAAAATCTTAAAAAGAGAAAATTGTAACATTCTGATAATGTTTTTATTGATCTGTAAAATCTTATTGGTATTTCAACTATTGTTTCTATTTATTAATAGCTTTTACGTTTTTATTTGATGTTAGATTTTGGAGGGCACAGAGGTTCACAAAGATTGTACATTCATTATGGATTGTATCTTTCAGTAACGAAATATCTTTGTTCTCTCTAATCCTTTTAATATTAACCAAAGTATTCCTTTAAGGAATTGAATCATTAGCTCTACTTTTTTCTTGGCTTGTGTTGGCTCATTCTGATGGACTTTCTGAAATAGTTGACTTGGATGAAGGATTCTTTCCCTGTTTTTCAGGATATATATTTAAAGCTTCTAGTACCTGAGAAAAAATTAAACTACGATCCTTCACCTAGAAAGAATTAGTCAACAATAAATGCCTCCATCGCCTATTTACTATTAAAAAACAAATGCACTGTTATGAGTATAAAATGAATTCATGCATGGTGAGAGACAGTACTCCGTGGGTCTCTAGCTCTTCTGTACATTTTGTGAGCAGTCACTGCTTCTGTTCTATACCTTCTTCTTCAATGATGTTTCTATCGTGAATGGCCTTGGAAGATGAAAGTGGTGTCTTTCCAGAGCAAGGGGTGGGTCTTTCACCATCCAGCATAATAAATATAATGTTTCCTTCTGGAACAAATGTCAGGAAGGCTTATTCCTACTTACAAAAGATTTGATTTCCTAAGCTTGGGGATTCTTTTCTCCAAATCATCCACTGTGTACACAGGTGCTGCCTGGATTTATTCATGTCATTCCATGGGAACTGGGGCTTAAGGAATTGGTATAAAGGCTGCCGTTCTGGCTCCTATTATTGGTGTAATAAAGTCCTTTCTCTCTGACCTGGAAGGTTTGTGTCTTCTGCCTCCATCCATGAAATTCCCAGACTAGCTTGTTAACTTGCAAGCATGGTAAAATCTCAGACTCTTTGTAGTTCTTAACATTGCTTATTGCTGTTTTTTAAAAAATATTTCTTTTATCTATCTATCTATCTATCTATTTATTTATTTATTTGTTTGTTTAAGAGTGAGACAGAGCATGAGTAGAGTGGGAGGAACAGAGGGAGAGGGACCAGTAGCCTTCATGGTGAGTGCTGAGCCTGATGCAGGGCTTGATCCCACAACCCTGCGATCATGACCCCAGCCGAAATCAAGAGTTGGACACTGCAAAGACTGAGCCACTCAGGTGTTCCTTGACACTGCTTATTGAAGAAAGTTTTTGGAAAATGCAGAAAATTATCAAGGAGGAAAAAAATCAGAAAATCCTGAAATCTGAATATTTTTGTTTCCCTCTTCTTTTAGCATTTTAATTATAATGATACTCTTGAAACAATAAGGATGGCTAAGCCATGCTGGCTGACTAAAACAAATATGCTTAACTTCAAGGCTTTATTGCATTTAGCACATTTTTAAATTAAATTAAAATTTTAAAAGATTTTATTTATTTATTTGACTGAGAGATAGAGAGTATAAGTTGACAGAGCAGCAGGCAGAGGGAGAGGGAGAAGCAGGCTCTCCGCTGCGTAGGGAGCCCAATGTGGGGCTTGATCCTGTCCTGGGATCATGACCTGAGCCGAAGGCAGTTGCTTAACCAACTGAGCCACCCAGGCCTCCCTAGCATATTTTAAAATATATTTTGAAAATGTCATTTAGTGTTTTCTTTAAATATATAATTTTATGAAATATAATTGATGCCATCTAGTTTTTTTTTTTACGATTTTATTTATTTATTTGACAGACAGAGAGAGAGATCACAAGTAGGCAGAGAGGCAGGCAGAGGGAGAGAGGAGGAAGCAGGCTCCCTGCTGAGCAGGGAACCCGATCCCAGGACCCTGAGATCATGACCTGAGCCGAAGGCAGAGGCTTTATTTACCCCACTGAGCCACCCAGGCACCCCTGAAATCCTTTTCTGCTAAAATTAACCACAATTGCAACTAAGAACCCTGAATGAAACAGGCTGGAATGTAACCAAGCATCAGAAAGGAATTGAACCCAGAATTGGAACACCATGAAGATTTTATCCAACTGATATTTTCTTTCTCTGTGTTTATTTCCCTGACCCTTTTCTGCTTCTCAGTCCATCAGACAGTATTGCGCGGGCAGAAGGTTGGATTTATACATTCCAGGCAAGCCGCATAATGATATGGAGTGGCTCTCTGTAAATCCTAGTTCCAAATACCCTGGTCCAACCAGCTATGGTGAAGGAAAGAGGATGTGGTACAAACATGGTGGCTGGGACCCTGCTCCTACTACTGTTTGGATTTGGGGCTTCCATTCAGAAAAAAGGTAAACAATGTCAGTTGGACTCAAATCCCAAAAAATATCTACCCTTAGGGCCTGGAGTTTATAAATCACAGCATGCTGGGTTCTCCTGGAGACCACTTGCCTTAGAGTCAAGCTATCCTCTTTCCCAGATGCTTCATGGTTTCCTCTCAGCTCTGTAATGTGCTCTCAACATTCCCACTAGTAAAATGGAGATTAGGCAGCACTAATCTTCTTGGAATATAACTAGACATAAGAAAGTCAAGGTGACACAGAAAACACAGGAATATCCCAGGGTCTGAAAAAAAGGAAATGAGAACAAGGACTTAATAACTGAATTTTAACATATATGGGCACACACCCAGATCACTCAGTTCCAAGGGAATTTTGTCTTGGATTTGTCTATAACAAGGTGGGTTCATTTCTAATATCTTTCAAGTTCTGATCCAAGAATTACATTTAAACCTTAGATAATATTCTTTGTCATTACTGTTTGGTCCAAAGGGCCAAAAGTAGGCAAGACAATTATTCTTTTCTCTTCTCTAATGAGGCTCTCAGGGAATCTTGTCCCCATGGTTAGGAAGCTCCTGTAAATGCTTGCTCTGTGATTGCCCCAAATATCTTTCCTGAACAGAGGACTAAGACCATGAACTCTGACTGTTCAGTCACTCTTTACCTGCCTCTGTTTCCAAGGCCCTCCAGTCACTACAATGAAGAGAAGCATTGATCAGTTACGTAGAGGTGAAGAACACTGGTAGCAATAACACCAACCTCCCCTCAGGTGAGATTGCAGTATTGGAGACATCGATACCTATTAAGACACAAAGATTTTATAGGAAACTCCTCTGCTACATCTTCCTGATGCAGGAAGTTAATAATAGGAGTCCTAAATCTATCGCATGTCACTCAAGGACCCAGTAATAATCAAGCGTTTCTCCCATCTCTTATGAATTACACAGGAATTGGATAGATTGGGGTTGGGGAGAATTGGGAAATGTCAGCAGAGCCATGTAGTCAGGCTGTATAGATATCTGTCTCTTTTTAAGGGTTGGTGTGTGTGTTTTCAATACAAATTAAGAATCAGTGAATCCAGTAGGAAAAAACATCAGAACTGTGTGCTGGAAGTTGGAAGTACAGGTTGGGTGGACACATCCTCTTAGCAATTTTATGAACTGATGTGCAAGTGTGATCCTGCATGAGTCTGATTTGTTACATCCTAACCATCCCTGTATAGGTTTCTGACTTCACTGTTGTCTCTTCATCTGCGTCCAGCCCCATGAAAGGGCCAAACCAGTCCAGCGTCTCCGAGTTCCTCCTCCTCGGGCTCTCCAGGCAGCCCCAGCAGCAGCAGGTCCTCTTCGTGCTCTTCCTGAGCATGTACCTGGCCACGGTCCTGGGGAACCTGCTCATCCTCCTGGCCATCGGCCTGGACTCCCGCCTGCACGTCCCCATGTACTTCTTCCTCAGCAACCTGTCCTTCGTGGACATCTGCTTCTCCTCCACCACTGTCCCCAAGATGCTGACCAACCACATACCGGGGACTCAGACCATCTCCTTTCCTGGGTGTCTCACACAGATGTATTTTCTCTTTGAGCTTACCGACATGGACAATTTCCTCCTGGGTGTGATGGCCTATGACCGCTTTGTTGCCATATGCCACCCCCTACACTACTCAACAAAGATGACCCACCGGCTCTGTGCCTTGCTGGTCGCTGGGTCATGGGTCATCGCCAGCCTGAATTCTCTGTTGCATACCCTGCTGATGGCTCGACTCTCGTTCTGTGCAGACAATGCTATCCCGCACTTCTTCTGTGATGTGACGCCCCTCCTGAAACTCTCCTGCTCTGACACACACCTCAATGAGGTGATGATTCTGACCGAGGGTTCTCTGATCATGATCACTCCATTTATTTGCATCCTGGCTTCATATGTCCATATTACCTGTGCTGTCCTGAGAGTCCCATCCACGAAGGGAAGATGGAAAGCCTTCTCCACCTGTGGCTCCCACCTGGCTGTGGTTTCTCTCTTCTATGGCACCATCATTGCTGTGTATTTCAACCCTTTGTCCTCACACTCTTCTGAGAAGGACACCGCAGCCACTGTGATGTACACCGTGGTGACCCCCATGCTGAACCCCTTCATCTACAGCCTGAGGAACAGGGATTTGAAAGGGGCCCTACGAAAAATGATGGGCAGGAAGATATGTTCTTAGTGATGAAAGTGTAATGGGCCTATTATTCCCAGGCCCATTAACCTTTGTCAGCTCACGGAAATGTAGCTGTCAAAGTGTTTACAAGGAAGTTAGAATAAATAATCTCAATAGGCAGTTTTGAATGAACTTAGACTTAAGTACAACCCTGCTCCTTTAAATAAGTAATTTATTTGTTTCTAATTCCTGTATTTAAACCTTCTTTGCATAAAGGTCAAGTTTTTCCTTTCTAGGTGATCACTCTAAAAATTTACATGTAAGAAAATTTGTTTCCATTTTCTTTCTGGAAATGCTCTCAGAATCTAAGGCAGTGTTTTTCAATCTTGGATACATGACAGTATCACCTGGGGAGCTTTGACACCGTATATATGGTTGCTGGACCAAGCTTTGACCAATTAAACCGGAAGTTCTGGGTGAGATCCAGGCGTTGTTGGCATTTTTTCCCTTTAAGTTCCCCAGGGGGTTCTCATGTAATTTCTGAGTTGACAATCATGCTGCTTTGGATGTACTTTATGAGTGCTCATTACAAAGAGGAAGCCTAGGAATCCTAAGGGGAAATCTGATGTCTAATGAGGGTAGTAACAACAGAGGTGAAAAAGTCACTGAGGTTTTCTGTGGGCTCAAGTGTTCTTGCGCTGAGAGGGCTGGTCTTTTGGCTGAACTCACATTCCTGAGCCTCGCGTGGAACCCAAACAACACTTCATAATTTCTAGGGCTCCTATTAGTCTGTTTAGGCTGCTCTACGAGAAACACTATACACTGTAGCTTAAACAACAAACATTCATTTCTCACAGTTCTGGAGGCTGGAAATCCAAGATGAAGGTGTCAGAGGATTCAGTGTCAGATGGCAGCCTGCTTCTTGGTTCTTCTTTCTGTGTCCTCAGGTTGTAGAAGGGGCGAGCAAGCTCTCTGACGTCTATTTTATGAGGACACTAATCCCTTCATGAGGGCTTCCCCACTCGTGACTTAGTCACCTCCCAAAGGTCCCACCTTCAAATACTAAACATTAGAGGTTAGGTTTCAGCATTTTAATATTTTGGAGGGGCACGCAAACAGTCTGTGGCAGTGTCTCATCATCCAATTTGATTGCCTTGCTTTAGGGGGTATATTTAGCCATAAGGTGTTCCTTTGATTTTGGAAAAACAGATTAACATTTGCTTTTTCATCTGTTCAGGATGCCTAGTCCTTCTCCCTGAGGGACAAACCTTCTCTGAACCTTCAAGATCCAAGTCAGTATTTCCCCTCTGAAACTTTTGATGATTTCTCTAGGCTAAGATTCTCATTCTCTCTCCTGAATTCCCACAGAAAACTCTTCTTTGAATTATTATATATGTGATACTGTGTAGTCTGTTTATTGCTGCTTCCTCTCCCCCTTCCCCTTTGCCCTTAGGCACGCCAAAGACTGTGATATGCTCGGGGATCACATGCATAAACTATTCACCTTCGACACCCATAAAAAACTTGGCTCCTGACACTTATTGCACATGCAAACCATTAATACTGAATAGGGGAACGAAAAGCATGTGCTCTGGAGAACCCAATCTGAGAGGTCTTTTAGCTTTTAATTGATTAATGAATTATTATTATTATTTTTGTTTTTTAAAATATTTTGTTTATTTGTTAGAGAGAGAGAGCACAAGCAGGCAGAGCGGCAGGCAGAGGCAGAGAGGGAAGCAGGCTCCCTACTGAGCAAGGAGCCTGATGCGGGACTCGATCCCAAGACTCTGGGATCATGACCTGAGCCAAAGGCAGACTGCTTAACCAGCTGAGCCACCCAGGCATCCCTGGTCTTTTAGCTTTTAAAAAATATATATTTCGTTTATTTGACAGAGAGAGAGTGCATGTGCTTACGAGAGGGTGGGTGAGGAAGAGAGAGAGAGGGGCTATGGGAGAGAGAGAGAAGCAGACTCCCCACTGAGCAGGGAGCTCAACTCAGGACTTGGTCCCAGGATCCCAGGACCATGACCTGAGCTGAAGGCAGATGCTTAACCTACTGAGCCACCTAGATGCACCGAGAGAGGTCTTTTAATAATAGTAACAACAATGGAATGACAACAAAGGAAAAGAACAGATACATCAGGTTGCATAATCAAAGATTAAGTATTAGGGTCTAGTCCCTTTGCCGCATTAGTGACTATTTATTGAAACAACATTTAATATTTTATTTGGAGATATAATTTTACAAAACACCTTGTTGCTATTCATTTTGCTTGATTTTGGATGACCCTAGGTGCCCTTACTGCCTGCCTCAGAAAAACCAAGGCTGCCAAAAGAATGTACCATTTGTTCCAGAAACAGCTGAAGATAGGGGCCCTGTCAGTATGGTGGGGTAGGAGCCTAGCTTCCATAAGGGTCAATTAGCAAACCCAGATGGGTTTCACAAGGACCAACCCTCTCATCCAGCTTTTTAAAATTTTCTACTTCCCTGACTGCTGAAGCTTCTGCCCCTCCCTCTCCCTACCTCTTCATTCTCCCTTTAAAATGCCCAGTCACCTCTGCAGAAAATGGAAAGGAGCTCAGCTCCTTCCCCTACCGTCAGTAGATACTGAATAAAATCAATTTTCACTGCTTTAACTAACGTCTGTCTGTATTTATCTTTGACACTAGCTCAGTAGAAGCAAACTCATCAGTAATGTTTTCAGAATCTTCTTTGCCTGTTTCAACTGAGAGAACTGCCGTATTTGACAATTTCTCTTGACTAAGTGAAGGTCTTAAATAATGTTAACTTACTGATCTTGTCTTTTAAAATGCTTATATTTCGTTAAAAGATGTTTTGCATTAACTTTGCTTTCTAAAAAGCACTGCACTGAAATATTGCTTACTTTGATTACTAAGGCCTTTGAGCCCCTACACATTTCGCACTTGCACCCCCCGCCCCCAGTGTCTGGAGCCACCCGCCAGCCGGAGCTCGGGACCTCCCTTACAGCCTGTCGGCCACGCGCAGGCGCAGCGCGGGAGAGGCGGCTCAGGCGGAATCACTTCCCGGAAGCGCTGGTCACGCCCTCCGACGGAAGCAATCAGAGGCTGCGTCGCCCCGCCCCGCGTGCTCTTGCCCAGTTAGATGCGAGGAGCGGAGTCTCCGCTCTGCTTGGTCTCCGCGACGAGGGGCGGCTTAGTTTTTCTCCGAAATGTGGCGGACTGAGGACTCCAGCTTGGAGCGGAGGTTCTGCGTCTCCGTAAGTGGCTCTGAGGCTTTCCCCCCCTAAATGGCGTAGAGAGGCACTCCGGGGTTGGTGCCCACAAAACTTGGGCAGCTGACGGGTCCCATGAGCCTTCCTTTGCACCTGCCCCGGTCCTTTAGGGCTCTGGCCCTTTGTCTTCCCTTCCTGGTTAGGATGGGTCACAGGTGTTCAGGATTCCTCTCTCCGACTTCCGCAGGCTGGGACTTCCAAAGGCTGAAGTCAAGGTCTCACTTCCAGTTTGGATATCCTTTCAAAAGGTGAGGTTGGTGGAGGAGCCAGGAGCGCAAAAGCGGGTGTAGGTGGTTCAGGCACTTCTCAGAGTAGGGTGCCTCTGTACTCCGAGGACCAGGCATTGCCTGGGTGATTATTAGAAATGCATCATCTTAGGCTGCATCCCAGACTTCCTGATTCAGAGTCTTTACTTTAACAACATGCCTGGGTGATTTCTGTGCATGTTAATGTTTGAGAATTGGTGCTTTAAGCCTCCCAAGGCAGGCAGAGAGAGGAGGAAGCAGACTCCCTGGTGCTTTAAGCCTCCCAAGATCTGTGGTGTAGGAGGCAATGTTGATGTATGCATTTGGTTCTGGAGACAGTGGCCTATACTGCAAACGTAAGAGAGGTTAAGGCATGAGCCTTGGTCCTCAGACTTAGGATCTTTATGACATTCCATGTATCACTTGTCACTTAATCAAGATGTTATAATGAAAGTGGTGTGATACAGGTAGAAAACCTTTGTGAGCATAGGTATCTGGGAATGTATGGAAGCACTCATGAAAAGGAAACTAATATGCACAAGAAGGCACTAATCAATCTGAGGTTTAAAGACTGATCGCTGTGTGTTAGGGATGAATGGATCTATCCCATCTGCATCTCACAAATACTGTTTCAAGGCAAGGAATTCACTTTATAATAAAAGGAATGTGAGGGGCACCTGGATGGCTCAGTCGGTTAAGCATCTGACTCTTGATTCAGCTCAGGTCCTGATCGAAGGGTCCTGGGATTGAGCCCTGAATTGGGCTCCATGCCCAGTGGAGAGTGCTTGGATTCTCTCTCTCCCTCTCCCTCTCCTTCTGCCCCTCCCCCTGCTCTCCTGTGCGCTCTCTCTCTCTCTCTCTCTCTCAAATAAATAAATAAATCCTTAATAAAAGGAATGTGATAACCAGTTGCCAAATTGACCCCCAGTGATCCTGGTATTGTGTGATCCCTTCCCACATTGACTCGGGCTGACTTTGTTTTAATCCATTCAGGCCACTATAACAAAATACCATAGACTGGCTAGTTTATAAAAAACAGAAATGTATTTTTTCACAGTTCTGGAGGCTGGCAAATCCAGGATCAAGATGCTGGCACATTTGGTGTCTGGTGAGAGCCTATTGCCTGGTTCACAGATGGAAATCTTTAGTGTAACCTCGCAGAGTGGAAGGGACAAGGAGCTTTCTCAGGCCTTCTGTTATAAGGACACTAGTACCATTAGTGAGGGTTCTGCCCTCAGTACCAGAGCATCTCAGAAAGGCACTGCCTCCTAATACCATCACCTTGGAGGTTAGGATTTCAATGTCTGAATGTTGCGGGGACATAACCATTCTGAACATAGCACTGTGTAAACCGCAGAATCTTGTGGAAATGATGGTGTGTGACTGTAGGAGCTCCATCATAAAAGATAGTGTGGTTTCCATCTAGCTCTCTTGAATCACTTGCTCTGGGAAACCAGTTACTCTGTTGCAGGGACATCTCAAGTTAGCTCTGTGGGGAAGTTGAGGTGAGGACTGAGGCTTTCTTGCCACAGGTAAAGTTAGGTACCATCTTAGAAGTCCATCCTCCAGCCGCAGTCAAGCATTCAGATGACTGAGTCCCTGCTGACAACTTAACTGCAGTCTCATGACAAGTCCTGATCTAGAACCATTCATCTCAACTATTACCAGGTCCCTGATTCACAGGAATTGTGTGAGATAAATGTTTACTGTTTTAAGTTGCTAAGTTTGGGGATAAGTTGTTACTTGACAATGGATAATTAATGTAAGGGATAAGGCTGGTGTCCTTGTGAGTCTCTGAAATTTACTTGTACACCATCACCTGGAGCAACTGACCTTATGGAATAGAGAAATGGTCTTTTAAAGACTCAGTTTGGGCACCAGTTAAGGTTGCCTTGTGAGGTTAGGGTGCTGTTTTACAGGATACAATGTAAGTTTCATACCAGTGGACAATATCTGCTGAACTTTCTACCAACCGGGAATTTATGGGGCAAGGAAACAAGAGGTAAAAGCGGGCATTACTTTTTGTAATATGTAATGATCTACTTGCAGAGTTTTACTTCTTTTTTTTTATTTTATTTGACAGAGAGAGAGAGAGAGAGAGAGAGAGAGATCACAAGTAGGCAGAGAGGCAGGCAGAGAGAGGGGGAAGCAGGCTCCCCACTCAGCAGGGAGCCCGATGCGGGCCTCGATCCCAGGACCCTGAGATCATGACCTGAGAAGAGTTTTACTTCTTATCCCAGCAACACTGGGCTCTGAAGAGAGTTCTTGCTGGTCAATTTGGGCTCAATTTGCTGCTGGAAAAACTGACCAAAAAAGAGAGTCTAATACTGTTATGACCTTGACTATGACCAAAAAATAGTTTTGCTGTTACACACTGGTAGCAGAGAGGATTATGGATGGAAAGATATCCTAGAGTGGATTCTGGAGTGGTCATGTCCTCTGATGGCAGCTAATGAAAGACTAAGATAATCTTATTTGGGCAGGATCATAAGGAGGTCAGATCTCTTCAATATTAAAGTTTGGGTTACTATATCAATTTTAAAAACTTGAAGAGCTGGGATGCTGGCTAAAGACAAAGGAAACATGAATTAGATTGCAGATAAGGAATATTATTAATACCAACTAAGGGTTCATGGCTACTTGTGAAAATGAAGACTCAACCTCCTTCCTTTGTTATGTATACATGTCTATATTTTTGCCACCTAGCTTTCGTCTTCTTTTCTCTGCCTTTGTCCCTCTGTTTTACATACAGGTAAGATATGTACTTATTGGTTAGCTTTCAAGTTTGATTCAGAAGTAATAGAATGTCATGATGGGAACATGGCTGGAGTGGCTGAGATCCTGGTTATGGACCTGGATACAGTAACTGATCGGCTTGAGTTTCCATATTGTGAGAAGTATAGTTACGTCATGTTAGGCCAGATAGTGTCTCTCCTACTGAAGCATAAATTGCTAAGAGAGTGATATGTGTTAACGTTGTGTGCAACTAGAGGAGTGGATTCTAGTGGGCATTTATTATGCTTTTTTGGCTTCCCAACTTCTGTAACCCTTCCAAAGCTTAGGTAATTTCCTACTTCATAATTTTGGTTAAGTAAAAAAGCCAACTTCTTCCTCCATAACAGGAAACCCTGAATAGTTTATTTCCAAACCCTTCTTACAGCTAAGATAGGGGAATATGACTACCCACCAGATACCCTGACTCCACTTCAGAAAGGGAGACCAGGAAGACCTTTTCCAGCAGTGATAATCATTGCATTAAAGTGGACACCCAAGTACTGCTGGTGGCATCCCATGTCCAGCAATAGTAACATGGCCATGAACTGTAACATTTAGGCTTGTCAGTAGCAGAATTGTAACATTTGACGGTAGCAGAAATATTGATAAGCTAATCAAACCAGTTCTGTGGCATGATTTGGGCCATTATAGTTGGTGTGTGACCTTTTGAACCTGGTTCTCCACTTGTTCAGTGGTTTCGAAGGTCATTCATTGTCATTTTTAAAAAAGATTTTATTTATTTATTTGACACAGAGAGAGAGAGAGAGATTACAAGTAGGCAGAGAGGCAGGCAGAGAGAGGAGGAAGCAGACTCCCTGCTGAGCAGAGAGCCTGATGCCGGACTTGATCCCAGGACCCTGAGATCATGACCTGAGCCAAAGGCAGAGGCTTTAACCAACTGAGCCACCCAGGCACCCCTATCCATCATCATTTTCAAGGAATCCTTTTCTGCTTAACTCAGTAAGACTTTATTTTTGTTGTTTGCAACAAAGAACTGTGAGTGAGGCCATGATGTAGCCAATCATCAGAAAAGTACTTGAACCATGAACCGAACAGCCATCAGTACTCCGTCCAGCTCATTTCTACTTCTCTCTCTGTTTTTGTATTTTTTGCTCTTCTCTTTAGACTTGGCTTCTCCATCTGTGAGGCAGTCAGGAGAGAGTTGCAAGCTTCTGGATTTACATGTTCAGGCCAAGTCCTCCCTCCTCCAGCTACTTCTGGAGAGAAAGAGGGATAGAGGGAGGGAGGGAAGTACAGAAAAGAGAAAAGAAAAAACTGAAAATCACCCATAGGTCCACAGCCTCAGTTCCAGGTTCCCTAATCCAATCACAAATCCTCACTGGGCAGGAGGTATTGGAGTATAAATTGGGCTGCCGTGTTCCATAACCCTGTGACTGTAGATTAAGGGACCATTCTCAGAAAACAGTGATTCACTGTGGGCTAGGAAGACATCACAAAAGAATCTACTCTAGGAGCCTGGAGTTTTGCAGTCATGGCATACTATGCTCTCCTTGATAGATCTCTTCCCCACTCCCACCCCCCAATTACAAACAGGTTATCCTTTACACCAAATGTTTTAAAGGGTTTAGTACAAGTCTGAGTGTACCCCACATCCAGCATTCCTATCTATAAATGCATCACTAACGCTATAGAGTAAGTGACCATATATGAAAGAAAATAAAGGGGGTTCACTCAGGTGACACTGCAATAACTTGCTTCTGAGTTAAGAAAATAAGAAAAATCTTTTAACATTTGAATTTTCAAATCCATAAGCATCAGCCCAGATCAGCAAGGTGATGGAGTTTGAGGCCTCAGGGACTTTTCTCTGGAACTCATCTCTATCCAGATTGCTTTATCTCTCAAGTTCTGACCCAGGGGTTAGATCCTTATCCTTTGTCATCATTTTTGGATCCACAGGGACCAGGAAATAGATGGAGCAATTCCTTTCTTCTTGTCTCTAACAAGGCTCTCAGGGAATCTGGTCCCAGTGGGCATGGAAGCCACTGTAAATACCTGTTTCTAATTCCCCCAACATCCTTCTCTGCACAGAGGGCTGAGGCAATGAATTCTCCTTCTCACTCAGGATCTGCCAATATTTCCAGTACTTTGCAAACCTTATAATAAAGAAGAGCCTTGGTTGGTTCCTCAAAGGTGAAGAAACCTTGCTATCAACAGTACCAACTTCTTCCAGGTAAGATTATAACAGATTATATATACACATACATATATATGTATATCTATATAAATATTTTACTAATGACTGAAGTTATGTGTATATATAGTTACTAATGAGGGAAGTTCTTTGAAGAACCTCCTTTGTTACATCTACCAGATCCAGGGAGTGATAGAGTCCTGAATCCATCAGCTGGAGCTTGAGATACACTCAGTGAGAGTCAACCATTTTACTTGTCTCCGTGAGCCACTAAGAAGTGGGAGAAAGCCTGGGAATGTTAAAACAGACATACATAACGGCAGAGAAGGGCTTTGTTTGTGTCTGTGTTTGTTTTTTTATTTGATAAAATTTTAAAAATGAGTCCAGTGGGACCAGCGTCGTCTAGGACTGGGAGTTGGAAGTTGAGGGTATAGACTAGGGGTGGGTCCTGACTGAGCAATTCTGATGCAGGTTTCATGAACATGACCATGTGGGTGGAGCTTGGATTGTTGTATCCACAGCCATAGCTTCTTGGTTTTTGAGCTCTGCTTCTGTTCTCTGCATCTGCATCCAGCCCCATGAAAGGGCCAAACCAGTCCAGCATCTCCGAGTTCCTCCTCCTCGGGCTCTCCAGGCAGCCCCAGCAGCAGCAGGTCCTCTTTGTGCTCTTCCTGAGCATGTACCTGGCCACGATCCTGGGGAACCTGCTCATCCTCCTGGCCATCGGCCTGGACTCCCGCCTGCACGTCCCCATGTACTTCTTCCTCAGCAACCTGTCCTTTGTGGACATCTGCTTCTCCTCCACCACTGTCCCCAAGATGCTAACCAACCACATACTGGGGACTCAGACCATCTCCTTTCCTGGGTGTCTCACACAGATGTATTTTCTATTCATGTTCGTGGACATGGACAATTTCCTCCTGGGTGTGATGGCCTATGACCGCTTTGTTGCCATATGCCACCCCCTACACTACTCAACAAAGATGACCCACCGGCTCTGTGCCTTGCTGGTCGCTGGGTCATGGGTCATCGCCAACCTGAATGTTGTGTTGCATACCCTGCTGATGGCTCGACTCTCGTTCTGTGCAGACAATGCTATCCCGCACTTCTTCTGTGATGTGACGCCCCTCCTGAAACTCTCCTGCTCTGACACACACCTCAATGAGGTGATGATTCTTTTCGAAGCAGGGTTAATAATGATCGCTCCATTTATTTGCATCTTGGCTTCATATGTCCGTATTACCTGTGCTGTCCTGAGAGTCCCATCCACGAAGGGAAGATGGAAAGCCTTCTCCACCTGTGGCTCCCACCTGGCCGTGGTTTCTCTCTTCTATGGCACCATCATTGCTGTGTATTTCAACCCTTTGTCCTCACACTTAGCTGGGACAGATATAGCATCTGCTGTGATCTTCACAGTGGTGACGCCCATGCTGAACCCCTTCATCTACAGCCTGAGAAACAAGGACATAAAAGGGGCTCTTGGAAAAGTGGTTGCTATGAAATTTTTTCTACTTCATAATGAAATGGGCTAAGAAAATCTTGGAAGGAATTAATTTCTAAGAAGATCATATTTGTTTTTTCTATTGTGCAAAACTTAGCCATCATCATTTGTAAGAAAACCATTCTAATTTCTGTCTTGGGAGATCAAACTTTATATAGCTGCTTTGGGTTAAAGATGAAGAGAGAGATCCTTTTACCAAATAATCTGTTAAAACTGTCAGTGCCCTCCAGCCCAAACCCGCAAGGAACATATATGCCTTGTTGAGTAATTGTTAGGCTCACAAGGGAGACTACATACCATGGGAAGTAGTGGGGCATTTTAGTAGGAAGATGCTAGACAGGACATACTAAAAGACTTGAGTTTGTGTGAAGTGAATTTAGTGAGGACTTAAGGAATTGGGTCGGTGCTCTGGTTTACACATGTCACATAGTGGGGATGATTCCAATTGAATATCTAAAAATATTTTATCTAGAAGGGGGGCCTGGGTGGCTCAGTTGGTTAAGTGTCTGACTCTTGATTTCAGCTCAGGTCATGATCTCAAGGTTATGAGATGGAGCCCTGCATTGGCCTTTGTGCTCCATGAGAGTCTGTTTGAGATTCTCTCCCTCTGCACCTTCCCCCATTCCCCCCCCCCGACTCACACTCTCCATCTCTCTCTAAAAACTAAAATTGAAATAAAAAACTTTATTTAGGGGGAGGGAAGACTAGACTAGGGCCAAAGCTGTGATTGGGAAAGAAGTAGCAGTGACTCAAATCAGCCAGCATAGAGGGGAGGAGTTTGGTCATTTCTGTGGCTTGGACTGAGTTCATGTTTTTGTGTTTAGACATGATTACAGAGTAGTCTTACGCCATAACAGTCAGAGTGGCCTTGTGTGGTACTGATATTCTCTGTGTTCATCAGGAGAGCACCGACACCGAGCTGTGAATGCCAGGAAAGCTCCTTTGTGTCAGGGCTGATTTCTCTTTCTCACAACAGAGACACAGAAATAGGAACACATCTTACTGGAGGACCAGACTGGTATTGGGGCGGGAACTGGAAGGGTCCATTTGGGGCTCCAAGAAGACCTAATTTTGCCTTGCATTCAAGCTAATTATTTTTTATCTTCTTATCTGAGCTGAGTCACACAGCATTACAACAGGAATATGGGTAAGTTAAACAAGAAATATCTTCCAGAATCTCAGCTCTGTCAATCAGTTGCATCCTTTTTTTCCCATCCTGCCTTCAGTTTATCTCAGTGCAGAGCTATTTTATATAGTTACTAATTTATATCCTGATTTTCTGCTATAATTTTATAATAAACTTTTCTAAATTGGTATATAGCCTCCACAGTTTTATTTTACTGTACTTATATATTTCCATGAAGTTGTTCTAGGAACATATGCTGCCTAGTAATTCTGTTTCTAAAATAAAACATAAGAGAAATATACTGTTTAACAGTATAATAAATTTATTTTGAAAATGATTGCAGAACACAAAAATCTAACCAATTTATGAAACTGGTTAAAACATTACTGGACAGGATGCTCTGGGTTTTGAGGAACAAAGAGGAAAATAGTGCAGTTTCCCTTAATTTCAGAGATAGGTAAAATGAGATCCTGTAGAAAACAGAGAATTCAGAATCAGAGGATGTTTCCGAGTTTAACATGTGATTTTTATATTTGTCATATTTGTGTATTGATATGCTTGCCTAATGGAATAAATGGTAACATTTCAATTTTTCGTCTGTATATCCAAGAATTCTTCATAATATGACAGAAAGTACCCGTTCCTTGAAATTTTGAAAGAAACCAATAGCTTTTGTGTCATGTATTTTGGTGCTCTCTTGTTAGGTGCATATATGTTTATAATTGTATTTATTCCAGTCTTATCCTTTTATGGATATAAAATTCATGGACATAGAGTTTTTGATAATGTTAACCTTGAAAATAAAACTGTCAGTTATTTTACTAGTAAAAATAGTTTTTTGGGGGGGAACAGGAGAGAATTGCAGCTTGGGCCATGCAAGCAGTGGCAAAACCATAGGCAATCCCAGAAGACAAAGCAGAGGACTGCCCTTTTATAGAGAAGGGCGGGGAGTTGGGAGGGACTGTTATAAGCAAAAAGCCCATTGGAGTAAACTGGGAGTTCCACAGTGTAGTGCCTCCTCATTGGCTGAGTTGTGACTCTCTTTGTCTGGTTTCTTGCTGGGCAAGGAGAAAACCTTTCTTCATCCTGCTGAGGTAGTCAAGTAGTACTTACAAGGCTTCTTTTCCTGTTGGGTCTCTAATTAATGAGTGATAGGGTGTGAGAGCTTCTCCTTCTGGCCTCCCTACTACATTTAAAATGAAGTTTCCTGGGGTGCTTGGGTGGCGAAGCCAGTTGAGTGTTGGACTCTCGATCTCTGAGTCAGGAGTTCAAGCCCTGTGTTGGGCTCCATGCTGGGTGTGGAGCCTACTTAAGAAAAAAATAAAGTGAGGTTTCCTTTATTAATTTGCAGAATAATATTCCTTTAGTGTCCTAGTGTCGTTTTCATGTCCAAAGGCTTCATAGTGATGACCCTTCTTCTCATTTCTGACAATAGTATTTGTGCTGTTTCTCTTTCGTTAGCTTGGCTAAGGGTTTATCAGTTGTAGTGAACTTTTTCAAAGATCCAACTTTTGATTTTGTTGGTTTTCTCTATTGTCTTCCTGTTCTTAATTTCATTGAATTCTATTGTGTTTTATTATGGATTTTCTCCTGTTCACTTTGGATTTAATTTCCTGTTCTTTCTTTTTTTAAGATTTTGTTTATTCATTTTTTTTAAGATTTTATTTATTTATTTGACAGAGAAATAGAGAGCACAAGTAGGCAGAGCAGCAGGCAGAGAGAGAGGGAAGAAGCGGGCTCTCCACTGAGCAGGGAGTCTGATGCGGGACTTGATTCCAGCACCCCGGGATCATGACCTGAGCCAAAGGCAGTCACTCAACTGACTGAGCCACCCAGGCACCCATGTTTTTTTGTTTTTTTTTGTTTTTTGTTTTTAAGATTTTATTTATTTGACAGAGGGAGACAGAGAGGCAACACAAGCTGGGGGAGTGAGAGAGGGAGAAGCAGGCTTCCCACTGAGCAGGGAGCCCGATGTGGGGCTCTGTCCCAGGACCCTGGTATCATGACCTGAGCCGAAGGCAGAGACTTTAACACCCTGAGCCACCCAGACGCCCAGATCTTTCTTTTCTAACCTATGCATCCAGTGTTATAAATTTTCCTCTAAGCATTGCCTTCACTGCATGCCACAAGTTTTGGTAAGTTGTATTTCCATTTTTATTTAGGTCAAAATATTTTTTATTTTCTTGAGATTTATTCTTTGACCTGTTACTTCGAAGTGTTTTGTTAAATCTCCACAAATATTTTGGTATTTTCCAGTTATCTGTTAATTTCTAGTTTAGTTTCACTGTGATCTGAGAGCAAACACTATATGATTTCTGTTCTTTAAAATTTGCTAAGGTGTGCTTCGTGGCCCAGAAGTGGTCCATCTTGGTGATATTTCACATGTACTTGAGAAGAATGTGTGTTCTGCTGGTGTTGGATGAAATATTCTATAAATGTTAGGTGAAGTGTTGGTATTGAAGGTGAAACTGGAATGAGCTCAAGAGAGAATGGAAAGAGGGGTGCCTAGGTGGTTCATTCAGTTAAGCACCTGCCTTTGGCTTGGTTCATGATCCTGCGGTCCTGGGACTGCATCTACTCCTCCATTCCCCTCCTCCCCCCTATTCTCTTTCAAGTAAATAAAATGTTTTTAAGAAAGAGAGAGAATGGAAAGAGAGGATGAGACCCACCCTGCCAACTGAGATAAAAGCCTTGTTTTTTATTAGCTATATAATATTCTACATATTTCTCCATTTAGGTTGGATTTTTCAGTATTATGATGTTCTATTTTTCCTTGTATTGAGAACATAAATTGATGGGACACATAGTAATAATTTTTTTTAACATTGTCACAAGAGATGGATGCTATTATTCCCCTTTGGCCAAACCAAACATTTACACACACACACACACACACACACACACACACACACAGAGCTCATTTAATACACCTACAATGACTTTTTGTTCTTTAAATTTGTGATTCTTAGATTACTAGTAAGCCTGCAGATTCTTTCATACTTCTTGTAGCCATTCGAGTTTATCTAAAAATTGTATGTTCATGTCTTCTTACTGGAATATCCCCTTGCTGTCCCCTTCCTCCCCTATCTTACCCATCTGGTCTCAGTTTAAAGGCCACTTGCCCAGAGTCCTTTCTGGAAAATCCACTTGTAACACTTTCCTGGAATCCTGTCCTTCCTAGCACTTGTCAACATGGAGCTGCATACTTATCTTTTATTTTAATGAATTTCTATTCCCCCCCACCCACCTCCCACCCTAAGAAACTCCACGGGTATGTTGCTTCCTTTTATAGCCCGGGACCTTGTGCTGCATCTTTGGGAGATGCATGCCTTCAATTTGTAGTTGCTGCTGGAATCTGGTATCTGGTCCTTCAGATGTTCTGACACTTGCTGCTCTACTGGAAAACAATTTATTGTTGTGTGCTTACTGTTTTTCATTAACTGGTTGTCAACTCCTTATTGAGCACTTACTCATCTAGCACCTTCCCAGTGCACTCCTGTTTGGGGATGCTGACCCTCGGCATCGTGCTCTGAGCTCAAGGGCCAGAGTGAGGAACATTGTGTTCCAAAGCCTCTGGGGTCCAGGGGGTAAGTGCCCAGTCAGGTGGCCCAGGCCCCACCCTCTGGGGATAGTATTTACCAATGGCTTTGACTGCACAGGTCCTCATCTGCACCACAGCCCAGGGCACTGGGGGCACCTCCTGGTGTGGGGAAGGGGTTTATGTCGTGGGAGTATCACATAGGCCTTGGGGACTGTGTGTGGTCAGACCATTTCACAGGGGTCAGAACAGTCTTGCCCTGCGGACCCCACCCTCTCCAGTCACTGCCAGGCAGCCAGTTAGCCTTTGTTTTCTAGGTGTAAACCGGGCAGACCCCAGTCTTCTCAAGAAACAGAATAATACTGCTGGCAGCCAGTTTTGTCCTTGGTTTTTAAAGGGTTTTGTAGGCTCAAAATACAGTATCGATAAAGGACAGGTTTTTTATGTGTGGCTTTTAAGTGTTTGAATTAGGACTCAGGACTGAACTGTATCATCAGAGGTCCTTCCTTTTTAGTATCCGTTGAACCAAAACAAAGCTTAGACCTACATGTTTAAAAAATAACAAAAAAAATTTGAACCACAAATTGAGAAATTACTGAAAATTAACAACATTCAATGAGGTGGCTAGTTTCACAAATATATAATTAAAAATAACTCCTATGTAAGAACAATAATCAACTAGAAAAATACAATGAAAAAACTATTTAGAGTAACAAAATTGTATAGAACTTATTTGAAGAAAATTAGAAAAATGTACTCAGGAATATAATACTTGAGTAAATGGAAAGGTATGTTTCTGGATGGGAAACAAAATTTATAAAGCTAAGTTTCCCCAAATAGTTTATAAAATTAACCCATTTCAATCAAAATACCAATGTAAAACTTTAGGAAACCTAAAAGAAAAGCAGAAACTGATCAAGAATCTTTAAAATCACACACCACAGGATCGGTCCCATGAAGGCACCGCTGGCCTTGCCTCTGGGCAGACAAGTTAGGAAAGTCTGGGTATCAGGCCAAAGAGAACTACAGTGAAGACACTGGAATCTTGTCTCCTTGAGGGGCAATGTGAGCTAGCCACTGGAGACAACTGCTAAAAACGAAACACGCTGCTTATGAGGTAGTGACCACCCATTGCCAAGGGTCTGATGACTGCTTGGAGGGGAATTAACATGGTAAGGTTATTGACCAGTCATGGGTCTAAACCAATGTCTTCCTTTTCGTCTTCAGGCTCTTGGATTTCCTTTGTAGGTAGGTTTTCTTCCTGGCTCATCAGAGGACAAGATTCTGAAGAGCTTTGCCAGTAGTGGGGCTGGGTGGGTGGGCCTAAGCGATCCAAACTTCTTTTGGCAATGGAAAGGCATGAGAGAGCTGTCTGAGAAATAGCTGTACAAAATACAGTAAGAATAGTAGACACTTTTAAAAGTATGTTGTGAAAAGTATTTCTGTAAAAGTCACTTTTCACTACAAAATGCAAATGTTATTGAGATCAATTATTCAGATCACGTAAAAAAGACAGAGTAAGTCTTTGACATTCAATTGCTGTATTTTCTTATATTCCAAAGTAAACAATCCCTTTCAACACTCAAGCTTAAACAGGGTATTCTGAGAAGCTTATGTGAATTACTCATAGAAGCTATTGGCTTAACAAATCAGTAGTTTGTTTCTTTCAGGGGAACACATTTCCAGATAAGGACTTTTGCGTTATATTTTTTCCTCTAGTGTGAATTCCTATGTGGGGGAAAAAATGGATATACTTTCCATACACACTGAGTCACTGTTAACCTTGCAGGTGAGTGGCCTCCAGACTCATTCAAAGCCATTGTGGGAAAGGTATCTGTGGCCTATACATTGTCGTTTAAGTTCACAAAAGCTCCTTAATCCAGAAAGTGTGGATGCTGAGGTATAGCCCTTGAGGATGTTTTCTTCCCTGTGAATTTTCTAAAAATTTGAGGTTTTAGCCAAGATGGGTGTTTATCCAATTTTGGCTTTAATGAGGTTTTCACATATCTGCATCTTTTCAGACAGCCCGGGAATTCAGAGTTCCTTATGAAACATTTCGGGTTGAGGCAGGATCATCAGACCTTTCTTGATCCCATTTCTGCTTTCGGGTCTTACATGCTGAGTGGGTTTTTTCATGCCGGGTACAGTTGGACAGCCGACCAAATCTTCTCCCACATTTTTTGCAACTATATGGCCTTTCAGCCTCATGACTCTGCAGATGAAGCACAAATTCTTTGTTCTCTGGGAAGGTTTTCCCACATTCTGGACACTTAAATATCTTCTCCCTTATATGGATTCCTTCATGGCGACTCCGATGAGAGTTTTGACGGAAGTTTTTCCCACACTGAGAACATGAATAAGGTTTCTCTCCTGTATGGATTCGCTCATGTTTATTAAGGTTTGTTTTATGATTGAAGCTTTTCCCACAGTGACTACAGTCATAGGGTTTTTCTCCAGTGTGAGTCCTCTGGTGGGAAATAAGGTAAGAACTTTCATTAAACTGTTTCCCACACAGTGGACAAGTGTACCATCTTCTTGTTCTCCGATTCCGGGTAAATGCAATCACATTGATATCCACATATTTCGAGAGTTCCTCTAGTGGAGTATCATTTTCAATGGTTACTAGAAGATTTCTCATTTTCCTTTGCTTGGGAATAGGTGTATTTAGTCTTTCTTTATGGCAATGTGGAGATTCCTCAGAGACCACAGAACAATCTACTTCATCACAATCTGAAGTCTCTTCTCTACTATCTTCATTCTCTAGGGTTTCCTTCTGAACATCTTCACTCTCAGGATTAACGTCATTGACTGTGGAAACAAAGAGAATCTAGTAACTTTTGAGGGATATGACACCAGGCAGGAAAAAACAGGTTAGATTTCTCATCAAAAAATAATCGAGTGTCAGAAATCTGAGGACTAGCAGATAATCATTATCAGCACTCCTTTTCCACTCTTATTGTGGGTGGAATATGATTGATAAATCTTTCTATGGAATGTGAGCACACAGTCTTTTTTTTTTTAATGAAATGAGTGGAACTACACTGTGAGATTTCTTACGTTTGCTTTCTGAATAGGCACTAATTACTCAACAAGTGCATATTCATCTTATTATATTCTGTGTAGAGCAGTGAGCTAATGACCAAGGGATGAAGGACATAAATACTAAAGGGTACCACTCATACTCTTTAGGAGGCCAGTAAGTGAACAGTTAGATAAGTTATTTCTAGGTTTTCACTACATTAAATACTATAGTATTATAGGATTAGATAATACTGTAATATCCTATGTAGTGAAAAACTGGGAACAATTCAAATGACCAGAAATAATGAAGGCATATCACTTCTTTCAAAAGCAGCTTACCAATTTTAATACTACCATCAACATGTGGGTATCAGTTTTACCTAATCTTGCATTAGATTGAACTTAAATACATGTAATGGGTATAAAATGGTTTCTCATTGTAGCTTTTTTTGTACTTTATTATTACAAACTACTAATTTATTGGGCTGAAACTTTTAGAAATTTAAATAAATTTTACATATTGCAAATCTTAATCTGTGTCCATCGCTGATATAAATATTTAACTGAAGTCTTCCTCTGTAACTCCACAACTTAAAACCATAAAAAAGTATCAAAATCTGATAAATTTTCTATTTTCTAGGTACTCTTTTATGACTTATATTTATACTTAACTCTTAATATATTTGGAGCTTAGTATCACATTGTATGTTATTGTTTGTAAAGTGTAATATTGGTAAAAATCAGCCAGATTTAAAAGTTTGACTCTTACTGTATTTACAGTATAAATAAATTTAGAGGGCACCAATATCTTTACATGATTTTAGTTTTCTTTTTTTTTTTTTAAGATTTTATTTATTCATTTGACACAGAGAGAGAGATTACAAGTAGGCAGAGAGGCAGGCAGAGAGAGAGGAGAGAGGAGGAAGCAGGCTCCCCGCTGAGCAGAGAGCCCGATGTGGGCCTAGATCCCAGGACCCTGGGATCATGACCTGAGCCGAAGGCAGCGGCTTTAACCCACTGAGCCACCCAGGCGCCCATGATTTTAGTTTTCACATTCAGACTTGAATTTCTCCAATTTTTAAGAATCTTCTATATTTTACCAGTAAAACATCTGTGGTTTACTTAATTTATTTTTATTTTTTAATTTTTATTTATTATTTTTTAAAAGGTTTATTTATTTATTTATTTGACAGAGAGCAAGAGAGGGAACACAAGCAGAGGGAGTGGGAGAGAGAGAAGCAGGCTTCCCACAGAGCAGGGAGCCTGATGCAGGGCTCGATCCCAGGACCCTGGGATCGTGACCTGAGCGGAAGGCATACGCCTAACAACTGAGCCACCCACGTGCCCCACTTTTTTTTTTTTAAAGATTTTTATTTATATTACAAAGAGAGACAGAGACAGCAAGAGAGGGAACACAAGCAGGGGGATCAGGAGAGGGAGAAGCAGACTTCCTACTGAGCAGGGAGCCTGACACAGGGCTTGATCCCAGGACCCTGGGATCATGACCTGAGCAGAAGGCAGATGCCTAACGACTGAGCCACCCAGGCACCCCTGTGGTTTACTACTTTATAGCCATTCTGAATGACAGCTTCCATTGTTTTGTGTTAATTAAAGGATGCTATTGTTATATATTCCTATCTACCTACTTTAAAACTATTAAAGAAGTTTTTGTTGATCCTTTTAGATTTTCTAAGTACAAGCCATATTTTGGTTCCCTCCCTTCCCAATATTCTTATTTTTTTTAAAAAAGATTTTATTTATTTATTTGAAAGAGACATAGCGATAGAGATGAAAGAGAGCACAAGTGGGGAGGAGAGGGAGAAGCAGGCTCCTCGCCAAGCAGGGAGCCTGATGTTGGGTTCCATCCCCGGACCCTGGGACCATGACCTGAGCCAAAGGCAGACACTCAACTTGAATGTGCCACTCAGGTACCCCAATATTTAGTCTTCTTAACCTCTTATCTTTTTGCTTTATCCAGTTGATATTAATAGTGATAGCAGGTTTCCCTATTTTGTTCTTTTTTTTCCCCAAGATTTTATTCATTTATTTGAGAGAGCACGCACATGCGCAAGAAAGCATGAGCAGAGGTGGGGGGGGGTTGGGAGGGGAAGGGGCAGAGGGAGAGGGAGAATCAGCAGGCTCCATGCCTAGCATGGAGGCCAAACTGGGGCTTGATCTCACAATGCTGAGATCATGACCTGAGCTGAAACCAAGAACTAGATGCTCAACTGACTGAGCCACCTAGGAACCCCAGTGGACTAATTTTTAAGATAAAAAAAATTTAATAGCTAATATATGGTTCATATGGCTCAAAAATCTAAATATGAAGAGATACATGCTAAGAAGACTTATTCTAGTTCCTGTCCCCATCCATTCTACTCATCGCCCAGACAGGTAGCAGTTTTTATTAGTTTCTTTTTATTCTTCTGTTGTTTCTCTAGATGACAGATTTTCCTTTCTCCCCTTTTCTTATACAAAGGATAGCATACTAGGTATATGTCTGCTACTTGGGTTATTTTGGTCATTACATTCCAGTGCACAGTGATTACCATGGTTTGCTGTGTGGACATGTCATATTCAACTAGTCCCCTGCAGAGACACTTGGATTGTTTTCAACCTTGTGTTTTCACAAACAATAGTATAATGAATAACCTCATTTGCATATTATTTTGAATGTGTCCTGTTGTCTGTAGGCTAGATTCACAGAAGTGGGACTGCTGGATCAAAGGTAAATGCATCTTTAATACTGGTAATTAGATTCCCATATATAGGGAGTGTACCATTCTGCATGTCCACCAGGATCATACCTTTCTCCCAACATCACTACCAATGTGTTAAGTTTCTGATTTCAAGAAATCTGGTAGATGAAAAAAGATGGTAACCTGGTAGAAGTTTAATCTGCATTTCTAATTATGAGTAGGACTGGACATCTTTTCATGTGTTTATGGATCATTTGTATTCCTAAGTGAATCTGTTGGGGCTTTTTCTCGGTGTGCAAAGTAGGGTACGACTCGCCAAAAGTCTGAGTTGTCCCAACACCTTTATGAGCCCTTTCCTCTCCCCTGCTCTTCTTTTCAATTTTCCTGGTTACTCGTATTTATTTTTCCAATTGAATTAGAGATTAGACCGTCTACTTCCAGGGGAAAAAGACCCTACTGGTATTTTTAAAGGGATTACATTCACTTCATAAATGGACCTGGGGAGAACGGATGTTTTAATGTTAAATTTTTCTAGTCAACATGGTTTCTTCCCATTCGTTGAAATCTACTTCTGTGTTACACTATAGATTCTGAAACAGGGTATATTTAGGAAAATTATGTAACTTTAAAGATTTTATTTATTTGCCGGAAAAAGAGAGAGGTAGGGAGAAACAGCAAGTGAGCACAAGCAGGGGGAGTGGGAGAGGGAGAAGCAGGCTCCCTGCTGAGCAGGGAGCCCAGTGTGGGGCTCGAGCCCAGGTCCAGGACCAGAGCTGAAGGTAGACAACTGACTGAGTCACCCTGGTGCCCCTAGAAAAACTGTGTAATTTTAATTTGTATTTCCCCTGTGACCCAAGATTACTTAATATATTGTTTAAACATTTCTCAGTGAAGGGAGCTTTTTTTTTCCAGTTTCATTATTACTTTCTAAGTTGTACTGCACTGTGACAGATACTGTTATGTTATTTCTACTTTTTGGAATCTGTTGAGTCTGTCTTTCTTGTACAGTATGTAGTTAATTTGCATCAATCTTGAAAAGACTTATATTCTCTTACCACCGTAGAGGGAAGATAGGACCACAGGAACTATCTGTTTGATAATTTAAGTGTTCTACATTTTCAGTTGTTTTATGTGATTCACTTAAACTGAGACACACATTCTGTCCTCCTCTGCCAAGGATTCTCCTGTGATTCCTGTCCCCACAAGGTTCATTCCCTCACACTTTGCAAACTACTTAATGTTACTATTTCAAGTCAGCTATATACATACTGCTGACTCTCAAATCTCTACAACTTTACATGTGAACTCCCAATTTCTAATGTTCAAGTGTCCAGAGAATAATCTCACTTTATTTCCTATCATGGATTCAATCTCATCTAAAATCAAATCTATCTTCTTCCAAACTCTGCTCCTGGGTCCAAATCCTATCTTGACCTTGTCATAGCTCTTTATAGCTATAATGGTTTCATAATGCTTATCTTTGTATGTGAAGGACTTATCTTTTAAAAACAAATTGGAAGCTTTAGAGGGCAGGAATGGAGCATTATGTATCATTTTAACCCACTGATTATCAACTGCAGAATCCAACTCCACCTAAGGACACAGCAAGTATCATTTATTAAATGTTGGTTTAAATCATCAGCTTTCAGGTATAGGTGAGGATTGGGCCTGAGAGCCTCAAGGTCCATGACCAAAGCGTTCTGGAATTAGCAACATATCCACCAACCAGTCATCTAAAATAAATGCTAATTTTACCCAAGATTGAGTAAAACTCAGTGTAATAAATGTGATTTGTTTATGCTTATCTCTAAAATAAGAAAACATTAGGGTTGCCTGTCTCAGTTAGTAGAGCATGCTTGTTCTCAGGTGGTAAGCTGGAGCCCCACACTGGGTGTAGAGTTTACAATCGATTAATATGTGTACACACACACACACACACACACATATACATATAATACATAAAATCTTAAAAAAATATTACATAGAATAACTTGTGGGAAATTAAGCACACGTAACACATGTACCACACTACCCTGACCACACAACATAAGACAACTATGAAGTTCAACAGTCATGGATTTGATTTTGTTACCCCAGGCAAAACCCACTTTTTGCTCCACTTCAGCCTCAGAAGCCAACAGCCCTGAAGGCAAAGTAAAAAGTATTAAGGCACTCAGCAAAATGATTTCTGAGGCTCCTGACTCTAGGTTAGCAGTGTGTTTGTAGAAAAAAGCTGAATCATCTCTTACTAGCTTACAGAGAAGCTGCTGCCAGATGAGTTCATATGTAGTATTCTCATATAAGAATACTTTTTAGGGCGCCTGGGTGGCTCAGTGGGTTAAAGCCGCTGCCTTCGGCTCAGGTCATGATCCCAGGGTCCTGGGATCGAGGCCTGCGTCGGGCTCTCTGCTCAGCAGGGAGCCTGCTTCCTCCTCTCTCCTCTCTCTCTGCCTGCCTCTCTGCCTACTTGTAATCTCTCTCTCTCTGTCAAATGAATAAATTAAAAAAAAAAAAAAGAATACTTTTTAACCATTACTGGGAAATAAAGACAAATGAAGAAGGCCCCAGTCACCAACATACAGGCAATTCACTGAAAAAATTATGAGAAATGCAGCAAGAAGGCAGTATAATTCTGGGCTAAGATCTAAGATTTCAAGCTCTGATGTTAGAATCCCTGAGTCCACATCCCTGCTCTGCTACCTACTCCTGTGTGACCTTTAGCAATCTCTTTTCTGTTTTGTTTTGTTTTTGGTGGGAAGGAAAGCAAAGTTTATTGAGCAATAGTATGAAGCTCCTGAAGGGGGAGGGACCTGAGGGTTGCCCAACCTTTAGTAATTTCTTAACATTTTTCTGTTTTAGTTCCGTCATCTGTACAACAGTAATAATTCCTATACTCTACAGTACTTTTGTGAGCAATGTATGTGATAATAAAGGCATGCAAAGAAAGCACTTAGACTAGGGCCTCATACATAATGGCACATGGGTGCTTATTAGTAAGTGCTAGGTATTATTCCCATCAACATGGCATGTATTTTCATTCATTCTAGTTGACTTCATATCTATTAGACATCAAGGGAAAAGAAAAGACTTAAAAGAGTCATGGATCCAATGAAAACACTAATTTAAAATATACCTGTTGGGGGACTAGCACTAAATCCAGAAAATGGACTCAGAAACAATCTGCCTGCATTTTCTATCTGTTTAATGTCAGTAGAGCAGCTGCAGATCTTGCTTACCAAGACAAGTCTCCTCTGCCCCTGTTGCCCTAAAGATATAGGAAAAATGGCTGCCACAGCTGGTGCAGGCTCTGCCACATGGGATAGAAGAAAAATTAAATGTGTGTGTGTCTGTGTACTTAGCTAGTGTCAATCAGGTCTTTAAAAAAATCTGACAAAATGGGCGCCTGGGTGACTCAGTGGGTTAAAGCCACTGCCTTCAGCTCAGGTCATGATCCCAGGGTCCTGGGCTCGAGGCCCACATCGGGCTCTCTGCTCAGCAGGGAGCCTGCTTCCTCCTCTCTCCTCTCTCTCTGCCTGCCTCTCTGCCTACTTGTAATCTCTCTCTCTGTGTCAAATGAATAAATAAAATCTTAAAAAAATAAAAAAATAATAAAAAAATAAAAAATCTGACAAAATAGAACACGCTTTTTCCACACCAGTCAGTATGAACACACAAGATTTCTTACCCAGTAACATCATCTCCCCAACACTGTCTCCCTTCTCTGGGGTGGACTGTTGAGTAGCATCCAGGCTCACACATTCTTCTTGGGAGTGAAATACATTCAGATCTTCAAGGACTACCAGTTCCTGCAAGAGCAAAAGGCCCCCTTCCTCTTAATAACAGAGGTTCTTTGGTTCTTTGACAGCTCTGCTGGCAAAAAAAGACTGAAGCCCAACGATCAGGGAAGGGGAGGTGAAGGGGGTCTATAAATTCCATGCAACTGCAGCACGGACCGGAGAGCCAGGCTGAGAGGAACCAAAGGACAAGCATAAGAGAAATATCCAAGGAGGCAGTGAAAAACGAGCCCACTCTCCTTACTAACTCCCAAGTGTGTGTTTTTATACATGGGTTGGCTGAGCAGGAAGGGCTGAAAGAGCAGAGAAGGTGATGTACTCAAAACAGTGAACGGGAAAACCAAACCCACCTCAGGCTCAGTTTTCAAATACAGAGACACTGTGTCCTGTTTCTGCTGGATTTCTTCTCTGGGCAGAAGCTTCACCATGGGATGAGGTTGCACTGGGTAAAGAGGAAGCTGTAGTTAATGGAAAAATCAGTGACTCTAATATGGGAACCCCTAACCACACCTTAAGGCCACACTGTCCTCACTCCTTCTGAAGGGAACTCATGGCTTTTTTTGCTTCCGAGCCCAGGAAGAGTTCAAGCCATAAACCACAGGGTCTTGAACCTATATAAGGTCTCCTCATTATGAAAAGAATGATTCTTTTAAGAACCTTTAAAATTCCCATTACTACTAAAGGGAAGACTGGAAGAAGGTCTGAAAATGCCCACAACAAGCACAAAATTTCCAAAATTCCACATAAACTGCAGTCAATTCAACAATTCATCCATATTTCTTTATCCTAAAATGATAAACACCCTCCCAACATTTGGGTAAAACTGACACTATATTTATACTATGGGTTTACACACACCCAGCAATCCACTCCAATTCCAGCTTGAGAACAAATACTCTCTCTCCCCAACATGTTGACATTAGAATCAACTTTTTTCAATACCCACTACCCTAACTTGAATTCATCACTAACATAAAAACCTATTTCAGCTCCTACTACCATTCCCTTCTCTTCTAGTGAAACAGTGTGTGCTTCTTACGTCTGTTCTGAAAGTTTGAGCTCACGTCCTTCATAATAACCAAGGTCTCCTTGACTTTCTGATTGGGCTGGGCCAGGCTTGGCTTGGGCAAGAAGGTGAGGAAGTGCTCCAGAACCAGCTGGTGGATGGTCTTGGGCCCACTAGTAGCATCTCGAAGTAGGTCTTGGCCCAGCTTGGAGTCCGGAGGAACTCTCAGTATAAAGGACCGCTTAGGCTTTAGGGGCATTGGAACCACTTTCGCAGCCATCGCGCCTTGCAATCACACACCACACTCGTTTCGCAGAGCTTCGGGAGTCACCTCTTACTGAAGGAAATCTGTCAGAGAGCCGAGCTGCAGACAAGAGAAACCACGGTTTACCCACAAAACCAGGTCCGATATACGGCCTGGGTAGTGAGGCCACATGAAATTTAAAGCTGAAGAAAAGACAAGCTGGGGTGAGGAACTCCGAACTGAGACGGAAGGTCCCTGAACTAGACACTACAAGCAAAGCCTGAGAGGAAGCTCCGAGAACGAAAACCGGAGGATTTCCAAACCCCAGGGGTCATCCTCCTGAGAAATATGAAGTGCAAACTCCACTGGGAAGAGCGGTTTAACTCCTGCTGGTAGGAAGAGCAATGGGCTAGAAGATAGGAAACCTGGGGTCAAGTACCGAGAGCATCTGCTTACAAGCTGGCCTGGCCATTAAGTGAAGCCGAACTGCGCACCTTGGACCGTGGGTCCCCCGGACGCCCTTCGGGGGGCGGGCAGTGGATGGCTCAAGGAGCGAACGCAAGACCGCACGCGAAGCCCATACACGGCCTGCGGACTCCTTTCCGCCGTGAAAACCATGCTGAGAGCGGCGAGGGACATCCCAGGGGGGCCCGGCTGGCCAGGCCCATTCTGGAGCCTCTTGCACCGGCCAAGGGGTACCTTTATTACAAAGCCCAGGAGGCAGCACTGCCCGGAGTGAGTTCCCGGCTCCCGAGCTGGCCAGGCTCCCCTAGCAACAGACCAAGCTCCGCTCCCCAGAGGCCGCCTAGCCTGGTTCCCGCCCTCGCGGAGCCCCTCACCTCTCAGGGCCTCTGCCGCCCCTGGGTGCTCGCAGGGGACGGCCCAGAGACCTTGGCGCGGAGAGACCGGGAAACGAGGCGCGAGAGGCCGAGCCCTCCCCTCGCCCTTCCGAGTGTCCTCACAGGCCGCCGGCGACTATTGGCGGGAGGCGCGGTCAGTTAAGGAGGACGGCCTGGACACGGGGCCTTCTGGGAGGCCAGACGCCCCCCGCAGCCGTTACGTCACAACCGGTGCCTCGTTTCCGGTGCGGAAGCCTGGTCTCCCCGTTCGGAGCGGAAAGGCTGTGCTTGAGAAGGCGACGCTCGAGGACGAGAGGCAGAGCTCTGAGCGCCAAAGGGAGAACGGGCTGGCGGCAACCAATGTTTCTGTGGCTCTACGTGGAAGACGGGAAGCAGAAGGTAGGCTCCAATCCTCCATGACGAGCTGGCTCCTCTCCAGGTCCTGGCGGTTTCGCTCCATCGCCTGCTGGGAAATGTAGTTTGGCTCCTAACAGCCAATGGGAGGCCGCCAGGCTTGGTGGTTGGGGAGGGACAGTCCCATCCCCACCCCATCCCGATTTCCTGGGACTCGACCGGAAGTGGGCTGCCTCTCGGACCGGAAGATCTGGGAGAGGCTGCGGCTGTTTCCGCCGCAGTATCCAGGGTGTGTCGAAGTACCCGTGAGGCGGTGAGTGGGTGGCCGGGTAGGGTCTCTGTCCCGTCCTGGGTCCTGTCACAGCTGTCCCTTCCGGTAAGGGCGGTCCATAGGTCAGAACCTGGCGACCCTACCCCGCTTGCCAGCTTCTACCTTGCGGTCTGAACGGGCCATCTTGTTTTCTGAGAAATCCTAGTGATCCTTTTCCAGTCGCCTTCGTTTCCGTCCTCACGCTCTCAGGGAGGCCTAACCGCCCTTTCTCCCTGCGTTGTTTCCATACTTGGTTCATTCCCCAGTAAGGCACTGATTAGGGCTGTAACAACACCGGGGCAGGGAGTGCTTTATTCCTCTATGTAACGCCAGCCTCCAGCTGGACGACCAAAGTAAAAATATAAATGGTTTTTTTTTTTACCCTTAACGCTAACTATAGGTGACTCATTTAGTCTAGTTTAAAATATGTTACAGAGTAGTGTCAATACTGTATAGTACCAAAAGTTTTTCTAAAAATAAAGGATACTTGCTTTTTCCAGACATCAAAAGCTAAAAACAAAGCAAACAATAACAAAAACTCCTTCAATCAAAGAAGTATGGTCTGAACTAGAAGTAAATAAGTAGAAAAGAATAGTGTCAAAGTTGATCCGAATGTACATGGACCTATATGAAAGGGTAGCATTTCAACTTAGTGTAAAATAGATGGTGCTAGCAAAATTGCCGATTCTTCTGGAAAGACAGAATGTGTCCTTATATACAAAAAATGGAATTTAATAACCAATAAGAACACAAAAGAACATTAGTTTAATGTTGGGGCAGCTTGGGAGACTCAATCGGTTAAGCATCTGCCTTCAGCTGAGGTCATGATCTCCGGGTTGTGGGATCGAGTCCCCACATTAGGCTCCCTGACCTGTGGAGAGTCTGCTTCTCTCTCTGCCCCCCACCCCCCACCATTTCCTGCCCTCCCTCCACTCTCTCTCTCTCTCAAAAATAAATCTTTTTTAAAATTTTTATTTATGGGTGCCTGGGTGGCTCAATGGGTTAAAGCCTCTGCTTTTGGCTCAGGTCATGATCTCAGGGTCCTGGGATCGAGGCCCGCATCGGGCTCTCTGCTCAGCAGGGAGCCTGCTTCCTCCTCTCCCCGTCTCTCTGCCTGCCTCTCTGCCTACTTGTGATCTCTCTCTGTGTGTCAAATAAATAAATAAAATCTTTAAAAAATTTTTTTTAATTTATTTGACAGAGAGATCACAAGTAGGCCGAGAGGCAGGCAGAGAGACAGGGAGAGGAGGAAGCAGGCTCCCTGCTGAGCAGGGAGCCCGATGCGGGGCTCAATCCCAGGATCCTGGGATCGTGCCCTGAGCCGAAGGCAGAGGCTTAACCCACTGAGCCACCCAGGCGCCCCTCAAAAATAAATCTTTAAAAAAAACCTGATGAGGGGTGTCTGGATGGCTCCGTCGTTAAGCGTCTTCCTTAGGCTCAAGTCATGATCCCAGGGTCCTGGGATCGAGCCCCACATCAGGATCCCTGCTGGGCGGGAACCCTGCTTTCCCTCTCCCACTCCCCTTGTTTGTATTCCTATTCTCGCTGTCTCTCTCTGTCAAATAAACTTAAAAAATCTTTAAAAAGTGAAAGTAAAAAATAAACCTGATGAGTTGGCTAAACAAGATGTAGTATATCCATATAACAGTAAGAAATGAATGAGTACTAATATATGCTGCAATGTGGAGGGACCTCAAAAACATTATGCCAAGTGAAAGAAGTCAGTCACTGAAGACCTCATACTGTGTGATTCTGCTTGCATGAAATGTTCAGAATAGGCAAATCCATAGAGACAAAAAGTAGGGTAGTAGTTGCCAGGGGCTGGTGGAAGGGGAGAGTGACAAGTGACTGCCAGTGGAATCAGGGCTTGTTTTATGGGTGATGAAAATGTTCTGGATTTAGTGGTGATATTTGTCCACATTGTGAATATACTAAAACCCACTTAACTCTGAGAGGGTGAATTTTATGGTTTGTGAATTATATTTCAATTAAAAAAAACACCAGACAGAGAAATTTTCATCATACAAATACAGATGTTTAGTATATAAAATATTTTTGAGGGATGCCTGGGTGGTTTGGTGGGTTAAGCATCTGTCTTTGGCTGAGGTCATGATCTCATGATCCTGGGATTGAGTCCTGTATTGGGGTCCTTGCTTAGCGGAGAGCCTGTTTCTCCCTCTGCCTGCTGCTACACCTGTTTGTGCTCTCTTTCTCTCTGACAAATAAAATTAAATAATAAAATATTTTTGAAGTACTATAGACAACTAAGTTCAATATCTAGATTCCACATAGCAAGAGGTCAAAGAGTTTGTGCAGTTTCGTAGAATGAAGCAAAAGGTAGAAGTCCACCTGGAACATTCACAGCCTCACTAACAGATAATGAAATAAATTAAAACATAGGTAAAACCCCATTATATCTCTATTGAATGAGCAAAAAATTTTTAAGTGACAAACATTACTTTGGGCATGAAACATTATTTAATCTTTCTGAAGGATCGTATGGCCACCTGTAGCAAGTGTTATCAATAGTTCATATTCTGGAGCCATTTTAGGAATGGAGAAAAAAATAAGTATATGGGGAGATGGTGGAAAAAACACAGGAAGCTGTTTATGGAAGGGTTACAGCAAGGGAGAATTAGGAACAGCTAAGTAGAGCACATGGACTCTGTCAGAGTATGGATTATGTGCATAGAGCAAAGCTCCGTGAAGAAACCAGAGCCACAATCATGGAGAAGCTGAATCCAGTCTAGGCTGTAGAGTGAAAATGGAAAGATGAGTCGGGGTAGGAGGGGTTTGACATTTAATCTTCATCTGATTCTTTCTTCCCCTTTCTCTTTCTTCACCTTTCTCTTTACATCTCTTCAAATAGGGGGTGATAGAGGGGATATCCGTGAGCTAGAACAGATCTTCAGATGCAGATCAGGACAGAATTTTTTAAAAAACCTGACCCTTGGAATATGTGTCAAATGTTTTCCCCCTATAGCAGCTCCATCTTTCTCAAGATGTTCAGTAAGGAAATGGAATCTCATGATTGACTAAGTGACAACAAATTGAGTGCACACTGAGTGCAATTATGACCAAGTTTTATAATTGATTTATTTATGAGGCCTAGCCAATACTCTTAAAATCCATAGTTCATTAATCCAGGTAAAAAAATATAACAATCCAGTCTGCTTTTTTATTTCTGAGCTTTCCGAGTCCTCAAGAAAGAAGAGGATAGAATGAGGGGACACATCCTTGCCATAGAGCTCTGGGGGAAAATGAGGGTGATATCTCTGCTTTAGGGACATCTTAGGGTGCTAGTTCATACAAGAATTTATTAAACAATGGCCATGTACTTCTTCCTCTTAGGTGTCATCAGTACATGTGTTCTCTTCACCCTTGGTTTACCAATATTTGGGTACACAGCTTATTTCTACTACCATTCCATAGGCTTTTGGGGCACAGGCACTCTTCTCTTATTCATTATATTACCCACAGCAGCTGGAACCCAGTAGGCATTCAATAATGACAGTTGAGTGTACAGATTCAAGATACAAGGCCGGGAGCCAGAAGAGAGATGCAAAGTGTTGGGTAATCAGTGAGGCCTCTGGTCACCCACTGGACAGATGGTCAGAGGATCCATGTTCTTCCCTCCATCATGTATTCCGGGGCTGAACATTGGCTGAAGGGGCCCAGAAGAAGAGACGCTGGTGAATGTGTAGATGAGGGATTTGTATGTTACATTGTAAAAGGAAATGTCTCCAGCCGTGTAGTCCAGGAAGATGCCCACACGTCTGGGGGCTTCCCTTATCTGCAGGCGTGTTGGGGGAATGGTGGACACCTGGTACTCATTTCGCTTCATCATCATCACCACCCAGTAGCCATTGTTGGATGACAGTGTCATGCTCCCTTTCCTACTTGCAGATGACTTGCAGATGCCCAGTATCCACCCTGTCTTTTTTCCCACCTCTACTTCCCAGTAGTGGCGGCCAGAGAGGAAGCTTGGAAGGCCTAGGGCGATGGTGCAACTATCAAATCTTTCTGGATTGTCAGGCAGACGATTCCACTTGTTTCCAAGTCTTACACTCTTCAGGTTACTAGAGAAGATGAGGTTGGGGTGGGCAGTTTCTGTATCCAGAATCACATTAACTGCAAAAAGAATCAGAATACCTTGCTGGGGTTCCATGGGCAGTGTACCCACAGGGCTCTCCCCACTTCCAGGAAACATGGATAGGGACATTTCTTCTGGAACACACTGGAGGTCAGCACAGGAACCCAGCAGGTAAAGTCCACTTGCCTTAGTCTGGGCACTTACCAGCATGTTCCTGAGCGGAAATCAGTTCTGGAGCTACAGAGAAAAAGAAGAAGGGGGTGGGAGGAAACCTGAGTATCCCAATTCAGAGAGGCTAAATGTACCCTGGTCATCACAACAAGGAACGACAAGGACCCCTACCCCAGCTCAGGACCTTGCTTCCTCTTCTTGGGTTAACCCCATTCCTTCTAGACCCTAGAGCCTGCCTTGGTGACTCTGTGGTCTGACGAGGTGACCCAGACAACAACTGCAGCACAGGGCCTGTGAAGGCATTCTTCTGCCTTTGTTACAGGTGATTTTCTCTCTTCTAAATAATGCCCAGAAAGCAACAGCACAGGGAATATCACTGTAACCCCTGGCAAGCACATTCTGCTTGCATTCACCATACCCTGCACATCCACCAAACTCACCGTTGAAGGTGCCCATTTCTGAACACAGGGTTTCTGAAAGAAAAAAGGGAGCTTGAGTTAGGTTCCCTAGCTAGGGACAGATCAGGAAGAAGCTGAAGACAGCATCAGAAGGGCCATGGGAGATGGAGAAGGGATGCCAGAGGGGGCTGGGCTACATGGACATCAGAGAGGAAGCAAGCAGGTGCCTCCCCTTTACCCCCAAGCCCACCTACCCGAGAAGGACTTCATGCTCTTCTCCACAAACTCTAATTTCTGGTAGATCAAGTGGATCTTTTTTTCCACCTCTGGAGGAGTGTACCATGGCTTAGGAATAATTGCCATCTTGACCCTAGAGACAAAAGACTGTTGGCCAGAGAGCGGGGGTGCATGGGGGTAACCCAAGTTCCCATGAGGTGGAAGTAAGGTGTGGCGTCCACAGGGAACACCCAGCCCACTTGGGCTTGGCAAAGAAAGTCCTCCCTGGACTCTGAGCTTTTTTTTTTTAATTTTTTTTTAAGATTTTATTTATTCATTTGACAGAGAGAGATTACAAGTAGGCAGAGAGGCAGGCAGAGAGAGAGGAGAGAGGAGGAAGCAGGCTCCCCGCTGAGCAGAGAGCCCGACGCAGGCCTCGATCCCAGGACCCTGGGATCATGACCTGAGCCGAAGGCAGCGGCTTTAACCCACTGAGCCACCCAGGCGCCCTGGACTCTGAGTTTTAAACCCTGGTTCTCAACTTCGGCCACAGATTGGCATCACCTAAGGAGTTGTAAAAACCACGGATACCAAAACCACAGTAATTTTTACTAATGGCCTTAAATGATGCTAATGCTGAAATGCTCAGCCCAGAACTATCTGTGTCAAATTAATTATACTTTAGTCCTTTTCTGTTGAAATAAAAATGATAATAAATAAAAAAACCACAGTGAGATATGACTCATTAGGATGGTTATTAATATTTTGAAAAAATTAAAATGACAGGTGTTAGCAAGGATGTGGAAAAATTGGGACCTTTGTGCATTGGTGGTAGGAACATAAAGTGGTGCAGACACTGTGGGAAATAGTATAGTGATTCTTCAAAAAACAAAACAGAATTACCACATGACACATCAATTCCACTTCTAGGTATATGCCCAAAAGGATTGAAAGCAGAGACTAATACAGATACATGTAGAGCAATATTTATAGCAGCATTATTCACAATAGCCAAAAGGTGGAAACAACCCAAGTGTCCATTAAAAGATGAAAGGATAAACAAATTGTGGTTTATACGGACAGTGGAATATTACTCAGCCTTACAAAGGAATGAAATTCTGACACATTCGGGCGCCTGGGTGGCTCAGTGGGTTAAAGCCTCTGCTTTCGGCTCAGGTCATGATCTCAGCGTCCTGGGATCGAGGCCCGCATCGGGCTCTCCGCTCAGCGGGAAGCCTGCTTCCTCCTCTCCCTGTCTCTCTGCCTGCCTCTCTGCCTACTTGTAGTTTCTCTCTCTGTGTCAAATAAATAAATAAAATCTTAAAAAAAAAAAGAAATTCTGACACATTCTACAGTGTGGATGAACCTTGCAGACATTATGCTAAGTGAAATAAGCCAGACACAAAAGCACAAATACTGTACGATTCCACTTATATGAAGCAGTTAGAGTAGTCAGATTCATAAAGACAGAACATAGAATGGTGGTTGCCAGGGCCTGGGTGAGGGGGCAATAGGGAGTCATGTTTTAATAGTATGGAGTGTCCATTTGGGAGGATGAAAAAGTGCTGCAGACGATGGTGGTGATGGTTGCACAATGATATGAATGTACTCAATGCCCCTGAACTGCACGTTTAAAAATGGTCAGAGTGGTAAATTTCATTTTTTTTAAAGATTTTATTTATTTATTTGACAGAGAGAGAGAGACAGTGAAAGAGGGAACACAAGCAGGGGGAGTGGGAGAGGGAGAAGCAGGCTTCCCACCGAGCAGAGCCCGATGCGGGGCTCGATCCCAGAACCCTGGGATCATGACCTGAGCCGAAGGCAGGTGCTTAACGACTGAACCACCCAGGTGCCCCGGTAAATTTAATTTTATATGTATTTTACCATCAAAAAGAGGGGGAAAAAACAAAAAAAATTTATGCTAGGGTCACACTCTTGAAGATTTGGATTTAATTTGTATGCCAGGGCCTGGATGTCAGGATTTTGTAAAGCTCCTGAGGTGACTAATGTCCAGCCTCCTCCCTTCCCTCCCCTTCCTTCCCCTGTCTGGGCTTAGCATCTCCACTCCTAGAAAGTCTCTCCCTCCCTGAGACCATAAGCACTTGTGGCCTCGGGGAGGGAGGCACTTGTGCGGGAACAGTTTTTGTGAGGCAAACTGCAGTCTTTAGGGAGTTTTCTTAGGAAACATCATTAGCACGATAGGCTGTGTTCATTCTTTCCAGTCTTTGACCCATGCTCTCCCGAACACACTCCCATTTCCCCTACACAAATCCAGAAAGAACTCAGGAAGCTGCAGGAGACAGGAGGAGACCAGGAGGAGTGACAGACCAGGGTTGGGAGCATCTCCCTCCTAGGGATGCCTCCCCCACTGCTTCCTGCAGGATACCCAGGGGAACATGAGGGGACCTCTCGGTACCTGTGCAGGGTGACTCCGATGTCCTAGGAGAGAAAAGAGGGAAGCTCTCCATTATCAGTCTCCTAGGGGCTGCGCTGACTCCTGGTCTTTCCTCCTGGTCTTTCCGCCCTGGGGTGTCAGCAAAACTGGGACACCTCTCCCCCATTCTAATTTTCATCACCCAAAGAGGCAGCCTGGTGCGGCTTGCAACAGAACTGCACCCAACCCTGCTTTTCTCTTCTGGGAAATGCCAAGGGATCCCTTTGAAAGCTGGGCCACCCTGGGCTCCTGAGAGCTCATCAAAGGGGCCTGGGCACAAGACCTTTGTCTTGTGCTGACTTGGGCAGAGCTAATGGCAGTGCTGGGAGCCCATGTCATCCTACTGGGCACAGCGGGCAGGGGAAAGCCAGGCCCAGCCACACTCACCTGCATGAGCTCCCATTCCGGCTGGCACTGCTTGGCCTCCAGGTCCCTAATCAGCTCATCGAGACCTGCAATGTCTCTGGACGCTTGGGTGCTATATTTCTCCCTGACCTGGCCAATGGTCTGGGTCAGATCCTCTAATGAGGCCACAAAGAACTTCTCTTGCTGCTTCAGATGATGGTACAGCTTCTCCAAATGGTGCCGGAGTCTCTGCTTCTGGGTTTCAGTTTGTTCCTGGGGAACAGAAAGGTGTAGGGGTCTGTGCAGTGTGCTGGATGTGTGTGCCCAGGGACTCCCTGGAAGCCCACCTCTTGGAGGCGGGCTTGAGGCTGGATCCCTTAGCTTCTTGGAGGATTGGATTTCAGAAAAAGGAGACAAAATGGGCCTTCCAGAACAGACTGAGGATGGCAGGGGCTGGCTCTTCTAAAATTCCCTAAAACCTAGTGTTCTGGGTTGATTTGTGTTCCCTCCAAAATTTATGTTAAAGTCCTAACCTCCAGGACCTAAAGAATATGATCTTATTTGGAAATAGCATCATTGCAGATGTAATTTGGTAAGATGAGGTCATACTGGAGTCGGGAAGTTGGGACACAGACACAGGGAAAACAGCATGTGAAGAAACACAGAGAAAAGATGACATCAACCGGCTGAGGGTAGAGGCCTGGAAGATGTCTCTCCTTCATGGCCCTCAGAAGGAACCAGTCCTGCTGACACCTTGACTGTGGACTTCTGGCCTACAGAGCTGTGAGAAAATACATTTCTATGGTTTAAGCCATTCAGTCTTTGGTACTCTGTTACGGCAGCCACAGGACACTAAGATATCTGGTGTCATCTTTTTCCTTCCTTGAAAGCCAGTGTGAAGATAACATATCCCTGGGGTTGTAAATGGACAAGGTTATAACCACCAAAGTGTCCAGGAAGGAGACTTCTCTACTCCCCACCAAAGTGCTGGCATGAAGAAGGTCCCTAATGTGGCTCTGAATGAAGGCAGTCAGTCCATTTATATGAATGTAAGTGAACTTGACTTCTACTACCACACCCATAGGCCCATGTTCTATCGAGATTTTCTGTGGAAAGGTGAAGTGGCTCTAGGGAGCCTACTCCTTCCTCCATGCAGGGAGAAGCCCCTTCAGATCTTCTACGACTGGACTTAAGAAGTCTCATCATTTTGAGTTCTTTAGTCCTTTTGAACCAAAAATGTTTCCTCACCTTTTGTTGTTGAGGGTGCTAACATTGGCTTTTTTCCCTTAAAGAGGACAAGTCAGTTGTCATGTTCAATGGCCTATGTTCTACAATTGTCTGATAATTTTGCTCATGATTAAATTCAGGTTAAGTATCTTAGACAAAAATACCATATTCTTAATGCTCTGGCCTCCCTAACATATCCCATGGGGAGGCAAACAGTGTCCACTTTGTCCCTCACTATTACTGTGATACAGAGATCAGTCACTTGGTTGAGGAGGGGTCTGCCACACCGCTCCAATGTAAATAGGTATTATTTCCTTTATAATTATTTAGTAATTAGAGGAGTGGTACTTTGAGAGGATGTCCATATCTTGTTCTCTTATGAACTTCTGCTAAAAATTTTAGCATCTATTGATGATCTCTGCTGGTGTTGATTGTTATATTGATGTTTGGATAGTGGGGAATTTCTTTTTTGAAGTTTTTAGAAGTTTTTATTTATTTATTTAAGTAATCTCTGCACCCATCGCAGGGCTTGAACTCAGGCCTCTGAGATCAAGAGTCATATACTCTGACTGAACCAGCGAGGCACCCCATAACCATTCGTCCATACTTGTTTTAGCTGCCATTGTGCTGCAAAAAAGAGTTTCGCTCCCCTTCCACATGACTGAAAAATTATATATACATTTTGACTACTGAAAGAAGGAGGAAGAGTAGAAGTCTTGAAAATAGCATCCCCTTTTCGTGGGGGCTCATGTTACTTTGAGTGTCTTAAGGGAAGACCAGACCTTATCTCCCTGAGTTTCCCTGTGGCCCAGGCTTCTGCGGCACCTTCATGGTGGGGGGCATTCTGCTTCACCCACAAGTTCCAAGCCACCTGGTATTATAGGAAAGGGCTTTTCTTTTCTTCTTTTTTAGAAAGAGAGAGCAAGCTGGTGAGTGGGGTAGGGAAGGTGACGAGGGGAAGGACAGAGGGAGGGAGAGAATCTTAAGCAGACTCTGCTCCCAGCGTAGAGCCCGATGCGGGACTTGATCTCACAACCCTGAGATCATGACCTGAGCTGAAATCAGGTCAGACTCTTAACTGACTGAGCCACCCACGCACCCTAGAAAGAGGTTTTCTTTTACTACACTTCACGAGTTTCGCAAAAGTTAGATACCTGGGCCAATACCATGCCCACCCCCATTCCTGTCCTTTGTTATCTTTGCCCGTTTCCTATTGTGGTGTGGGACATGGGATCCAGCCAACAGAAATGGGTCAAACAAATTAAGGCTCTTTGGGGTAGTTGAATTTGCTTTCAGGGAAGATGGAAGCAACTTATGTGTCCAGATTCAGTAGAGGAAGGCCAGCAAGTGTATTTATTGAAATCCGTGGCATCACAAAATGACAGTTTTAAAGAAGATGTCTAACCATTTGAATTTTAAAAACCATATGGTTTAAAGAAACCAAAATGGACAACAATTATAAAAATGATACAAAGGAGTATTTAAAATGGAAAAGTCTCTCTTCCCATTTCCTCAATTCCATCCCCCAGTGACAGCCACTGGTGTTAATTTCTCTGAACCATTTTGTGATGAATATGAGAAAGCATGGTCTCTTCGGAGATTTCCTTTCCTGCTGGGTGTGGGTCTCCCTCTCCAGGGATGAGCTCATCCTTGGACTCCTGTTACCTCCCTGCCCCCTCAGGAGCAGGTGATTCTAAACAGCTGATCAGTTCTGCTTCCCTGTGAAACAGAACATAATATGGGGGCCCCTGCCCACTTTTGGTCCCCTCCCTCCTTTTGCAGGGGTGAACTCAGGCGAGGATTGGCCACAGAACACCCCTGGCCTTACCAGCAATTTTTCAGTCTTCTTATCCCCCTGAGATCTCTGTTCCTCCCCAGATTTTCTCAGCACCTTCAGATGCTCCAGCTGCTTTTGGATTTGGTCCTGAAAAAGGGGCACTTGCTGAAGCCTAAGCTTGGCCTCTGCCATCTTTAGTTGGGCCAACTCTAGAGGGGAAAATCTGCTTTAGGGAGTAGAGCTGGGGGTGCTACAGCCAAGAGCACAGGGAGGGTGCCCAGGAAAGAGGAAGAATGAATCCACCACACCAAGGGAAGCAGATCCAAGAGGTGGTGAGAGGGAGAGAGAGAGAGATTCTTAATGACATGTGGGCACCTGGATTCAGCCATACCTGGAGCTAGTGCCCTTGGATCTCAGCTACATGAACCAGTAAATTCCCTCTTTGCTGATCTGGTTTGTATTATGTTTTTGCTACTCAACAGCCAAGGAATGCTGACTAATGCACCAGCATCCCAGGGGTGTGAAATAAAGTAGCCCTGACTACGTTTAAAAGCCCCGCCCCACCCCACCCCCAAGAAGACCTACCTTGTATTCCAGGGCAGCCTCCTGGATGGGGCGCACCCGGTGGCCTCGATGTTCCTGACTTAGACTGCAGATGAGACAGATAGGGTCCATGTGGTCCTCACAGAAGAGCAGCTGGACCTGTTTCATGTGTCGCTCACACTGTGGCAGGGAGTTGGGGCTCAAGATGGCCATCTGCAGGCCTTCTTCCTGGTTGTAGTCTTCAGAGTTATTTACTGGGAGTGAGGCCAGCCTCAGGAGGCTGCTGGATGAGCATTTGCCTGAGGTCTTGGGATCCCTAGAAGCAACGGAGTATCTGCAGGAATCATCTCCTTCCTGGGCACGGCAAGGGGGATACGCAGCCTCATCCTGTGGCTTCCCTGGAGACATGGCAATGGGAAAATTTCCTGGTGACAAACCCAGAATGTTTTGAAGGGGTGCTACAAAGCACAGCGGAGAGAGCGAGCGAGCCCATGCCTGGGACACACAAGTTCCTGGTTAGACTGTGGCCACTTCTAACTTGTCCTCCCCTGACTTTGCTCCAGGAAAGCAGTAAACCACCCAGTGGAAGTGAGGGCTAAGGGCTCATGACAGTCCTGAGACTTGGAATTCCTGGATAATTATCCTAAAGAAAGGCCTTTTGTTATAAATTCTGTGCCTTCCTCCACACATACACAGATCTAGCAGGTGATATGAAGGCAGTGAGACATTCTGACCAGTGTTGGCTTTGCCACATAAAACCACCCAGGCTTCTCATGACTCGAGTGGGAGCCCCCTGGGAAGAGTGATTCACTCATAGCCTGACCCCCAGCAGAGTCCCTGGCACATGGTAAGGATTTGAGAAGTGTGTGTTGAATGAGAGAACTAAAGGGACCTCTCCTCACGTCCAGGTTCAGGAAGAATTAAATGGAAGTAAGGAAAGGGACTTGACTTTATAAGGCTGAAGGGTATAACCCACCATGATGACAAAGAGCTATGACCAGCTGTGCCCCAAGACCATAGCACAACTTCATTAAGCTGAAATGACAGGAGATACAAGAAGAAACAGAAACACACTCAATTCATTAATCCCCTCCCAATGCGTCTCACAAGATCCCAGGAATTCATATCACATGTGTAAGCGAGACTGTGGGAGGGGCCCCGTAGTAACCATTCTCCCCTCCTTCCCTTATGATAGAATTGATTGCTGCCCATCAGTTGATGGCTGCTTCCCTCTCTCCCCACAAAACAAACAAACAAAAAAACAACCCAAAAAACCCACCAAAAATACAAACCATTTCTTGCAGTTAGGTATGGCTATTTGACTACATTCATGCCAAAGGGGTATAAATGAAGGCATCACGAGCAGCTTCTAGAAACTTCTGGAAACCTTCCCTAAGCAACACTCTTCTCCTTTGTCCTTCCATCCTGCTGCTTGGAATGAGGATGCCACCCTCTGAGACCATGAGTTTGAGAGCAAACTTTGCGGATCAGAAAAACAGCAGAAGCCTGGGTTCCTGGCCTATGGAGCACCACATCTCTTCTGAACCATCTGTGTTATTTATGTGAAGGAGAAAGAATTTTCTCTCTTGTTTCGGTTAGTGTTATTTTGGCATTTCTGTCATCCACAACCCAACATAATCCCAATTTCTGCCTCCTTAGTAGAAGAGATTTAGGATTTTAGCGAACAGCTCTCCTCTCTGCCCAGAGAGGTGAATGGCAGACTCTCAGCCCCATGACATACAGCCATGGGGTCATTGTGAGGAGTGGGTATTTTTACCCAGTCTTTCCCAGAGGCTCAAGCTGGGGTCCATGAATTCCTTGGAATTCTAAAGGATTTCAAAGCGTCTAAGAACTTGAACTTTGATGCAGCATTTTATGAAGGTGTGCATACGTGCATTTTAAAAAAGATTTTATTTATTCATTTGACACACAGAGAGAGATTACAAGTAGGCAGAGAGGCAGGCAGAGAGAGGAGAGAGGAGGAAGCAGGCTCCCCGCAGAGCAGAGAGCCCGATGTGAGCCTCGATCCTAGGACCCTGGATCATGACCTGAGCCGAAGGCAGCGGCTTTAACCCACTGAGCCACCCAGGCGCCCCATACATGCATTTCTTTCAGGATTCACAGCCTACCTAAGATTCTCAATGGGTCGGGGATCCCAGGGGGCACCCAGGGATCTGGTGACATAAATACAGTGGGGGATAAAAGGTTTGTGAGGGAACACCTGCTCAGGTCACCCTTCCTAAGGAAGCCAGGTCTTCTGAGTTCTGGGGTCCTTTCTTACCTGAAGAAGGAGGGACTTCTGGACGTGAAGGATGATGGAGCTCACTGCTTACCACCTCCCTCGAGGCCTCAGGGGATTCTTGACCCTCGATTCCATTTTTCTTTGAAGGTCCTGTGGATTCTGGGTGCTCCCAGGTTGTCTGGTCTTCAAACGATACACCGGAAAGTCTATTCCTGAGTGGTCCCCCCTTCGAGATCATGGAATGTTCTGGATTCCTGGAGCCTTTCTCTGGAGCCTCTGGAGCCTCAGTAGCACCTACATCCAGAGTGGCCACTTCACTGGGGGTGGCTGCTGAGTCTGGATGATCACTTCTCATTTTCTCTTCAATGAGAAGAATTTCTGGATTGGGAGGTTCTCTCTCTCCCAGAAAAATGGTAAGTTCAAGACTTCTGGGTCGCCTCTGCCATGAAGGTAATTGTTCCTCAGAGATCTTGGATTTTACTCTTCTTAGGGAACCAGTAGGAGACACAGAGTCAAGTTCTTGGAGCCTTCCTAAACAGCTGGCATTCCTGCGTGGCCTGACGCTAGGACTCGCCTTCTCCCCGGGTGATTTTCCAGGGTGCGGGCTTCTCCTGGGGGCCAGAGTCATGCCCCCGGCCTTTGACTTGCCCGGCATATCCAGGCCCTCGGAACCCTTCTGATCTCTCCGTTTGCCCTGCGGCTTCTTCTGGGGCCCTCTTCCAGCCTCCGGCTGGCTGGATGGCAGGCTGGAGGCCCCATCCCCATTTTGCCGCTGCCTGTCACCTTCCAGGCCATCTGGTCTCCTCGGGCCCTTGGGCTCATTCTCCCCAGAGGAACAAGACATTGCCGACCTGTCAGTGCCACTTTCTTGTATCAGATACCCTGCAAAGACAACAGGATGAAAAGGTGTGAAATTGTGCAGTGCACAGGGCTAGGGCTTGAGAGAGAAGGGAGAGAAGGAAAAATCCCCTCAGAAATGACAGAAGTTCAGAGTGTTCTAGGCAACAACAGTCAATTACCATTAAATAAGAAAATGCTAATTATTTGCCTTATATTTCTCAAATAGTGCTTTTCAAACTTCTTTGTCAGGAGAACTTGTTTCCAATATAGAGTCTTACACAAAATCCTTAATTCATAAAATATGAACCCCCTAGTTTACTGTTATAAAAGTGTGTGTAGTTATAGGTGTATAAAACTCACTTGTAAAATCCATTCATAAAGACGAATTAAGGTATTTGGCACAAAAATTTGAAAACAGATTTTGAAGGACAATGAGAACTTCAGAAACGAATTTACTTCTGTTTTATTCTTTGGTTTCACGGCGTGAAGAAAATCCTAACAACACAGATAAGTAAGTGTAAATGGTGATTTTTTTTTTTTAGATTTTATTTATTTATTTGACAGAGAGAGATCACAAGCAGGCAGAGAGACAGGCAGAGAGAGAGGAGGAAGCAGGCTCCCTGCAGAGCAGAGAGCCCAATGCGGGCCTTGATCCCAGGACCCTGGGATCATGACCTGAGCTGAAGGCAGAGGCTTTAACCCACTGAGCCACCCAGGCGCCCATAAATGGTGATTTTTTAAAAAAAAGATTTTATATATTTATTAGAGAGAGAGCATGAGAGGGGGAAGCAGACTCCCCACCGAGCAGGGAGCCTGACGTGGGACTCACTCAATCCTGGGGCTTCAGGATCATGACCTGAGCTGAAGACAGTTGCACAACAGACTGAGCCACCCAGGCGCCCCTGAGTTGTTGTTTTTTTAAACAGCTTGCTTTGAAGTTTCAGGACACAGTTTCTTTAAACAGAAATGTCAGGAAAGGCTTAATTCTAAGGTCTACGTAAAAAGTTCAAGTACAGCACAAACTATCACCCTGGTGGCCTCTAGAATTTCAAAATTTGGTTAATGACACATTTTAATATGAATTTGTTGGTTTTGTAAATTAGAAAAGTTAATACAATTTGGGTTAAGTATTTGTTAACTTTCTAAAGGATCCCTGAAATATCTTCCTTGAATGTAACTTGAAAACCGCTACTCTAATAAAGAAAAGAAAATATCCTGTAATCAGCACATTTATTTTTGGTAGAAGAGCCTCTTACTAAAATAGCTTCAGAGTTGTTTAAAATGCTTTGCTGTTGCAAACACTTTGCTTCCTAGGGCAAAGTAAGTTCCCCAAACTGGCTCAAGAACGAATGGGAAAGCCCTAAAGATGCTAATAACCAGGTTTTAAAACATGCAAAGATCACTGAAAAATTCTACTCATCAAATTACACTGGACTCAGATTATGGTTTAGTCCTGTCAGTCTTTAATTTTTTTTCCCTCTCAGTCTTTCAAAGAGTGGAGAACTTTTATGTTATTTAAACATTCTACTCAAAATACATGGAAAGCATTTCTAATGTGTCCTTAAAGTCTAGAAGTAGAAGAAATACTCAAACACTAAACAATATTTTCTTAGCCCAGTACGTGTTTGCCACCCCTCCACATCTCAAAAAAAAAAAAAAAAAAAAAAAAAGCCTTTGAAGGCAAAAATCCAATAGGTCACCTTTGTTGATCACAGTGTGATAAAATCCGAAAGTTACAGCTAAACAAGAATAGAAGAACAAGGAGGAGAAGAAGGAAGAAAAACAAGGAAAGAGAAAAGATGAAAGAAAGGAAGGAAAAGAATTGCAAATTTTAGAATACCTTTGTGAAATGTGTCAAAGAAGTACTCAAAACTGAAAATAGGTGGATTTCAACATGAAGATCACCTGTTGACCCTGCTGATATGGTCAGTTAGCAAGCCTTTTTTTTTTTTTCTCTCTCTCCTGAAGATACTGGTCTGTTCACAGGAGTTAATCACAATGAAGTTAGGGCCTCTTTAAGCTCAGGCATCTAGCTCCTGCCTCTCCTGATTCTGCCCTGCAGTGAGAATCTCAGCTTCCCCTCACCCGCCCGACACTCACACACCCCCGCCCTTTTTAAAAGCCATTGGGAGGGCGCCTGGGTGGCTCAGTGGGTTAAAGCCTCTGCCTTCGGCTCAGGTCATGATCCCAGGGTCCTGGGATCGAGGCCCGCATCGGGCTCTCTGCTCAGCAGGGAGCCTGCTTCCCCCTCTCCCTGTCTCTGCCTGCCTCTCTGCCTGCCTCTCTGCCTACTTGTAATCTCTCTCTCTGTGTCAAATAAATAAATAAAATCTTTAAAAAAAAATAAAAATAAAAGCCATTGGGAGCCTTGGCCACACTAAACCAGCTCCAAAGACCTAAGTAGCAGAAACGACTTGATCGACCAGCGTCACCGGGGTCATGGTAGGTCTGGGATTCCTAACCCACACAACACATCGGTCTAAATACGAGTTCCCTCTTACACCTTCTACCCCACCCCATGAATAGCCACCAGTCTATTAGCAGTCAATAGCACTGGGAGAGGAATGGGGTAGGGGGCCTACTTACCTGGGCCAATCACCCTGCCAAGCTCCTCTGCCAGGAGGTTCTGGTTCATGGCCCTCAGGACTTGCAGGGTCAGCTTCAAAGCATACTCTTTCCCATACTGGGAGATCATCAGAGTGGCCAGCTTCACTCGGTTGGCATTCTCGAGCTGGCCCCAGGGGATCCGGGAGTGATCCTTCTCCAGGCTGGTGTCTTGCAGCTTAAACTTGAACTTCTCAAAGTCATTGGTGTCCAGATCCTCCAGGGAGCCCAGCAGATGATCGCTGGGTGTCTTGATCATGGTGTTGACCAGGAGAGGCCAGAGCCAGAGCTGAAACAGTCTCTCCCCTGGAACCCAGAGGGTGGGTAAAAAGAAGCCACTTGTGAAATAGCGGAAAAGGCACAGGAAATGGTCTGCACTCTGGGGGAACTGAGCTATGAGTGTCATCATTTGTTTGTTCCCAGTGATGACACTTGCCTTCTCTTTCTCACGGATTTGGAAGCTTTTACAGCTGGGAGGGCTCAAGGTCAGCCACATGGTCTTCCAGCACCCTAGCCCTCACCTTCGCATACTGCCCTGCAGAGCAACAGGTGAGTATGTGAAGGAGGGGCTGGGGCTGGATTCCAGAGCCTTGATCCTGGGCAGGCAGTCAGATGCTGCTTCTCCCACGATATGGGGGGGGGAGCAGGAACAAAGGCAGTAGTCTCACACTGCAGAGGACCATGATGAGGGCCAGTCTGTTTGGCCAGTAGTTCTCCTCCAGACTCTTGGGATCTTACTGGCCCCCCAAAGCAAAAGGTGTGGGGATGGAGGGGAAATGCAGCCCTGCAAGTTTTGCCCTTCCTGCCCAAGAAGGAATTGAAGCTAGATGGACACTGCCGGTGACACAAGCCCTGGTGTCACCCCTGTTGATGTAGTTCCAGTTGTCTGGTACCTTTAGCATCACGAAGCCTCAAAATACCATGTGTGGGACTGTCATCCTGATTTGTTTTTTTTTTAAGATTTTATTTATTTGACACAGAGAGATCAGATCACAAGTAGGCTGAGAGGCAGGCAGAGAGAGAGGAGGAAGCAGGCTCCCTGCTGAGCAGAGAGCCCGATGCGGGCCTCGATCCCAGGACCCTGAGATCATGACCTGAGCCGAAAGCAGAGGCTTTAACCCACTGAGCCACCCAGGTGCCCCTGATTTGTTTCTTCTCTACTCTGCCTTGGCTTCCCCAGAGCGTACCCATGAGGGAGGGTGCTTGTCCATACACTTCTCCTGAACAAGTTTTTGTTGTTTTTAAGTAAGCTCTCTGCCTAATGTGAGGCTTGAACTGAGAACCCCAACAACAAGGATCACATGCTCTACTGACTGAGCCAGCCAGGTGCCCCTGAACACATATTGGACACCATGCCAGGATGTGGAGAAACAAGGGTGAAAAAAGACATAGGTGTCCTTTGGAGCTCACGTCCCAGTGTGGGGCTCCAGAAGTCATTCCAGAGTTGATAGAAGTTGTATGTGGAATGAGTGGACTTCTTCCACAGTTAACTGCTTCTGTCTTTATGCATACCCTGATTTTTATCCCCAACTTATTGTTTTGAAAAATTTCAGACCTAGAGAAAAGTTACCTAGATTCACCAGCTGTTTACATAGTACGGTATTTAGTGATTCTCTCTCTTACATACACACATGCATGCACTTCATTTTTCCTTTTTTCCATCTGAACCATTTGGTAATGAATTGAAAACATTATCAGCTATCACTCCAAATACCCTGCATACCCTAAGTACAGTGAACAAGGATACAAGGATATTATTTTAAATAGTCAGAATACAATGATCATACTCAGGAAAATTAACATCATTATAATACTATAATGAACGCATAATCAAATTTCTCCAATTGTCCTGATAATGTCCTTGACACCTTTTTTTTTTTTCCAACCCAGGGTCCGGAGATCCTAGTTCTCTAGTCTGCTTCTACTAGAACACTTTCACACTTCCCTGCCTTTCAAAATTCTGTCAATGTTTTTGCAAAGTCTATTCCAAGCAGAATGTCCCTTAATTTAGATCTGTGCATCATTTCCTCATTATTAGACTGCAGGTACATTCAGCTGCTCAAGATGTCTCCACTGTAAAAGGACATCTTTTTTTTTTTAAGATTTTATTTATTTGACAGAGACACAGCGAGAGAGGAAACACAAGCAGGGGGAGTAGTGGGAGAGGGAGAAGCAGGCTTCCCACTGAGCAGGGAGCCCGATGCGGGGCTCAATCCCAGGACCATAGGATCATGACCTGAGCCAAAGGCAGATGCTTAACGACTGAGCCACCCAGGCGCCCCAAAATGACATCTTTTCTTTGTAATTCGTAAGTAACCTGAGAATGTGGAAACATCCTTTTCTCCTACAGCCTTTCACCCCCTGATTTTGGCATTCATTGATGATCTTTTCCTAAATCAGTTGCTACAATGGTCCTTGTAAAGTGGTGATGTTTCTATCACTTAGCTGGTATCATTTGCATGTCCTGGTTTAAGCTTTCCGCATTTCTCATGAAATTTGTGGCTTACAGATGTTTTGTCGGTAACAGTAGTGGTTACTCTGTGCCAGACACCCCTTGCTTTACATCCATTACCTTCTAAAATCTCTGCAGCACGCCTTCAGGGCAGGATTCAGGATTCATCATCCTCGCTACCAGGATTAGTGGTTTAGTGACTTGCTCAGTGACTGATCCAGGATTCAAACTACCTCTTTTTTTTTTAATTTTATTTTTATTCTTTGCCCAAGGGGTACAGGTCTGTGAATCATCAGGCTTACATCTTTCACAGCATTCACCAAAGCACAAACCCTCCCCAATGTCCATAACCCATCCACCCTATCCCTACCCTCCCACCCCCCAGTAACCCTCAGTTTGTTTTGTGAGATTAGGAGTCTCTTATGGTCAAACTACCTCTTTTAACCATTTTGGCGTATTGTCTACGTGCATGATAATTATTATTTTACCATTCCTCACTAACCACAGATGTCATTTTTTCAGCTGTCCAGTGAAACTCACAGTGGGCTTTTCTGACCAGTCCCACAGGTCATTTACAACATTCAGATACCTGGCAGAACAAACAGCACTGTGTCTGACCAGCCTGTGTGTGACCAGCTGGGACCAAGGCTTTGATGAGTTCTGCTTGGTTGAATGTATCTTACTGTCCACTTCGTCCACATACTTCATATTTTACAGAGTACTCAGTCTTTTTGGTTTAATTACTGACAGCATCCAGTTTTCTGGATCCTGCTGAGAAAATAAACCCCAAACCCAACATACTCCCTAAAAAATGCATGGACCCAAATGCATGCATATTTATGGTGCAGTTGTTGGATGTGTGGTATTCTCAGGTTGGACCAGAAGGGTGTTGACTGAATGTCTTTTGGATCACGACCTGTGCAAGATTTCAGAAGGCAGTAACATAGCCACCTCACAGGGAGCCTCCCACTCCCAAGACAGAACTGAAATTGTGCAACAACACGCAGGGTCCCTCGTGTTCCTGGGATCCCTGACCCTGTCCTGACTGGCCAGGAAGCTCCTTTAAGCTGAGACTAACACACCCAGAGCAGACTTGGGCAGGAACTGGGGCTTTCCAGTCTATAGCAGGATATTTTGCAATTGCAGTGATATCTTTCACAACAGGGAGAAATTCTGAGGCATGGACTTGCCTTTTTTTTTTTTTTTAAGAGAAAACATGCAAGCAGGGGTTGCCGGGAAAGGGGGCAGAATAAGCGGAAAGAGAGGATCTCAAGAAGACTCCCCAGTGAGCTCGGAGCCCCACACTGGTCTCGATCACACAACCCTGAGCTGATGACCTGAGCTGAAACCAAGAATCAGACACTCAAGCGACTGAGCCACCTAGTTGCTCCAAGGCATGGACATGTAAGGTAGTGGCATTTCTAGGTCAAGAGAAGCTGAAAGAGGTTCCATTTTTTGAGGTTCCAGTAATTTTTTAAAATGAAGAAATGTGAAAGGACGATTATAGCTCTTGGGATGCCTTTTAAGTGTTTGAACAGTTGTAGTGGAGTGTCGATGAAATCTTTCTTGTGCCTCTGTGACTCTATGTTGCCCTTATTTGGGAACAACATGACAAATCTAAATCCATCGCACTGCTGCAAGCGCAGAGACTTCAACCTCTGCTCTTATCCTAAGTAATGCACAGCCCAGACATCTGGCTTTCATCTTTGTAACTTACTCCATCAGAGTTTCACTTTCTAACACATTCATTTTTGCATCACTTTGAGGTGTTTTAAATCAATATGTATTACCTTTGTAAAAGAAAAAAGGATAGTTGTTTTTTTTAAAAAAAGATAGTTTTCAAAAAGTATTTTATAATTAGCTTAACCTTCAAGGGGTTATCAGTCCTATCCCCACAACCATCATAATAAAGGTTTGTGGTATTTAAATATAGTACATATCGGTTATTGAGAGAGCCGTAGGCAAGATCATGGAAGAGTTCCTGTGTTAATCCGGAGTTGGAAATAATGGGTACCCTTGTGACCCAAACTCTTCCTCACCTTCCAGTATATTGAATTTTAAGGGAGAAATCTGAGACTTTGAGAGGCTAACACCTTGATTTCAACGTGAAGTTCCAGGCAGTGAACCTTCCACTGAGAAACATACTTGTAACTGTGCTTTCTGAGAGCAAACCAAGTTCTGGTGCAACCTCCAATCTCCTGAGCAGAATGGAAACAGGAAGAGAAAGGCAGCTTCTTAGGTGGCCTTGACCTGTGGAGGTTGTACAGTAGTGGGGTCCAAAGAGTTTCTGGATTGGTTCGCCAGTGAGAGTTTCATTTGCAATATGATAACGCCAAGCAAGAAGCTTTATGAGCTCTAAAGTGCTATACACATTATTTATTCTGATTGTCAAATCTAGTTGGGGGGGGTAGGTGGGTGTTCATTTTATTCTTTAATTTTTTGTCTGTGTATTTAAACATTTTATAATTTAAAACACTGAAAAAAAATTATTTTACCGATATTTATAGGGACCCTACTAGGAGGCTGGCTGTGGGGATAGAGAGCCCCTCACCGCCAAAGGCTTACAGGTTAGTGAAGTAGAAGAACCCAGTTGCCTGGAAGGCAACTGCTCTCCCTTCCTTGAACCCTGTGAGGTTTGGTTTACATAATCGCGTCCCAGTCCCACCTCTCCGTCCTCTTACCCGCCCCAGGGCTGCCCCGGGTGCTTGGGGTCCTGCCTACTCAGTGATTTCGAATATGCAAAAATTAGGGCGAAAACGGGACTTCCAAGATCTAGGACGTGTATCCTGGGCCAGTTACTCTATGTCTCTGAGTTTGTTTCCTGTGAAAAGGGCGGTTTGGGAATTTCAATGAGATAATGTATGCAAAAGAGCCTGGCCCCGTGGGTCCGCGTCAGCTAGGTCGTGGGCGGCGTCCGAGGGCCGGACTCGTGATCCCCGGCCCCGCGCAGCCGTGAGTCCTGAGACCCACTCCACGGGTCTCACGCCCGGCAGCAACGCCCCCGGGGCAGTCGGTCGTAAGGGAGGCGGCTTGGGCTGGAAGGGGTTTGTCTGTGGGAAGAGTAGCCTGAGGATAAAAGGGAAGTGTCAGCGCAGAGCTCCGACGGGCAGGCTGGCAGGCACTGGGGGCGAGACCACCCGACACGCCGAGTCCGGGGCCCCGCGGGCTCTGCCTGAAGGAGGGACAGCCCCAGGAGGCACGACGCGCCCGGAGGCGGGGTCCCCCCACGCGGAGCGGGTTTGTCCGAGGGCGACGCCCTAAACTACAACTCCCAGGAGGCCCTGGGAGTAAGAGGAGCCAATGGGAGGGTGAGTGGGCGGGCTCAGTCGGGCCTGTGTCTCCCAGGGGGCGCCGGGGCGCGGCGCCGCGGTGCGGATCGGAAGCCCCAGCGGCCTGTGGCGGTGTCTCCACAGAGCGGCCGGCTGGTATCCCGGGCACCACGCCAAGAAGTGCAGTCGACGCGACCGCCAGCCGCCCGGGGTTGGCGGGCGTGGGTGTCCGGGGGCTGCGCTGCCGCGGGGCTCCCCACAGCCCTCCACCCTTTAAGAGCCAGCACTGTCATCGCGTCGGTTTTCAAACACCTGAATCCTAGGGTAACCGATTCTTACATTTCTCTGTCGTGATTGACTGTGAAAAATCCAGGGAAATGCTGTGGGCAGTGGAGATAATGGTTTTGGTCAGAAAAAAAAGCACATGGGCCCGCAGTTTCGTGTATCATTTCAGGGGATTCAGGACTTCTGAAGTCCGCCTGGCGGAACCCGGCCGGGAGCTCGAGGCATGGACCCTCCCGTCGGTCAGAGCCGCAGGTACTTTTCAATTGTTTTACATATTTCACCTTCGAGGAAGATTTCCTTTGATGCACTGATCAAAGGACGGTGCGACGGTCTGTCTGCATTTCTGCTCCCAGCATTCTGAGTGTTTAAGTCCTTCCCATCAAGACTCCTTTCTAGTCTCAGGTGAACGTAACCAGACTGGATTCACCTCCATGGCAGTGGGAGGGGCACCTTCTTACTCAAATCCTTGTCACCCCTGTGGAACGTTCCCTTGCCTGCCACGCTTGCCAATTAGTTGGAAGCTGTAAACGACTTAAATGACTATCACCAGGTGACTGGCTGAGTAAATTTTGGTGAATCTGTTCTATGTACCGCATCCGTTGAAAATGCGCAGTGGGTTTTTGTGTGCTAATGTGCGAAGATGGTCAATACGTAAGGAGAAAAAAAAGCATATTTACGGTATAATGTGACGATATAATCCCACGTTTGTAAATAACAGGAAAAATATTTTTAAACATTTAAAATATATATTTTAAAATATTTTTTAAATTTTTAAATATCTGAAGGGGGACAAGAAATAACATGGCAACCTGTAGAGAGTAGAATTAGGGATAGAGGTTGTGCTTTTCACTCTGTGTCCTTTATATATTTTTGTATTTTTCAGTGAGCATTTAAACATTTTATGACACATACATTGTCCCTGAATATATTCTAAGTGTAAAATAATAAGGCAAAACAGAAAATATAGCAAGCTAATGTTAGAGGAAGACTTTCATGTTTTGCTCACTATTTACTTATTTGTTTATGTAAGTACGTAGGCTCCATGACCAACATGGGGCTCAAAATCACCACCCCGAGGTTGAGAGTCACATGCTGTACCAACTGAGCCAGCCAGGTGCCCCTGCTCATTATTTTTTATAACAAAAACGTAAATAAAACCTCATGAGCTGGAATATTTTTTCACTGCAGTGCAGAGGATTAGGAAAATAGTTTTTACAAAGCAGACTGTGCCCATAGAGAAACACATGTGGGAGATTTTCAAACAATGTGTGAGGTTTGCCAATACTGGAGAAACAACACAGACCTACCTTTATTTTTTTTTAAGTTTTTATTTCTTTGATAGAGAGAGAGAGATCTTAACTAGGGAGACAGAGAGAGGGAAGCAGGTTCTCCGCTGAGCAGAGAGCCCGATGCGGGGCTCAATCCCAGGACCTTGAGATCATGACCTGAGCCAAAGGCAGAGGCTTAACCTACTGAACCACCCAGGCACCCCGCAGACCTACCTTTAAAGTTAAATACACATACATACATGCACACACTCAACAGGCATCAAATTAATGCAGACACAGACAAGAGAAAGCATAAGGTCTCACACCCTGACTTGTTAATTTTTTGTTTATTAAACCAAGAATTGAAAACAACTTAAATGTCCATCAGTAGAGGAGATAGTAAGTACAATTGCGGTACACCCATACTGTAGCATACTGTGCATCTGATCAGAGTAAGAAAGCCCTGTTCATCTTGAGCCAGGCACACTGTTATTAAAAATAAAATTGGGAAAACATGTACACACAATAAATATATATATGTGAACACATCAGAAGGAGATTGACAGAATGTACAGCCAACTGTTACCTATAAAAATGAGTAGAAGTGAAATGAGGAGATGGAAAGTTTCCTCACTTTCTTTGTATACATCTTTATTCTTCGAATCCTGTACAATGACTATTCATGTGTTGCTGTTGCGTGTAACAAACACCTCGAAAGTTAGTGGTATAAAAACACCCTTTTCATTCTCATGATTTTGTGGTCAGGATTTTGAGCAGGACACAGGCGGGACAACTCATGTCTGCGGCATGACTGGAGCTCCACCTGGGGGGACTCCTGTGTCTGGACAACACTGTGGTTATGTGTCTGGGGCCTCGGGACGGGCTCTCTGCAGGTGACTGCTTGTTTCTTCTTCCCTTTGTTGTACTGGGACTGGAATATCCAAATGACTTCTTCACTTGGATGTGGTGTGCCTGGGCTGGGAGGGTTGGAACAGCTAGAGTTTGCTGCACATCCATTTCTGTCCATGTGCATAGCTTGGGCTTCCTCACAGCATGGCAGGCTCCAGATAATCAGCCTTCTTAAATGGCGGCTGGTGTTCCCAGAGGTGGCTTTCCAGGAAGCCTCTGGCAGTAGCTTTAAGGCTTCTTAGGGAGTCCCAGAAAGTCACTTCCATTTCATTCTGTTGCCTAAGCATGTCACTAAGTTTGGTCTAGGAACCCCTTCTCAATAAGCAATAAGGAATTAGTAGCCGTTTTTAATCTACCACACTTATCTAATGTTAGAAATAAAGACTTTTCACAGGAAATTCAACCTGACCTGTGATTTATAGTGACCTCATTCCAGCAGAGCACACCCACCCCTTTCATTTCTCTCACCAGTCATTGCAAATGTACAGTCTCTTTGGAGATCCAGACTAGGGCCTGTTGCTTCCTTCCAAGTTTCTTAGGCCATTCTGCAAATTAATGTTTAGCTCAGTGGTTCTTGTCTTTGGTTACACATTAAAATCATCTGGCGAGGTGGTGCCCTGTGGCTCCGTTGGTTAAGCCACTGCCTTCAGCTCAGGTCATGATCTTAGGGTTCTGAGATTGAGCCCCGACTCAGGATCTGTGCTCAGCAGGGAGCCTGCTTCTCCCTCTCCCTCTGCTGCCCGCCCCCGCTTGTGCACACTTTCTCTCCCACCCCCAGATGAATAAATTTTAAAAAATCTTAAAAAAAAGAATCATCTGGGGAGCTTTAAAAAATCTTGCTGCCCAAACCAAATACATGAGAATCTCCAGGGTGTTGCACCCAGGTGCTGTGGTCTGCATGTCTGTGCCCTTGTTAATGGGAGTAATCCTCTTGTATGCGAGACCCTACAGAGCTCCCAAGTACTTTCCACCATGTGAGGATGCAAAGGTTGGCAGTCTGAATCCCAGAAGAGAGCTCCCTCCTGACCATACTGGCACCTTGATTTCTCATAGCCTCCAGAGGTATGAGAAATAATTTCTGGGGTGCCTCATTGGCTCAGTCAATGGAGCACGTGACCCTTGATCTTGGGGTTGTGAGTTTGAGCCCCACACTGGGCATAGAGATTACTTAAAATAAAACCTGTAAAAAAAGGGAGAAATTTCTGTTATTTTTAATCTACCCAAGCAGTAATATTTTGTTATAGTAGCCTTAATGCACCAAGACAGCAGGTGTCAGACTTATTCTGCCCAGATCACTAGGCTAGAAATGAGAGAGGATTTCAGGACTAGTACTCATTTCAGAATTAGGTCATAGTTTCCTGGAATGCCCTTTGTACATTTCTTCAAGACTGTGAAGATGACTGCATGTACAGGAGGGCTAGGTGTACTATCTCTCATCCTTGCCCCTCCCCTGCCCCCACCATGTCATGAGCCCCTCGGAGGCCTAGTCACCAGTCTATTCCCTGATTTCCTTGATTTTAGTCTAGACAATGCACTGTTAAAGAATCCCTGCAAATTCCAGAAGGTCACAATTGAAAATTTCTTAACATGGTTTTTCTGTGGGGTTTTTCTGCTTTCAAGAAGACAAACAGCTGTGGCATCTTTGGGACTACTGTCTCAGATGGAGAAAGGGATGAGGCCTCTCCAAGGCCCTTTTGCCTTCCATTCTCACTACTAGCTTTAATAGCTAGAGCTATTAAGAATTGCTATATGAAGTCCATAAAATAGTTCTGTTTGTTTTTAAAGCCTCTTAGCAAGGGAAGAGGAAGTAAAGTAAAACAAAACAAAACAAAGCAAAACAAAAAAACCCTTAAGGAGGCAGAATGGGAAGCAACCCAAACTTCTCTTCCTTACTTCCCCTTTACACAAGCACCAAGGGTGCTTCCAAAGATAGAAAAATACTCGAGAGGTCCAAGACTTAACATTCGGGTCCTACAAATAGAACCCTTGTTTTCTAGGGCCTTGGGGATACTTAACAAGCGTTGTCAAATATAAGTCTACAGGAAAACCTAAATGAACCTTTCAAGCAGAGTAGAATGAACCTCATTTTCTTTCTTTTTTTTTTTTTAAAGATTTTATTTATTTATTTGACAGAGAGATCACAAGTAGGCAGAGAGGCAGACAGAGAGAGAGGAGGAAGCAGGCTCCCTGCTGAGCAGAGAGCCCGATGCGGCCTCGATCCCAGGACCCTGAGATCATGACCTGAGCCGAAAGCAGAGGCTTTAACCCACTGAGCCACCCAGGCGCCCCTGAACCTCATTTTCTAATCGATGCAGAAAAAAAATTTTTAAGAGGAAAATTTTCTTGATGAGTTGACCAACTCTTGGCTAAAAGAGGAAATAAAATAAAAACTGCAATGACAAACTATTTTAAAATGACCAGTGAGAATATTCCATATTAAAATTATGGTAAATAACCAGAGCTGCACTTAGAGGAAAACTCATAGCCTTAAATGCTTTTATCATTAAATAGAGATTAGAAATTAAGTACACTGGGGCACCTGGGTGGCACAGTCGGTTAAGCATCTGACTCTTGGTTTCAGCTCAGGTCGTGATCTCACGGTCATGAGATGGAGCTCCACATTGGGCTCAGCATGGAGTCTATTTGAGATTCTCTCCTTCTGCCCCTCCCACCCGTATACTTGCTCTCTCTCAAATAAATAGACCTTTTAACAAAATTAAATACATTGATATTTATTGAAAGTTCAATTTGTATGGAAAGTGCACTTAAATATATTTTACTTAATCTTTGCAGTACTTTTGAGGTGGACACTATTTTTTGCTTTTATCTTTTCAAATGCTGCCAAGTATAACTAGGCCTATCCATGCAATGGCCTAGGTTCTTAATTTTCAAGTGTTTCACACCTTTCTTGATTTACTGCTACAAAGGTTTATTAATGTTTATTATGTGTATGGAACTTTAGGGATGAATAATTGATGTCCTCTGCCCTGTAGAACTCCAGTCAGTGTGTGTGATGTTGATGTATGTATGTTGGAAGGGCAGAAGACACAGGTCACAGTATGATTGTAACGAACCCTCCCAGTTAAGGCAGACTTTCAGTGCTAAAAATAAGATCTAAGTACCATGGGAGCCCAGAAGAAAGTGATTTTGAGTTGTGGTGGTAGCAAGAGTCAGCTGCTGTGCTTGTGGCTGTAGTTCAGGGCCTTGTTGAGGAGTCTGGGGTTCATTATCAAGACAGTGGGGAAACCACTGGAGGGTGTGTGTGTGTGTGTAGACTTTTTAAAATTTTTGTTGTTGCTATTTTGTTTTTCACCTTCAGAATAGTCTCTCAGATGTGGAACTGCTTTATCAGAGGAAAAACATTTTAAGATTCTTAAAACACACCATTAAGTTGCTTCCCATAAAGTGTAGTGCATTCACAGGGTCTCTCCCCTGTTGGGAGATGTTGGTGTCTGTAAGAGTCTGAAGAAAGGAAGCTTTTCCCACAGCTGGGGCACTAGTGAGGCTTCTTTCCTGAATGAGTCCCCTGATGCTCAGGGGGTCTAATGTTGAGAGATTTTTCCAGGGTGAAGTTCTTAGGGTACAATCTGTACAGTGCGGTTTGATGCTAAGTTCTGCTAAGTCTTGAGATTTCCAAGTTGATTTTCTAATTTTTTAATTTGTTTTTGTGTTCGTTTTTAAACAGAACCACAGAGAGCATTCTACTCTCCTGGATACAGAATTCCCAGGTTTTTTGTGCTTTGAAGAAGCTTCTTATCTCTCCTGCTTTTTATTATTTAAATTTTAGTCAACATACAGTGCAATATTCGATTCTGGAGTAGAATTCAGTGACTCATCAGTTACAAACAACACCCAGTGCTCATCACAAGTGCCCTCTTTAATACCCATCACCCATTTGTCCCTCCCCCACCTACCTCCCTCCATCAACCCTCAAGTTTATTCTTTATTGTTAAGAATCACTTATGGGGGGCGCCTGGGTGGCTCAGTGGGTTAAAGCCGCTGCCTTCGGCTCAGGTCATGATCCCAGGGTCCTGGGATCGAGGCCCACATCAGGCTCTCTGCTCAACAGGGATCCTGCTTCCTCCTCTCTCCTCTCTCTCTGCCTGCCTCTCTGCCTACTTGTAATCTCTCTCTGTGTCAAATGAATAAATAAAATCTTTAAAAAAAAAAAGAATCACTTATGCGTTGTTTCCCTCCTTCCTTTTTTTCCTTTCCCCCTTCCCATATGCTCATCTGTTTTCTTACTTAAGTTCCACATATGAGATCACATGGTATTTGTCTTTCTCTGACTTACTTCACTTAGCACTCTAGCTCCATCTGTGTTTTTGCAAATGGCAAGATTTCATTATTTTTGATGGCTAAATAATATTCCCGTGTGCTCGCGTGCGTGCGTGCGCACGCGCGCGCGTGTGTGTGTGTATCAAATCTTTATCCATTCATCAGTCAATGGACATTTGGGCTGTCTTCATAGCTTAGTTATTGTTGATAATGCTGCTATAAACATTAGGGTGCATGTGCCTCTTCAAATTTGTATTTTTGTATCCTTCGGGTTAAATACCTACAAGTGCAATTGCTGGATTGTAGGGTGGTTCCATTTTTAACTTTTTTGAGGAACCTCCAAACTGTTATCCAGAGTGGCTGCACCTGTTCGCATTCACACCAAAAGTGCAAGAGAGTTCCCTCTTCTCCATATCCTCTCTTTGTTTCTTGAGTTCTTAATTTTACCCATTCTCACACGTGTGAGGTGGCACTTCACTGTGGTTTTAATTTGTATTTCCCTGATGATGAGTGATGTCGAGCATCTTTTCATGTGTCGTAAGCCATTTGGATGTCTTCTTTGGAAAAGTGTCCATGTTTTCCGCCCAATTCTTAACTGCGTTGTTTTTTGGGTGTTTGTTAAGTCTTTATAGATTTTGGATACTAACCCTTTATCAGATATGTCATTTGCAAATATCTTCTCCCATTCTGTAGGCAGCCTTTTAGTTTTGCTGTTTCCTTTGCTGCACAGAAGCTTTTTATCTTGATGAAGTCCCTATAGTTCATTTTTGGGTTTGTTCACTCACCTCTGGTGATGTGTCTAACAAGAAATTGCTGAAGCTGAGGTCGAAGAGGTTTCTCCCTGTGTCTCCTCTAGGATTTTGTTTTTACAGATTTTATTTGTGTGTGTGACAGCGCATGAGCTGGGGGAGTGGCAGGCAGAGGGAGAAGCAGGCGCCCCACTGAGCAAGGAGCCCAAAGCGGGATTCGATCCTAGGGCCCTGGGATCCCGACCTGAGCCAAAGGCAGACACTTAACCAACTGAGCCACCCAGGCGCCCCTTCTCTAGGATTTTGATGGTTTCCTGTCTCACATTCATGAATGTCTCACCATTTTGAATTTATGTTTGTGGGTGGTGTAAGAAAGGTCCAGTTTCATTCTTCTGCACGTGGCTGTCCAGTTTTCCCACCACAGTTTGTTGAAGAGACTGCCTTTTTTCCTTTGGATATTCTTTTCTGCTTTGTCAAAGATTAGTTGACCAAATAGCTGTGGGTCCATTTCTGGGTCTCTCCTGATCTTAAAACCTGAGAGGAGAAATGAAAATTGAAAATGTCATCCTGTTCGAAAGGGAAACAAAGTGAGGGGGAGAAAAAGTTGTATTAAACCAGTAACAGGATGATAGAAACCCCTAAGTAAATCTCAAAGCTTTTTACTCCAGTTACGTCTGACATTTTCTTTTCTTTCTTCACTTGTGAACATTCACCTAATCTTGAAGCCAAATCCTTGTTTCATTTCTTTGGAATTCTGCAGTCCTTTTACCCGTGGCTCTTCTCTGTCCTCCGCTGGGAAACTCAAATCAGGCTTTGGTACTGGATATCCTGGCCACAAGAAAGACAGTAAACATAAAGAGTTTGGGTCACCACTGACTATTCCTGGATTCAGATTGATTTCTGGGGCAGATGGCCTCTCTGTATCTATTTCCTCAGTTAGGACAATTTCACCTAGATCCTATCAGGCAGTATTTCAGTGTTAAATTAAAACCCAAATGAGGGGAAAGCTTTTGTGCTCAATTCAAGGCTAGTGTCCTCCATCCAATCTGTGGACAAGGAGTGAATTAATTCTGTGTTAAAATCAATGCACTAAATTAGTTTTTATATTATCTTCTGAATATTTTGTTAAGAGAATTATCTAAGTCAGGACTAAAATGCCAAGAGAAGAGAGACAGAGAGGTAAAAGTGGGAGTTTGGGAACTGGAATTAATGTGCCCTGGATTAATTTCAGTTAAGAGATTTTCAAATAAAAATTGATATCTGAACTTGGTGATAACCAGCAAATACTATCTTTATATGTTTCTTTTAGCTGAAGCCTAGAACTGGATTATCTTGAAGTTAACCAAAACAACTAACAGTGTTTCTGGCAATCCAGAGACAGGTAGTAAAACTGTCCAGCTCAGTCCCTGCTATGTCCTACCACTGCTTCTCTTGCTGAGAGCAGCTAGAGCTTGCAACCTCTTTCTGTGTCCCTTCCTGCTCCTCCTCATCCCTGACAAAATTTAGTGCTCTGCAACAAGGTGTGGGTTGGTAAATGGTGGTTTATGATCCAAGAAAGAAACATGAGGAAATGTTTAAATATGAGAATTATGTTTAAATATGATGAACAAACATGAGGAAAATGTTTAAATATTAACATTATGAAACAATAGTAGCAAGTTAGATTGGTTAATGTTAATCTGAAGGAAAACTTAAATTCTAGAACATCTTACCAAAAGATAGGAAGTGGAGCAAAATGCCTTATTTTATTATTTTCATGGAGAAAGGCAACATATTTCAGATTAATAAAAATAAAATGCATTTCAAATGAAATGGCATTTAAAGTCAATATTGTGTTTATTTTATTTTTTTAAAGATTTTATTTATTTATTTGACACAGAGAGAGAGAGATCACAAGTAGGCAGAGAGGCAGGCAGAGAGAGAGGAGGAAGCAGGCTCCCTGCTGAGCAGAGAGCCCGATGCGGGCCTCGATCCCAGAACGCTGAGATCATGACTTGAGCCAAAAGCGGAGGCTTTAACCCACTGAGCCACCCAGGCGCCCCAATATTGTGTTTATAATTGGATTTCAAAGATAAGAGTAAGATCAGAGAGAAATTTCATACATGTAAAGCCAAACCCTGAGCTATAGATCACAGGAAATCTGTAGTCCAGTAAAGTGGGATGAAACCAAAGCTGGGAAGAGTGGCAGATAGCAAAGGCTTAGGATGGCAGAAGCCTAAATAAAATCTTNCCTGGGTGGCTCAGTGGATTAAAGCCTCTGCCTTCGGCTCAGGTCATGATCTCAGGGTCCTGAGATCGAGGCCCGTATCGGGTTCTCTGCTCAGCGGGGAGCCTGCTTCCTCCTCTCTCTCTGCCTGCTTGTACTCTCTCTCTGTCAAATAAAAAAAAAAAAAAAAGGATGGCAGAAGCCTGGAGGCCAGGGTATCCTCAGGTGAGAGGGAAAGCAGTATTTCAGGCTGATAGGAGCTGCTTATTTGCAGGCTGATAGGAGCTGCTTATTTGTTTGCTCCCTCACTGAAGAGCACAGACCAGAAGGTCTTAACACTGTATTTCATCAAATACCACACACAGACAAGTGCACTCCCTGAGTGCAGGGGAATCTAAAAGACCCAGGCAAGCCCTGAAAGCAGCTCCAGAGACAGAATCTAGTGCCATAACAGCTAAGGTCAGGACTAATAGGGGCTCTTTATCTGAGATTCAAATTTGTTTTTCTCTGTTATAATAGGGAGCCACCAACAGCTGAGGACAAGAAAATAGAAGAAAGCAGAATCAGTAATGGCCGCTAGAGGGCATACTTACTTCCCTGAACTTATTTTCACCAAAGACCTAAAAGAGTGGTTCTTAATCTTTTGGGTGGTTTTGAGAACTTGATGAACTTGATCTGCTTCCTAGAAAATACACATATATATGCAGTTCTGCATACAGTGTCAAAAATTACAAGATCTCCAAATCCATCTATTGTGACCCTCCAGGGGTGCACTAGCCAGTACAGTGGCCACTAGGTGGCACTTAGGAACAGGAGCTACATTTTACCATCACAGTAAGTTCTACTGGACAGTGCTGCTCTGTAATTCCATGGACTCTAGGGTAAGAACTCCTGCCCCAAATGAGCCCCTGTAGTTCTACTGGCCTGTAACCCCCAATAATATTCCAGCTATTTTTCCTGTCTGAATACAGACCTCAAAGAAACGGAGGAAGAATATTAACAGTAATTCAAATAACGCAGTCCATCTAGCTTCAAGTCCCCATTAGTAACCTTAACTTAAGAGTGCCTGTGTGGCTTAGTCAGTTGGTATCTGTCTTTGGCTCAGGTCATGATCCCAGGGTCCTGGGATTGAGCCCCATATCTGGCTAAGCAAAGAGCCTGCGTCTCCCTTTCCCTCTGCTGCTCTCCCTGCTTGTGCTCTCTCTCTTTCTGTCAAATTAAATCTTTAAGAAAAAAAAAAAACCCTTAGCTTCAATAACAGGTGATTCATTCTTTCCCATCTCAAGGTATTTGTAGTTTTGCAAACATTCCCATGTCACACATCCTGCAATAAAAATCCAAGTGGCTTTTCTGTGAGATAGGGTGAGCCTTCAGGAATTTACGGTGCATTAGTAACAGCTAGTATTACACTGAGTTCATGCTAAGTGCCAGGTACCATTCTATGCATCCTATATGTTACCTCATTTAATCCTCACCCAATGTTACAAGGTGGGGATAGTCTTATCCCCTCAAAACAGATGAGAGAACTGAAGTTTGGGGATTAGTGAGATTGAATAACTTGTTTGAAATAACGTTGTAAATGCCAGTGAAGTGGTTATTAGGTTAGAATCTGTAGTCTCTGAAACATGTCGAAAACATGAAAATGGCCTTAGAGGACTCTGAGGTCACATGTCTCAACAGGGCTTTATGAAATAGACCTGTACCTGCTTGTGTGCTCTGCGGCTGCTGAGGCCACATTCACCACAACAGCTGTGGACCTCTTTCCCTCCAGCGGCACAAGAAAAAACCGAAATACTCAGGACTCTTGCCACTCAGTCGTCCGAAGCCGGCCTCTTTGTCCTCACATCACCCTTTACCATTATGGCGGCCTTGAACTTTAGAAACGGACTAGCTGTGTGACCCTGAGCAGGGCGTTCAGTGACACTCGCTGCCGGTTACCCGTTACATGGGGACGATAATAGCGTCTCCGTCCCACAGTTTTGTGTGCTGTCAGCGTCCAGCTGCATTAGGCAGGCGCTCAATAAAAGGTTGCTGGTTGTCACGATTCACTGCTACGACGCCTCTGTTTCCTGAGCCCACGATCTTGAGTGTCGCTGGACGTAAGGGAGATGCTGAGCCGACTCTTCGGGTTTCCTTCCGTTCGCCGCTTGCAGTGAAGTTCACAGCCTTCGTCACAAGGCCGTCCTAGGACCTAGGAGGGAACTGAATAAAGCTCCTGCCCTCGCAGGGATGGGCAGTAAGCGCACGTCCCGGACCCCCAGGCACCCTCGGAGACGTCCAGCCTCCGAGAGCGAGGCCCTGACCTGGTGAGGGACGGCAAACCGCGGGACGAGCGGCCACGGCGCGTACCTCCCCGCCGCGGGGCACCGGGCACGGGAGCGGGCGGCGCCACGGACTACGTCTCCCGGCAAGCCCCGCGGCCACACCGAGCCGCGGGGTCCGCGCGCTTCCCGCCCTCCCCCGGGGGCCGAAAGCACCCTGGCTGGCGTGCTTCCGAGGCCGTCGGGGCCCGGGGACCCTGCCCTGCATCCCCGAGTAACCAGAGCGGGTGGGGACCGCCCTTAAACCGGGACAGTGGTTCTCAAACTTGTCTCTCGGGGAAGAGCGTGTTAACAATTCAGATTGCCGCCGCCCCCACCGCCCCACGACACTAAAGCACTGGCTTTCGCGTGGCTCGGGGGCTTTCCCTTCAGTAAGCTTTCCGGGGAATTCTGATCCGGCACCCACCGGTCACGCCCTCCTTGGGCTTGTTTTCCCCTGAACTTACCTGCTCCGCCTCTCGTCTCCAATTGGCCGTCGGTCGTCCCGCCCCTGCAGGCAAGTCTTCCCTTCTGGCTGGTAGGCGGTGGGCCTGCGGCGAGACCTGGCCCAATCAGCGCTAGAATCCGCCGATCCTGACCCGGAAGTTGGTCCCGAGGCTGCGCCGTTGGCTGTTAACGCGCGCAGGGACTTCCGGCGTGGAGCCGTGCGCCTGGTGTTGCGTGAGGCCGCCACGAGCGTAGAAGCGCGGCGTCAGGTCCTGCCCTGGGGCGGAGGGGCTCCTGCCGGTGACGCGACCGGGGTTGGTGCGGCGGCGCCCGTGATCGACTGAGGCCAAGGCGCCGGATCCGGCTGCGCCCGGGCCCGGGCTGGGGCTGGGCTCCTTGGCCGGGACTTGCAGCCGCGGGGTGCGGGGAGCCTTCCCGGGCGGGCGCAGCCGGTTTCGGGACCAAGGCGCTCCCGGGGCTTCACGATGGCGTCGGGCCCGGGCTCCCAAGACCGGGAAGGGCTCCTGATAGTGAAACTGGAGGAGGACTGCGCCTGGAGCCAGGAGCTGCCCCCGCCAGATCCAGGGCCCAGCCCCGAGGCCTCCCACTTACGCTTCAGACGGTTCCGCTTCCAAGAGGCCGCTGGGCCCCGGGAAGCCCTCAGCCGGCTCCAGGAGCTTTGCCATGAGTGGCTGCGGCCTGAGATGCGCACCAAGGAGCAAATCCTGGAGCTGCTGGTCCTGGAGCAGTTCCTGACCATCCTGCCCCAGGACATCCAGAGCAGGGTGCAGGAGCTGCATCCGGAGAGCGGCGAGGAAGCGGTGACCCTTGTGGAGGACATGCAGAGAGAGCTTGGGAGGCTGCGACTACAGGTGAGAGAAAGAGCTGTCTTACCTGCGGTTGGTCGGGCCCCGAGGACTAGGACATTGCGGCGGTCCTGTTCTCCATACCTTTACTTGGTCCCCCGAGTAGACTTTATATGGGCAAGAGGTCTTTTCATAAGTTAGTCAGGGAGACTCATTTTCTAGGTTTTCCCCGGAAGGACAGAGTGAGCCGCGAAGAATGCCCTATTTCCACACGGCGGCAGGGGTTCTACGTTAGTGTGACCCCCGGAGTTAATTCGCAGGGTTCAAGTCCTAACTCTGCTCCTTCGCTTTGTGACTTTGGGCAAGTTACTTAATCTCTTTGGGCTTCAGATTTGCCACTGGTTAAGTGAGAATGATAAAACATCTTTTGAGGGTTTTTTTGAGGGTTGCAGGGAGAGCATCATGTAGTTTTGATCACACTGCTGGCTAATAATGCTTAATAGCTGTTAGCGGCTGTTCTGTTAGGTGCAGCAGTCTGATCTCCTCTGCAGAGCTAGGTCGGGTTACTCGTGAATTTAGAAAAACAGTTTGGCAGTGTGGTTCTGAGGGCAGTTGCCCCCAGGGTCACCCACGTTTAACTTATCCAGGAGTGAGGAATTGAAGCATATGGAAAGAGTGGGGGAGGCAAGAGAAAGTCAGGTGTGTCAGAGAGCTGTGCAGGGAAGGTGCGCACTGGGAGCAGACACCCTCCCCTCCTATTCTTTCCCATGCACCGGTGATCAGGAAAGCTTTTACTGTAAACCGTTCTTACCTCTTGCTGGATCCCAAAGGATTGCCAGTGGTTCTCTGTTGAAGGCTTGCCTTCAGAATTCTGTACTAATTTCCCTTCCTGCCGGGCCCTCTTGTGATGATGAGTGATGTGGGTTGGTTCCCAGGTCACAAACCATAGGCGGGGAACAGAAGTGCTTTTGGAGGAGCCTTTGCCTCTGGAAACAGCACGAGAGTCACCGAGCTTCAAGTTGGAGCCAATGGAGACTGAGCGAAGCCCTGGCCCCAGGCTGCAGGAGCTGCTAGGCCCCAGCCCCAAAAGGGACCCCCAAGCTGTAAAGGAGAGGGGTGAGGAACAGTTGTCTGGGCAGGTGGGAGGGAGGAGGGGCTTCGGGGTTGCCCCCTCACACCAGCAGGTGGAGTACGGTCGCCTAGGTGAGGGAATTTTTGATCTCAGGGTTCCCGGATGTGGAGTGAAGGACCTAAAGGTGGGATGGGAGGCGGGAGGGGGATCTCTAAGTAAGCCCTTCAGTATGCACAGCACAGACGTTTAGAGCTTTGAATGATTGAGGGCTTGAATGCTGCAGGGCCAGCAGGGAAGTTGACTGGTGTCCTTTCCCCACACCCCACCATTTTGGTTATCACTTTATTATGCCTCTGTTGCCTTCTTTTGCTCATTGTACAGTCCTGAGCAGAGACTGGGTGTCGGGGAATGGATACCTCATTGTAATAATCCTTGGGTTCCCAAGAATTAAAATTGCCATTCTCATCATGATTTCTGTCACTTCAGCATTGTCTGCTCCCTGGCTTTCTCTCTTTCCTGCTGAAGGAAACATGGAAGACAAGGAGATGACTGGGCCCCAGGTGATGTGGAAGTTCCCGTTGTCTACCCCCCACCCCCCCAGCACCTCTCCCTGCAGTTGCTCTTGTGGGGATGCCGGGTCTTTTTGCCTCTCGGAGAGGATCCTCTCTCTCACCACGCGCAGCCTCCCCACCTTCTTTGTTTATTTCCTCCACACCTCACTTGTGGGCCTGGCACCCTTCTTCCCCCTGAAATGTGTCCTTGGCACCCTGGGTTTTGCCCCTGTAACTCATGACTCTGCTTGAATTGTTCTTGGTGCCTCAGGGGCTAAAGGCGATCTTGTGCTGTTTCAGTTGCCTGAGAGCTTAGAGGACGTGGCTATGTACATCTCCCAGGAGGAGTGGGGGCATCAGGATCCTAGTAAGAGGGCCCTCTCCAGGGACACGGTGCAGGAGAGTTATGAGAATGTGGACTCACTGGGTAAGGACTTCTTTTCCAGGGATGAAGACTGAGCCGCTTCTTACCAGGGGCCTGTCCCTTAGCCACTCACCTCCAGGACAGAAGTTCTGAGTTTTGCCAGAAGACCTCCCTTTTTCTAAAGCCCCCTGGACGAGGAGCAGTTAAACCTCTGGCAGGTGGCACGGTTGGCAGACTTATGGCCCCCAGCTGCCAGCGCTGCAGGCAGGGAGTGTGAGCTTTCCTGGACTTCCAGGGCGGAACAAATCAAATTCACTGACGGCCTCCCCCACCCCTACCTCACACACAATGTCAGTGCTTGATGCCTTGCAATTTTGAGATGCTTATTCTTCTGACCTCACTTGTATTTTCTATGCTTCATTAGTATTTCTAGGCCCTTCCCCAATTTTCAGGGGGCACTGGCATCAGTATTCCAGCTTAGCAGTTATCCCAGCCCTTAAAAATTCAGGAACGGGGGAGGCTTTTTGGAAATTTGGAAATGATATACATGTGTAAAATGGGATAAATAAATTAAGGTATGTTGAACTGTTAAGCAGAGAAAACTGATAGTTGGATCTGGGTGAAGAGTATACAGGTATTGTATAATTCCTTCAACTTTGGATGTATAAAAATTCTCATAAAGTTGTGGGAAGTCTTAATGTAAAACAATTCTATATATGTTACATTTGATTATAGCTATATTGACACATGGTAGAAAAGAGTCACTTGCACTTTGTTTTCATACATCAGGTGTTTGTAAAGAGAGGCACAGCTGTCGGCTCACTTGCACTAATTCTGTATAGGAGTGACCGCTGGATTTGGTTCCCTTCACTGGGACCTTTTCCAGGTTTTCCATCATTGGGCCTGGCTTGGTGCCCAAACTTGAACATAGCTTTCAGTGAGTGCTGCATAAGAAGAGAAGTTCGGATTGCAGGCTCTTAGAATGAAACTGTTTAAGGTCCATGTTTGCTGGGATTGGAGTGAGGTTTTAGTTTTAGCATAGCACAGGGATGGTGCTTTTGGGTTTTAACCTCAGGGTCCTCTCAGAGCCCGGATTTCTTTCTGATTGTCCACCGTATTTTCTCCTGGAGTTGTCTAGTGGAACTCAGTTCTAGTTTATGTTTATCTGTGAGAGTCAGGGCTCTTTTATAATATTAAACTAATTCCTCAAGAACTGATCACTTTAATCATGTTTGTTTGATTGTTTTAATTACACAAGTGTACGTTCTCATTGCAAAAGGTCCCGAGTACTACAAAAGTGTAAGAAGAAAAAACCCATAGTCTCCCTCGTCCGATTTTGTTTGCTGTCAGACTTACTGCACCTTCTGTGGATATGTCCACTAAGTGCAGGGAACAAGATTGTCTTTGTTACTTCTGCCTGGTAGAGAAAAATGGTGACATAGAAATCTGTTTCTTTCATTGTAAACAGAGTCTCAGGTTCCTAGTCAGGAGGCCCTGAGCACCCAAGTGGAACAAGGAGGAAAGCCATGGGATCCCAGCGTTCAGACTTGCAAGGAGGCCCTGCGTCCCCGAAGCCCAGCTCCAGGTAAGGAATGAAGATGAGCACCCAGCTAGCCTCCCACTGTTGGGAGGGAGGCATTTGAGGATTTGGGTGTAGGGCTAGCCCATCACTGCTGCCAGGAAGATGCATTGCTCCCTGTGTCCCCACTGCCCAGTTGCATCCCAGGGTGCAGAATGCACTGAGGCATTCACCCATGGGGCCCACCCTAGTCCCAGCTCTGCTCCATCCCACCCATTTCCACAGGGCAGAAGCTGGAGCCTCAGTTGTAGAAGGAATTGGGGGCCTGTACAAGGGAATTTGGGACTGGTCTGGGTGAGCGCTGGTTCCTGAGTGATGGCCCCACCCCTTTTCCTCTTAGAGTGCCTCCCTACATGGGAAACTGAGGTAGAACCAACCCTTCTGGCCTTTGACCTACAGGGAGTAGCAGATAAGTGGGATTTCCTTTTCTCTGGTGTAGGAATAACATAGGGGATTGGTCTCTCTTGCTCTGCCAGGAGAAGAGAAGTTTGAGAACCAGGAAGAAAGTGCCCAGTCCGTTTTCCCCGAGAGCGTCCACCCACAGGCACTGCTGCCTGGCCAGGCCAGAGGGGAGGTGCCCTGGAGTCCTGAGCAGGGAAGGCCTCGGGACAGGGCAGAAGGGCACTGGGAGCCTCCCCCAGAGGAAGGGATGGAGCCGTCCTTAGTGGGGGCTGCAAGTGGCAGAGAACTGGGGCGACCAAAGGAATTGCACCCGAAGAAGCTCCACTTGTGTCCCTTGTGTGGCAAAAATTTCTCTAACAACTCGAACTTAATTAGGCACCAGAGAATACATGCAGCAGAGAGACTGTGTATGGGTGTGGAGTGTGGCAAAATCTTTGGTGGGAACCCACACTTCCTGTCACTACACAGAGCACACTTGGGAGAGGAGGCCCATAAGTGCCTGGAATGTGGAAAAAGCTTCAGTCAGAATACCCACCTGACTCGCCATCAGCGCACCCACACGGGTGAGAAACCCTATCAGTGTAACGTATGTGGAAAAAGCTTCTCTTGCAACTCCAACCTTCACAGGCACCAGAGGACACACACAGGCGAAAAGCCCTACAAGTGCCCCGAGTGTGGGGAGATCTTTGCTCATAGTTCCAACCTCCTTAGACACCAAAGGATTCACACGGGAGAGAGACCTTATAAGTGTGCCGAGTGTGGGAAAAGTTTCTCTCGCAGTTCACACCTTGTCATACATGAAAGAACTCATGAGAAAGAGAGGCTTTACTCCTTCTCTGAGTGCGGGGAAGCAGTGAGTGACAGCGCCGTCTTTCTCACAAATCATGGAACCCACAAGGCAGAGAAAAAACTCTTTGAATGTTTGACTTGTGGGAAAAGCTTCCGGCAGGGCATGCACCTCACCAGACATCAGAGAACGCACACAGGGGAGAAACCGTATAAGTGTAACCTCTGTGGGGAAAACTTCTCTCACAGATCAAACTTAATCAGGCACCAGAGAATTCACACAGGAGAAAAACCCTATACCTGTCATGAGTGTGGAGACAGTTTTTCTCACAGCTCCAATCGGATTCGTCATCTGAGAACCCACACGGGAGAGAGACCCTATAAATGTTCTGAATGTGGAGAGAGCTTTTCTCGGAGTTCACGCCTCATGAGTCACCAGAGAACTCACACGGGATAGAAACAGTGGGGTTTCTCTTTGGCCCACATAAGGCGGCATACTCAGAGGGTGCTGTTAAGAGCTGGTATTCTTTGCCCAGCCCACCAAGTGATCTGTTTTTAAAGTAATTGTTGTAAAGAGAAACAGGGTGGGAGTGATTGTGAGGGAGGTTGCAGAGGCAGCAAAGGATTAGCATAGAACTAAAACGGAATTCTGTCCAAACTGTTGAGTCTTTGGTGAGTCTTTGAGGTGACCTGCTCTGGGCAGAGTTATCTGTGAAGTCTCTTGTCCCGGGGTATACCTGCTCCCTTGGTATCTTTAGTCAGGTTGTGATTCGGGTGCCTTACTGTATCCATTGTCTGTCCCAACAACTCTGGGAACCCGTGTGACTTTCCGTTACTGCTCCCTCACTTGGAATGTTCGGCGGGGGCACTTGGGTTTTTGAGGCCTGGGACCAAAGAAGGGTGAAGTATTCTGGGAAACCAGCTCATGGCCACAGAAGACTGGTTGGTGACTTGCAGCTCCCCCAGAAGTCCTGGCTGGGAAGCCAGGGGCACTCCGGGGCAGCCACCACCGTGCCTGGCGGATGGGAGGGCTTGTGCACAGGCCAGGCTTATACATCACCTCAGACCAAAAGGAACCAGAGACCTGAGGGAAATAGATGGAATTTGCAGTTCAGCCCAAGTATTGGCAGAGGAAACCAGACTCCAAATTAGTTTACCTCTTCAGAGATTAAGATTCACCCCACTTCTCTGCAAGAAAGAAACAGAGCCCTGGGGGCTTCAGAGGGTTCTGTGAAAGCGGGGTTCCCTGGGAGGCTTTGCAAATGTGGATCCTGGGGAAATTAGGGATCATGCCTTTCCCTGTTGAAAATATGTTTGGATGGTAATAAATGTCTTCAGGAAACATGAGCGTGCGTGACTCTTCATTGAGGACCTTTCGTCTTGGCATCCGGTGTTGATTTGTGTCCTGTCTGCTTTGGACAGAGGACCTGTCTTTTCTGTGGTTGGCCAAAGAAGGTTTGGATGAGGTGGGCTGAGGGGGGCTGAGGTCGGGTGTGGTCCTGGCCGGCTCCAGCCTGGGACCGTTTCACCAGAGCCAAGGGTCAGGCCCAGTGGCTGCTTTGGGTCATGTTGTCAGAAGGGTCTCCTAGAGGGCTTCTTTCCTTTCAGTGGTGGACAGCAGTAAAGATGTCTTTGATTCTTTGTTTAGAATGTTTAGTTTCTAGTGACAAAGCTGAAGGAAAATCTGGCTCTTCAAAGACAGGACATAACTGAATTATTGCCTGTTAACAGACGGCACATATAGGTGAGGGCATTTTTAGGCGAAAGCTTTGTATTTTAGAATGGGGAATTAGAAACAGGAATTCCAGAAATGTTTATCTATGAGAAAAAGGTAGAATACCAGGAAGTATTATAGGAATAGGAAATTCTGATGCCAGGGAAACCTCTCAGGATTTGGCCCTGGAGGAAAACAGCTAACTGTTCTCTGGGAGAGAAAGGTGCAGCATTACCTGGAAACTGACTATCAAATATACTAATTTAAGTGAGGGAAACAACCGTGCACACCTTTCCCCCCCTTTCCCTGTCAGTCTTATCTCAGCCCTGCCTCAGTGTAGTATGATTTTGTTCTTGGTCTTCTGAGCCAGTTTTTAAAAAACCAGTTTTAAAAACCTTAGTTTCTTGGGATGCCTGGGTGGCTCAGTTGGTTAAGCGTCTGCCTTCAGCTCAGGTTATGATCCCAGGATCCTGGGATTGCGTCCTGCATCACATTGGGCTCCTTGCTCAGCAGGGAGCCTGCTTCCTCTGCCTGCTGCTCCCCTTGCTTGTACTCTCACGCTCTCTCGCTCGCTCTCTCCCTCTCTGGCAAATAAATAAAATCTTTTAAAAACAATAAAAAGTAAAAATCTTAGTTTCTAATTTCTCCTCCTTTCTCCACAAGAGGGAGTAGGGCAGAGTTTGAGGGGCTGGCAAGACGGTGAAGATTTGAGAGAGATTAATTTAGGACCATGGTAGCAGGACAGGACTGGTGTGGCGGTTGATGCCGTAAAATGTGTGGGTGAGGTCAAGTTGATGTTGTTACTAAGCACTCTTTGGTTAAGACTGCAACTTAGGTGGATTGTAAATCTCTTCAGAATGGAAAACACCCCTCCCTTTTACCCCTGTCCCCCATAGTGTCACCCATGCAGATCTGATAGTGGTCCAACTGCTGTTGCTTCTACTGGGAGCACTGCAGCTTCAGGGTATGAGCAATGAGTGCCCCCAGAAATTCATTCCCTGCACTAAAAAGACTTTCCAGTAGGATGCAAATTCACAAGCAAAGCCGTTCTTGGCTGTTGTAATGAGATGGTTTCACAAAATATTCCATGCAAAACATTTAGCTCAGGGCCTGGCACATAGAAGGTACTCATCTATTGGTGTCATCTATGGGTAGATAATAATGGCAAGACTGCCTTCTGACCATCTGCCATTGATGCCAGTGTAAGACCACACTGGCAGAAATCTCCGTTACTGACAGGCAGGAATGATGCTCTCTTTCCTTGTGGTCCAGTCAAAGAGCAGGTTGGAGGTTATGCAGGCTCCCATGAGGGCACTGCAAGGGATGGCCAAGTGTGTGCTTTTTTACATTAGTGCTTTAATGCTGCACACACACTTTTTACATTTATACTTTTACCCACTAGTCCTTGAAAAAGAAACCGGAAGTCTCCACCTGGCTCTCAGGTCAATGGGAGACTGACACTGGGGCAATAAAGACCCTTGCCCCCTGAGCCCAGATGGGATCCAAGGAGACGTGGGAGATGTGGACTGACCCTGAGCAATTGCCATAGTCCTTGTAGCAAAGGTAGCACAGAAGACCAGCAGAAGGGGACTCCTAGGTGGAGAATTGGTACCACATTTAAGCACTGTGAAAAAAACCTGGCCAAGGCAAATTAAGAGCAGCAGGCCAGACATCACTGAGGACAAAGCTTGTAAGGCCAGAGACTGGAAAAAGTATTAATTTTTTTTTCAAAACATCAGAAATCACTAAGAATTTTTATTGCAGTAAGGGAAGGATTTATGGGTCTCAACATCGTAATCTGAAATTTAAGATTCTGTATTCCCTAGCCCTTTGAAGAAGAGTTTACTGTTTGAATGACACTGATCACTGGTCAACTGATAGCATTTTGGAAAGTGCAAAATCACCACCACTGCTTTAAGACTTGTAATTTTTGTAAATGTTTCATGAACATTTGAAACAAGTCATTAAAAAGTTCTAGCAAATTTATTAGCACTAGGGGTTAACTTCTTTGTGTGTCAGCAACTCAAATATAGTTAAGATTAATTAAAGCAAAAGTGCATTTATTAGAAAAAATAGAGGTGCATTTATCCTTTTAGCCTTCAATCTAGCTTGCAAACACTTCTGATCTAAATTTGACTTCCATTGTTGAAAGGGAGACGTAATTCTTTCTGATCGAGTCATTTTTACTAAGAGGAGCTATGTGATGCCTCAGGTAGGCAGTTAGGAGGCAGTGGGAATGGTCTAGGTAAATTCAACGAGAAAATGGTTGATTAAAAATCTCTCAGAACACCAACACATGTGGACAAATCTTCCAGTTAATAGCCTCAGTTTATCACTGAAATGTCCCAGAAGCTGTAGTCAGAAATCGAAACTGGCCACACGCTAAGCCCCACACCTGCTCTGAGGAGGTGGTCAGATTTCCTCAGGCAAGAACGGGTAGGGGAAGAAAACACTTTCTTTCTCAAATCCTGGTGTATGAGTTTGGACGTAATGCGGAGTCGTGTTTGCCTCTGTACGCCCACTCCTTCCGGCTCTCCTGGGGGGAGGGAGCGGGGCTCAGCCACCGGAACGAGAGTGAGGTGCCTCAAGATAGGACTTCCAGAACCAAACGCACCAGCCCCTTCCTGAGCGCCTGACGGGCCGCCTGCGCTCCTGCCCACCGAGGACGGCTCCCGCGCGGGCGCTCCGCAGCCGAGAGCTGCCCAACCTCCGGCACCCCTCCGGCCACCTCGGCTCCCCGACCCTGCGGACGGCTAGCGCGCCGCGCCTCCCCAGGCGGGTCTCTCCAGCGCGTCGGCAGGAATTCCACGGTTGCGCCCGGCCGCGCCTCCCTTCGGGCCCACCCCCTTCTCCCGGGCCGCTCTGGCCCCCCGGCGGCCACTCTATGGCCGCGCGCGTCCCACCGGCCGGCTCTCCGCCCGCAGCCTCTCGCCGTCCTGGCCGCCGAGGCCCGCTTCGCCGGAGCTCTGTGGCTGCGCCGGGAAGTGCCTTCCCCCGCTGCTCCGGCCGCTCTGGTACATCGGCCGGCGCTCCCCGCAGTTCCCGGCTCCCAGGGGTGGGCCGGCCCACGTGGCCGAAGGCTTCCCTCGGCCTCGGCCGCGGACGCCGGCGGCGCTGCAACTCTCCCCGGAACTTGCTCCGGTCCCTCAGGTGTGCGCCTCCCCGGGGCCTACAGCGGGCCGGCTCTCGGGGGCCAGCGGGGGCGAGCGCAGCCCTGGCCGCCGGGCAAGGGGCGGTTCGGGCGCCGGGAAGGGCGGGCCTGCAGGCCGACCTGAGGCCGGAGTCGGCTGAAACGAGACGGGAAGCCCACGAAGGGGCTACAGGGTGAGAAACGATGGGGAGAGGACAAGAAAGGAGACCGATGCAGGTGTCCCGGCAGGGGGTGATGCAGCCCGCAACGCGGCACGAACAGCAGGGAGGGAGGAGGGAGCCAAAAGGTGAGCCATGTAGGGCGTAGAACCGACAGAACTTGACGCGGGCGCCGGCGGAAGTCTGAAATCCTCGGATGACTTCGGATGAGAATCTGGCCCGGACCTGTCTTTCCTGCCCTTCTTTGCCAGGTGTCCCTACAGCAACCATCCTAGGTCCGTGCAGCTTCCCAGGGAGACACACTGTCTCATCGAGGCGGCTGAGCTCTTTGCCCGACTGCCCTGCCACTGCCTGCACTCAGCTCTAAAGCTCAGCTCAGAAGTCACGCTTGACTGTCTTAGGTACTTCCCCTGCTACCCAAACGCACGCCAAGCCGTCTCCACACTCGTGTAGCACTTACACGTTGAATGGTGGTTTGTTCCTATTCGTTTTTTATTTTATTTTTAAAGATTTTATTTATTTATTTCACAGCAGGAGAGAGATCACAAGGGGGCAGAGAGGCAGGCAGAAAGAGAGGGGGAAGCAGGCTCCCTGCTGAGCAGAGAGCCCGATGCGGCCTCGATCCCAGGACCCTGAGATCATGACCTGAGCTAAAAGCAGAGGCTTTAACCCACTGAGCCACCCAGGCGCCCCCTATTCGTTTTTTAAATTCAGGTCTAAATGCCCAACACCAGGCTCGGTACCTAGCACGGAAAGGCAACGTGAAGCTTCCAGAATAAGTGAATACTTTTCAAAAGGGTGTTTTTACTCTGGAAACATTACCCATGGCGGGGTGAGGGGTTGGGGCGTTCGATGCAATGACTAAAATTGAACTAGAGAGCTGTCCAGTAAACTCATCTGACATTCCCATCAACTTCTTCAACAATCCATTCTACTTTATGCTTAAAACAAATGCTAATGTTTTATTAATGTCAAGGCCTAAAGCACGTTAAGACAATAAGATATAAAAAGTTGTATTCACTAAGTAATCTGCCTGTTTTTTAAGTACATAAAATATACCAAAGTGTTAAACTATCATTGGTCAATAGATAGAGGGTGCTTTTCATCTTTTTAATGTATATCTTCTATAATCTGCATGTTACTTGCACAGTAGGGGAGGAAAGCAGTAGGTGGTACAGATTTAAGAAAGCAGAGCAGGTCGCACCATTAAACTGAAAACCAAATCTATCCTTATCTTTTTATTTTTTATTTTATATATCTGTAGAAAATGTTTTTCAAAATAACTAGTCAGCATATAGCTTCTTGTTATATGCTCTGAATGAGATAGAATGTAATGCTTTTCCCACATCCATTCCACCTTAGATAATCTGGGACAATAACTCCTCGTTATGCAGATCCTTGTCTAAAATAGAAACAAAAATGGATTAATGAATGTTTTTATACTTTAAAGAGACATTTATTTTTAAATTGTATGTTTTAGAAACAATATATAAATGGGCAGTGCTATGCAAAATGAGGTCAGCCGATAAAAACAATGACAATTCACAACAGGTCTGCATCATATATAACTACAAAAATCTTTAAACACAAAATCTAATTACCAGAAGTTGAAGGCATATTGAAGGAATCCTTCATAACACAAGGCCTAGGTTTCAAAAAACTACCAATTCTAGAATGGATTCTACTCTGGAACTGTTTTTTTATTATTTCTTGTTGCATCTCTTTCAGTGTGAAATGGAACCTTTGAAACTCAGGTGTGGCATCAACAAAGTCAAGTAGGTAGTCCAAACTCTCTCTGACAGCAGATAACTGAAATTCAGCAGTCTGCTCTTCAGCTCCTCCTCCTTTCTGAGCAACTTCCTTTGTAATTCCACTTTTTGTTTTTGTGAGGCTACTCTTTTCTTCATCATCCCCATTGAACCACACCCTATCATCAGCCAGCGTGGTTTCCAACTCTCCACATTTCTCAAGGATTTCTCTGTAATCTCCATCTTCTAAGCCTTGAAGGTCATATTCAGGTTCCTTTTTGTAAAGAAGATTTTCCCATGCATTTGCTATGGTTATTTGTTTCACTTCATCCCAACTCTTTGCCCAGTTAAAAATTGCACTTTTTATGTTGTAGATTTTAATCTTGGAAGCTCCTTTTTCTCCTTTATCTTGCTCATCATCACTTTCTTCAAAAATTACAAGACTCTCTTCAAGTTGCTTCCACCTATAAAGTCGTTTGCAGCTCAAGATCACACCTTGATTCATTGGCTGAATCAAGGTCGAAGTGTTATGGGGAAAGAACATGCATTTTATTCGACCATCCTCACTGGTGAGTGATTCGGTGGAAGGGTGAACTGGAGAACTGTCCAGGAGTAACAAGGCCCTGGTGTCCTCTTCATGGAATCCTAAAACATTAAGTTGAAAATGCCTGACCTCAGGAACAAAGTTTTGAAAGAACCATTCTGAAAACAATTCTCTGGTGAACCAAACATCTTTACTAGGCTTATATATCACAGGTAATGTACTTGTGTCCTCCTTCACACTTCTGGGCAGCTTTGACTTTCCAATAATGATTGACTTTAATTTATGAGTTCCATCTGCATTTGCACATAAAAGAGCAGACAACCGTTCTTTGTTTATTTTTCTCCCTGGCAGGCAGATCTCTTTTCTGCTTGCCTGAACGTTTTCTGGCATTGACTTCCAAAAGAGGTCAGTCTCATCCCCACTGTACAGCTGAGCCAGACTCAGTTTCTCCTCCTTGATAAGCATGTACAGTTTTTGTCGAAATGGCTCAACATTTTCTGAAGCTGAACTTAGGACTTGTTCCCCACATACTTTTCGATTCCCAATGGCATGTCTATTTCGAAATCTAAAAAGCCAACCAGTGCTAGCTTTAAAGTCTGTTCGCCCGAAACACTGTGCGAATCTCTCTGCAGCAGCCTGAAGCTCCACACCTCTAACCGGGACGCCAGCTGAGCGTTTCTGTTGGTACCACATGTAGACTGCATCGTCCACATCACCGTATTTGGCTCCTGTTGTCCTCTTTCTCTTCTCAGCCCCTACTAATGGCATGTCCTGCTTCAGTACAAAGTCCAGAATCAATTTCTTATTCTTCTTAATGTCATAAAATGTTGATTTACTGATTCCAAATTCATCCATCACACTTTTAAGAGATCGTCCAGCCTCAATCCTACTGAGAACCTTCATTTTCTCCTCCAAATTCAATGTTGTATATTTCCCTCTTTTATTCATACTGAATTTGGTTTCAGACAACCAACAGGAGAAAAAGAGGGAAAAGCCTTACTGAATTGGAAAAAATTAAAAGCAAAACAAAAAACTAGCCTAAAGCCCCCAAAGGCACAGGCATTTGTACGGAAGGGTATTAGGCTAAAAGGGAAAAAGACTCATGACTGAACTGCTAGTCTACAGATGAAGGTTTTATGAACTCAGAAAGCCAGCACCATCAAAGCCCTATCTAGCTCCTGCAAGATACAGATGATAGGTTCTCAGAACTCCATCCTCCCCCTCCTTTCTTGACAGCTCCAGCAGCACTAGTCAGGAATAACAGGAATACCTGCGTGCTCTCCCTGACTCAACACAGAAAAAGACAACGAGAGCAGAGGTGAGATGTGTCCATAAGAACAAACCCAGGTGAGGTAAGTCTACATAAAAAGTAGTGCTTTAAAAGAAGGGAAGGTGAAAGCCTCAAAGGCATACAGTAATCTCGTGTAGCAGAGATGCAGTGTGGCTTCTCCCCCCAAAACGACCTGATTTTACCTCACTGCCAGAAAAAAAAAAAAGGTGCTCGTGGTGCTCTGTAAGTAGTAGTCCCTGGGCAGCAGGCCATCCACCTGGATAGAGACCAGGCTATCCTGACATTGGGATGTGTGGAGAGCTGGCATTCCTGAACAGTTAGTTGTTCAGTGTCTACGCGAAAAAGAAAGTAGGTTCTGTTGTCCATGTGAAGAAATCTCACGTTTATTACATTCCATGTAGCACTCTCAGAGACTGAGCTTGAACTTCTTAGGTTTACCAAGGTAACTTCTAAGTATATAAAAATTTGTTAGTGGCATTTTTCCACTCTCAGAGTTTCTTCCCTTGTGTACATCTGGTATATTCTCAAGTGTTATTTTTCACTGAAGCTTTTCCATATTTTGGAATTACCAAGTTTCAGAGTCATGGTAATTCTTAGAGATCAGTCCAAAAGTTTTAAAAATATTTTACCATAGCTAACATTTTTAAAAAGATCTGACCTTTCATTTTTTTGTTCTAAATTTACATTACGATGTTAAGTAACAGATTCTATATATTTGAGACTGTGTGCGATTTCTCTTCACTGTAGATGTTGCTTAATTTGAAACAATACTCACTTTTCCCCAGCTTGAAGAAATTTAAAAGATTTCTCACTAGTGTTTCTGGTACTCCTCAGATATTCCTTGCAGGTCCTCCTGGTGATGCCCAATGCCATTTCGTGTCCTTACAAATGTCCTACTCTAGATTAATTTCATTGTTTTCACTCCAGACACACAAACTTATGAGAAGTAACAAAAACTGCAACTTTTATCCATTTCAGGTGCTATGAAGAAAGAAAAGTATGTCAGAGAAATGAGGAAAATGATTGGCATTTCACTTATTTTTTTTTCTCCTCTTCTATCCTGCAGAGCCTGATTGGCTTTCATTCATTCCTCAACTAAAAAAGAATGATCACTGTTGGGCTGAAGGGAGATGGAAGCTGTATAAAATAGAGGAAGTCCAAGACTGCTGACCCTCTCGTCAAAATCCCTGCAGCTGACACATCAGCTTCAGGAAATCAACTTCAGGAAACCAAAACCCAAGCGGGAAAACCGAAACTCTTCGACCCCAGCCTAGCCAGACTCTCCCCACCCCCTACGGGGATAAATACCCTCATCACCCTGCCTTGGGCGCGAGTTCTCCAACTCCGACTCCCTCTCTCGGAGTCGCGGAACCTCGCCCAACGGCGTCTCTATTATAAAAACTCCCCTCGTGCCTATTCGTCTGGTGCTTTGTTTAATCCGCCGTTACTGGGAGGGCTACCGGGAAACCTTACAATCACAATCTCGTCTAGAAACCCAAAGATGTCCAGGCTGCTGGTTTTCCTCTAGAATTGTTGCTAGAAATGCCAACTGGTCTGTGGAACACTAGGAGGATCACGAAAGAATATGATCGTGAATAGGGTGTGGAGCAAATACAGACTAAGATCAAGCAACATTCTAAAGGCCAGCCATACGTAAGGGAATTATTCAGTGGTAACTAATATACATAAAAAAAGAATTGGTCAGTAGCAGCAGCATTAACTCCAGCCAGTCACACAGCAGAACCGTTCAGCGCACTACGGCAGTTGCGTGTTCTCTGCTGTCCTGCTTCCCAGCTGTACACCGATCATTTTGCAAGCAGGGCCCAGGTAGGGGAGCGTGATTTCCAAAGGAAAGTCGGGGATGTTGTGGGCTCCACAGCAAGGGAAACGAACTGTGGCACAGACTTCAGACCACAAAACCCATTACTGATCCCACACCAGGGGCCGACGTCCGTGGGACCCGGGCCGAGCTGCGCCTCCCTGTCCCCGACAAGGACGCTACAAACAGGACCCGTCTCGCCGGCGGGAACGTACCTCACCAGGAAAACGTGATCGTTGTGTGGGACGCGCGGCCCAGGGGAGGGAACAAGCCCTCGGGGGCCGCCCGTCCCGACCAGGACCAAAGCCGCGGGAGGGCCGAGGGCGCCGCTGCGCAGGGACGACCACGGTCGCCGGGCGGGGCTCCGGGCACCAGGCGCCGCCGGCCGCACGAAGGCCGCGGAGGCCCAGCCCGACGCGCAGCGGGGACG